>VZTR01028042.1:634378-676956 GCA_013400775.1 Chaetops frenatus | reverse complement strand
AAAAAAAAAAAAAAAAAAATCCCCAACAACCCCCGCAAAAGCTCCATCCGCTCCATCCCCAGCGCGTGCGGTTCCCTGGCACCTCCTGGCAGCTTTTTTCTCTCCCCCCCGCCCAGCAGGCTCCCGGTGAAAGGCTCTGGAGGCTGCAGCATCCCTTCCCCTCCGTGCCCTGCCCGTGGCGGGGGGTCCCGGGGGCTGCGGGGGAGAAGTTCAGGGGGAGGCGGGCGGGCGATAAATCACCGCGGGCCCGGGGGAAGCGCACACGGGAGAGTCGCCATCAAAGCGGGGGAGACAGCCCTCGGCTGCGAGAAATAAATGGGAATAAATCAAAGAGGGGGCTGCCCGGGGCAGGGGGTGCCCGGAGCCCGCCCCGCTCCGCCCGGGAGCGCCGGAGCGGAGACGGGGAAAGGCACTCTGCAAACTTTTAATGAAATCACCGGCGGAATCGATTTTTGTAGGTTTTTTTTGGTTTTTTTTTTTTTTTTTTTTCCCCGTGCTTCAGACATTGGAAAGTGTCCCTCTGGGGATGGGGGAGGGGGCAGAAGGCAGCGGTGCAACGCGAGCTGTATTGGATATTGAGTTATTTCATATTTTAGAAAATCAACGGCTTCTCTGAGGGTCCTCCAGAGAGGAAAGGATTCCGAGGGGGGCTTGAGCCAACCCACAAAGCTGGGATTTAGCCGTGCAGGTATCGGTTTGCAGGCCCTTCGTGCAGCTCTGGGGGCCCGCGTTATCCCCGCACTCCCCGATGGAGAACCCCGGCAGAGCCGGCTCTCCCCCTCGGACAACACGTTCTTGAAGTGCCACATCCAAGTATTTCCTATTTGCCTCTTCTCCAAACTGTTTAGAAATTACTAGTAGCGGATAAGTAAATTGCAAGTAAACCTAGTGAATTAGGATGATTCTCTATCAGTTTAATTTATGTTTTATAGTTAGTTTAGCCTTCTGATTTGATTGCCTTAGTAATGTGAATTGCCTACAGCTGCTGATGATACAGCTTTAATTCTGTTTTAAAGGTCATGTAAACATGTGCCTGTAGCATAAGGAATGCAAATTCAATTCCCTTTTAATGCTTCCTCACATTCACTTCACAGCCTTCACCTAGGAAATTAGCAGGATTTAATAGGGACCCGTGTGGATGTTGTGATTCCATTAAAAACCCCTCTCCCCCCAGGCGTGGCTCTCCCGGGCCACCCCACGCCCGTCACGCGGACACGGAGGCGCTTCCCACGCCCTTTTTGGTGGAAATCGAGGCATTTTCTGCCCCAGGATGCACTCATCCCCTTCACCTGGGAGCTTTAGCCGCAGCTAGCTATCCCAGGGCTGGAGAACCCGGCGGCAGCTGGAATTACCCCTCAAAGGAGCCAGAGCATCACCCAGGTGTACGCCTATGCGTAAGGCTGTAGTAGAGCCGCGTGTTCCTTACGTCACTGTGAAAGATGATGCTGGGGAAGGGAAAAATGGATAAAAATTCTAGTTTTGGGCCGAGGTGGGCTCTCGCATCAGCAGGAGGAGAAGCTGCGCCGCGATGCCAAGGTGATAGGTGTAAATGCGAGACGCCTGCGCCTTGAAGACGGGCATTTTCGAATTAATTTTTAAACACGGCCGGCCCTGAGTTCATCAGAGATTGCTTCACCCTATTGCAGGGTGAAAGAGAAGAAAAAAAGAAAAGAAGAGAAAAAAGGTAGAGTCAGAAAAAAAATTATTATACCACCGTCTTCCCCCTGGTTCAAAGGGTTTTAGTGAAGTTGCTGGGAAGTTTCGCCTTTGAGCGGGCGGGCTCTAACGAGAGGGGAAGAGCGTCAAAAAAAGCTACTCTGGAGTCGCTTTGAAAAGGGAACGATCTGTCACTGCAAAGCCAGCCAGGGCGAGAGGCGATTCCGCGGCCCCTCCGGCCGCAGGGACCCGGCCGGCTCCGGGCGAGCGGGGCCGGCAGCGCCCGGGGAGCCCGCACCGGGACCGGGGCACCCTGCGGGCTCCTGCGCTGGCACAGCCGTGTCGCAAGAGGTTCCTTCACACCCCCTTGGGCCACGGGATATTTCCCTGCGCCCAGGGGGGGCTTCTGCGTTCTCCCAAACACTTCCCGACCGATGCGGGCAGCATCCTCCCTCTCATCTTCATCCCCATCACCTGTGCCTCCCCACCGGCATTCCCACCCCTGCCTTCATCCCCATCACCCCCGCGTCCTTCTGCCTCCATCCCCATCTCCCCTGCCTCCCCAGCCTTCATCCCCACCCCTCTGCCTCCCCACCCCTGCCTGTTCCGGGTCCCTCTGGGCCACCCCACTCCCCACTTGCTGTGAAAATGTTTCAGTTGCCCTCAGGTGCCCCCGGAGGCCCAGAGAGCCGCGGTGCTGAGGGCACCTGCCCCCCTCTCCTTGCAGGGGCAGCGAGGAGCCCACCCTGTGCTCGTCTCTCTCCTTGGCAAAAATGAGCGTTTTTTAGCAAAATCTGAATACTCGTAGTAACAGCTCATTGGTGATTCTGTTAATGTTGCACACCTCATTAAATAGCCCCAAACACAAGGAGGTTTAAACGACTTTATTGAATTAAAAATAGCATAGGAAACCACCTATGGTACTTTCATCAAATAATTACTGTAAACTCTATACATACAGCGAGAGATCCCTTTTAACAAATCCATTCCTAAAACACGGGGGGGTTTTGCTTAATGGCTGAAATAACTTAGAGCAGCACAACTCGCTTGAAACATCGAGCCACACTCGGGCACTTCCTAATATGTTCCTGTGTGTTTCCCTGAGTGTTTTTCTTCCTTATCTTTTTTATATCTGAAGTTCTATTCCCCTCCTCTACTCCATGTATTTGATCATTTTTTCAAGTCCCTTGGCTGAACCAATCTCTTTTCATGCAGAGGATAAAAAGAGAAAAACTTCAAAGTAGGTTCAGGTAATTAACAGCTGAGGGGAATATAATCTAAACCATAGGCCCTGCTTTGCACCCAGGTCTGCTTTCAGAGCCAGCCGGCAAGGGAGTGCCTATTCCCTATAGCATCCAAATCTGCTTCCTCTGAACAGCTTTGCCAGGCCTCCAGTTATCACATCTGCATTTCAAACACCATGTCTCTGGCATTAATTATTAATTAGCCTACAGTCACCCCAGAGGATTTAAGTTCCAGCCTGCACATACTTATTCATTGACCTCTATCTTAGTTTTTGTTGGAAAAAAACCCACTAGAATGCTTAATAATTTCCTTTCTCTCAGACCCTCTGTTCTAGTTTCATGGCAGGGAAACAGTATATTTTGAGATGGAAAATCACAGGGTTGTCTAGAAATTTGTTTAGAGCAAAACGTTATGTCAAGAGTTTGAACAAACCATTTCAAAAGATTTAGAAGGAGTTTTGCTGGAGCATTTTTACCTTTGACAAATGAATTTATGGATTTCGCAGAACTGAGAGATGGTGGAGACACACACAAGGCAGTTTGGCTCTGCGTGGAACAGTGCTCCATGTGCACTTTAAAAATACAAACTGGATTTAATTACTGGGCAGCACATTTAGAGGATCAAACCAAGGCAAACGTTTATGTGAAAGCTCTGGGGTTACCCTGCTATTGACACTGGTAAGAAGGAAAATAAAAGTGCTGTTGCAAGGCACAGGAGTGCTTGGGCATTAAATCTGAGCTCTGTCCTCGGGAATATGGAACTGAAGGAGCCTATTTTTGTATCAGTCCCAAGGTGGTTTGGAAGAGGCTCTTTTAGCCATTAGAATAAGTACATATCTCACTGCTGCTTTCTTTGCCACTTTGGGTCTTGAGATTAAGGCTCCAGGAGTAAAAAAATCAGAGTAATCAGGTAAAAACTGAGTTATATGATTGTCTTTTTCTCAAAGCTCCATGAAATCCAAAGTGTTTCTTAGAGTTTGGATGAGCTGTTTATTGGATACTCCCTTTTGTTAATGGTTTTTAATACTACAATATCCCACCCCTCTGATGAGGCCTCTTTTATTTCCTCGTGCAATTATCCCTAGATAAACTTTTTAAAAATATCTCCATGGTTTCTCATTTTTATTTGTGGTGGTGCTGTCTCAAATAATCCTTGAAACATGAAATATTGCTCCCCTTTGCTGCCTAAGGAAGAGTTTAGTCTGTAATCACGAGGTCAGACTGGTTGACTTCTGTGCCAGCCTAGAATTGATTTTTGAAAGCGTTTAATCTACGCCTAAGACTCTTTGAATTCCTATTTAGTGGAGGATATGGAAAAGAGCTCTGAGACAAAAACATTTGTACTTAAACTGCCGGGCTATCTCCAGAAACAAAAATGCATTTTTCCAAAATTGCAGCTAAACCATCCCTTTCAGAAAATCATAAGCCTGTGCTGAAATGAGCACCTGAAAATAGATGTAGAGACCAAAACTCTTGACTTCCATGAGGGATCTCTCTCCTCAACCTCCCTGAGAGTTTTGAGGAGTTGGTTTGTTGCTGCTCTTTTATTACTTTCACATTTTATTAGTGGATCTGGGCAGCATTCAGCACTCAGTAATCACTATTTTTTCCTCTGCTTCAAATATATAGAATATTCCTTACATTGAATTTAAACAGCAAAAAGTAGCTGTAGTTCACAAGGAAAAAAAGGAACAGGCAATACTTCAAATTTAATTTCCAGGAAGATGGTTCCCATTTATAAAACAACAGATTGTATCTTGATGCTGAAGAGGGAGGTAGATCCAGACTATTTTAATAAGACATCCAGGACCTTTTAATCACTTCTGCAGTGATACTAATACCAGTAATAACAGTGATAATGGAAAAAAAACCCTGGTGTGAAACCAGGGCTGGAATCTGTTCTCGGTAAATGTCAGAATGTTTCTGAAATTAAAACTTAGTGTTAATGTAGCTCTGTTCCATATGAATATTAAAGAGGAATGGGCACTAAATTTCTTCCACAGCAGAGTGAGGTGTTGTTTTAGAAAACAGCCACATGGCAGCTCGATCTGCAGGGATGGATCTGGGGTGATTTTAGGGGATGGCTGAGGGGAAGGGCAGCTGGGCTGGGTTTGAGCCCTCTGCTGCTGTCTCCTCCTTTTGCCTTTTGTTTACGTTTATTGCCATTTATTAACCAGGTCCTTGGGATAGACCTGGTTCCATGCCCCAAGATTGGAAAACTGTTACCAGTGCTGTTAAATTACATTTCTGTGTGGTTGTAGAGCCAGGAGTGAGGAAAGCATGAATGTACAGATACAGTGGGTTTGACATGTTGTGAAATATTTGTACTGTTCCTGTTAAGAGAGATGAATTTCTATAAGAAGCCTATTTTATGCTTCATTTTATATATATTTGCATTTATAGCTTTCTGTTAAAGCTTAAATATTTTATTCTGTTGGTGAGATCTAACCCTTGGCAAATCTGGAAATGCTTTGACCTCCATTCTTATTGCACCCTTCACTTTTTTTTTCGTTTAAAATAACACCTGCAATAGTTTTCCAGCCGTGCCTGACATCCACCAAGGACCGAGCTGGAACTGCATTTTGTATTTCAAATGTTTCACACGAACATGTTTGGAATTCAGATTTGGAGGCTGCAGATCACTTTTTATGTAGAGAAGCCACATGGGTAATTCTGATTTTCAATTACTTGAAGAGTGATTATGGTAAAAGACTGTTGATTCCTTGTGTGTTTGGAGTCCACGGGCATCTCTTGATGAAACCCTGGATGCAGTTTGGGGCAGTCTTTGCCAGCTGTGCACTTGTAGGTGGAACAAAGCTCTTGTGGAAGGGTGGGTGAAGGTGGGGATCTCTGCAGGCATTGCTGCGTCAGCAGAAACAGGGTTTGGTTGGATTAAGAGGAGAATGTGGGGCTGGACCTTGTGCTGACATCACTGGGCAGGGAATTTGGGGAGCAAGGCTGGCTTGCAGGAGCAGAGGATGTCTGTAGTGCCACCAAAGGCTGCAGGAGAATCAGGACGATTTTGGGTAATGTCTGCAATAATCGAAGCCCCTGGAAGGTCCTCGTGGTTTTGCCTGGCAATGGAGTGCCCTGGATGTGCAGAGTTGATGTGATGAGGGAGTGAACAGGGAGGTCAGTGAGGAGCCTGCAGATCCCCGTGCCCAGGAGGGGCCTCAGCTGGGGGACAGCAGCAGGCCAGTGGGGACTTTTGGGTGCTGACCAACACCCGGGTGTTTCTGTACTCAGCCGAAGCCCATCCTGAAGTCGCTGCTCCCCAGGCTACAGCCAGCCCGTGCCTGCCTTCCTAAACTTTCCCCTCAGCCACGTCAGCCCCGAAACCCCCACAGAGTAACATCCTCAGAGCCCCTGCTGACCCCGCCGGGCGCCTCATCCTGTGCTGAACCCCGGGCGTGTTTTAGCTCTTCCCAGGCAGGGCAGGGCTCAGGCTGAGCCTGGCAGGAACCAGCCCACAGCCCCGGGGCTCCTGGCCACCTGAGCAGGGTTTGGGGGATGGCTCCTACCAAGGCAGCCCCTGCCACATCCTGCTCCTCTTTCTGCTCCTGATCCAACGCCTCCACCCAGAGCACCTCCTGGGCTCCTTGGCAGTGCCCCTCCGGAAAGTTTTAAAGGCTTTTTAGGGTTCCCCATCCTCCCACTTAAGTATTTTCCTTTCTTTTTCCTAATTTATGTTAGTTTCTCTTTCCCCCTCCACGCAAAAATGGCCAGGGCTCCGTTTACTGCCCTTGCTGGGAGTTTGCAGTGGAATGAGTGAATGGGGCCAGGTTTAAGGTGAATTGTCACAGTTTAGGTGACTTCTACCAGCCCATTTGGTTGTAAATAATGTGCTTTCTACAATTAAACTTTTCATCACCAAAACCCTAGAATATTGGAATCGTTTGTGTTGGAAAAGATCTTAAAGATCATCTCATTCCAACCCCACTGCCACAGGCAGGGGGAAAAAAAATGAACTGCATTTAAAAAACCATTTATACACACAATCCAGAGAATAAGGATGATATCTGGGATTTTTTTGGCTTTTATTATCATTGCTCCAAGTTTTGCAGTCACAAACCAGAGTGTATGTTTGTGCCATGTAACTGCTACCACCAAATCACATGTAACACTCCATGGTAATTGTGTTCATAATTATGGAGTTAATTGAATTTCTGCAATAGTTAAAAACGGGCGCATAAAAGTCTCTCAAGATTAAATGTTTTAGTTAGGGAAGAACATGCTCTTTTAGAATATTGAATAAAATGAAAGCAGTTCTCTTATGCAAGTGAGCTTAAGACTGATAAAATAACCTCCCAAAATGAACTTTTTCCTTAAATGCTGTTCCAAACTGTGGGGTCACACAGAAGCCAGGGATTTTTGCAGTGCTTTAAGCAGGAAAAGCAGCGTGCACCGAGGTGTTTGTGGAGAGCCACGATGGAGGAGCTGCAGCCTCTGCATCTGCCAGGCTTGGGAGGTATGAGGAGTGCTCTAAAAATGCTCTGCTGCCAAATTAGCCCTGCTATTAACAGGGTAATATTGGAACAATGTGTTAGAAAGTCAGATTTTGCTTTAGCGTTTGGAAAGGAGCAGTAGTTCTTTTTTATTTCATCTTTTAAAAAATTTTTATTTATATTTTGTGATCCTGTTGGTGGTTTTGTGTCACTTTGGGCTAACTTAACTCACTGATTCCACAGAGGAGTCACGAGATGTAAAACCAGAGAGAATGTAGACCTGTGGGTCTGCTGCCTTTGTCCTGTAAATTATCAACCAATTTCTTTGGAGAAAAAAGAACAAGGGCAGCAATTCCCAATATGTTTGATATTAAACTCTGATATCTCACCGTGGGCAGAGCCATCCTCCTGAAAATGAGGAGGAATTGATAAAAATGTTTTGGAGTTCTCTTTTCTCTTCTCTTCTCTTCTCTTCTCTTCTCTTCTCTTCTCTTCTCTTCTCTTCTCTTCTCTTCTTTTCTTTTCTCTTCTCTTCTCTTCTCTTCTCTTCTCTTCTCTTCTCTTCTCTTCTCTTCTCTTCTCTTCTCTTCTCTTCTCTTCTCTTCTCTTCTCTTCTCTTCCCTCTGTCTTCTATCACTTAGAAATAGAATCACTCATATCACTCTTCTTTTTTTTCCAGGAAAATAATTTTTTAAGTTTACTTATTGCAAGAATAGAGAAACATTTTCAACAATGAAATAATACACATTTGTTAAAAATAGCCCCAAATGTCAGCTAGCACAGCAATGACCCAGCCCTGTAGGAGATCCAGCTTTAATTCCCCTTTTCCAAAGGATCATGTGTGGAGTTTCATTATTTTCTAGTAAGAGTCACAGGAGACTGTTTCTTTTAATATCCTGTTTTTCCTACTGATGAGATTGGCTTGAGCTGGTAAAATATAAAATATTGATAATTAGACCTCAGGTCCCTCATCTTTGGCAGCTGAGAGTTTCCGTTCACTGCTCTTTTTGTTAAAAGTTGCCGGTTCCTTTCGGTGACTGAGCTTTATTTTAAGCATTATTGATATGAGCTGATAGAGTGAAAAAAGATGAAGTCCCCCCCAAAGTCCCCCAAAGTGCAGGGGCTTTATTTGTGTGATTTCTGCCTCGGCAGCCCCGCTCCCCTCCCCCAGCAGAGCACTACAAAGCGTGTTGTACAGGGACTCCATTAATCCTACATTTCCTAGATGGTATCTGAGGCACAGTGGGTTTCCACAGAAATTAATTTGTCCTGACAACAGGCCTAAAGATTGGAGTCCAGGGATCACTTGGCAAATTCCCTTTAAACTGAGCACAATAATAAACAGAAAGCTGATAACGACAGTTCTGAAAGACCACACAGAGGCCGGAGCCCGAGCCGAGGCGCTCGGGGTGGATCCGCGGGCGCCTCCGATAACGGAGCCGCGAGCTCTAACGCCTGATAGGAAAAGGAGCCCCCTGATTTATGCACACTTTAATATCCCAGCACTGGGCAGGCTTCGCTCCAGCTCCAGTGGGCTTTTTCAACTCCTTTCTGGAATGAAAACAGAAGTTCGAGGCGGATCCGGTTCAGCCCGTTCTTATTTAGTTTTTATTTTAACAGTTCCTGGGCCTTGTTTCGTGTCTTATTTTAATATAGCCCCAATTTCCTCAGTGCACCTTCCACGTGTAAACATTAGCAAAAGTTGGACAGTGGGTAAGATTGTACTTCGAGGAGCAAATCCAAGAAGTTCTCCATCTAAATACGTTTTCTTTGAGATGTGGTAGCTTGGGGTTCAATCATCTCCTTTGCTGTAATTCCCCCTTAAAAATAGTAAAAACCATTTTAGACAGAGTTATTGCCTGTTTACTTGGTTTTATTTATCTTTGCCTTTGCTTATTTAAATGCTGTTGTTTTCCCAAAGTTAAGGGATGGGAATATATACTGATAGAGGAAGTCAATAAACAAACGTTCAGTGGATATTTTAGAACTTGTCAGGATAAGAGCGTTTCAACCCCTGATATTCATTAACATAGCATTTAGAGTTTTGATGATAATTAGGATTTGTGGCCTGTCAGTAAAGCTCTGCCAGTTGCATCTCTGAAAAAAGTAATCATAATATTAAGAGTTAGGACTGATAGGGTAATGTTGAGTAAGGGAGATGTTGTGTAACTTTTCCCTGTTTGAGTACACGGTACATAACGGTTTAAGCAACGAGTGAAAAAAAGGAGGACAAGCTAAGAAGATGTGTGGAAAAATAGATTTTGTTATTGAAAGGTACCTTGATATTATAGGCTAAATTTGTTCTCAATGTCCAAACTATGAAATAACAGCCTGTGATGCAGAGGGGACTGTGTTAACTTTAAAGGGATGATCCTAAAGGTCTTTCCCAACCTCAGCCACTCTGTGACTCTGCAAGGCAGCCGGTTCCCTTGACAGGTGTGGCTGTGCACTTGAACAGCAGGAGTCCTGTTTGATCACTTTTAATGGGGCAGATGTTTCTGTGCAGATGAAAACCCAGCACCTGAGTTATCCCAGCTCAGTGATCCTTAAACACGATGCCTCCTCCACAAGCTTTCCCACCTATGGAAACTCTGCTGGAGGTGAGCAGTGATGAGTTGCTGTGGATGGGTCGTGCCCAGGAGAGCAGGAGCAGGTGGGTGATCCTTGCCCATCCCTCCATCCCTGCTCCCAGAGGGGTGGCAGGGTGCCAGTGGCTGCGTGGAGACAGGCTTGGAATGTCCCTGCCCTCGGCATTTGCCATGCAGAGGGTTTATAAATAAAAAATCTCTGCCTCACGTGCTTTTCCAGCACAGCCAATGCCCAAACTATCCCTGACTTTGATAAGGGCAGCACCAGATTCGTTAGGTAAGAGCTTAACGAGCTGAGAGCTGGGACTGCGTCATCCTGGCAGAGTGGGGTGTTTGCACCCCACCTCCCCGCTGAGAAATAAACCCTTTCACTTTCAGTATTGACTTCAAATTAGTTTGTACACTACAAATTAATCAATTACCGCCACAGTATTTTGGAGATGAAATTCAGGGAGAGCAGGGCAATTTGTATTTGTCACACTTAAGGGACTCTATTGTACCAAAAGGCAGAGGATTTGAGAACAACTGGGTTTAAAGCTGTCGAGCTCCTCTTTCTAGAGCCTGCTGCAGGAGCAAATTGACTGGCTGTGCCTCTCAGTTCTGCAAAAGAACAAACCCAAAAACTCCCCTCCACTTTTTATACCAAAACCACTCTGTGCATTTCAGTGTACGAGCTATTAGTTTTTTTGTATTTGGATCAAATCATGCATTTTTCCCCCCAGCAAATAGTCCTCCAGTGTGCTTTATACATTTGATTCAAAGGCCTGTGTATTATTTGATGTTCTTAGGAGATAAACAATAAACTTTTGAATATGTTTTTTCCATTTGAATACAAGCCTAGGGATGCTTCACCCTGCATCCTAAAGCCTGATTTCCCCTGGGACTCATTATCATGCAGCTCACATGTTCAGTCACCTACACTGTTGAACTTACTATCAAATAACCTTCGAAATGTTACTAGTTATTACGTGTCAGAGGGCAGATTTATGATAAACTAACTTTGAAACAAAATAATGAATTCTCAGCGTTCTGTTTCCAGCAGCATTTCTGGTAATTTGGCCGGATTTAAATTTTAAAACAGTAAGTTGCCTTTTTCTCTTATTCTGTCATATAAAACAGCTCCCTCCCCTCATGAAATTTCTCCCTCCTTAAATATGGTTTACGAGGATTTGAGCAGTGCCTATAAAGAATAAAAATGAGGACATTTGTCTGGGAGCTACCAAACTGCCCACTGGAGTTCATTTGTGATTAAACTTTCAGAGCTTTCTAACTTGGTGGAAGTTAAATTAACTTAACCCTTAGCACAGTCCACCTGTGTCCAAAACCCAGCTGGGCAGTAGATGTTTGCAGACAGAAATATTTTCTCCTCGTGCCTTTTACTGCCAGTGTTTTGAGGTTTTGAGTGATGTTCTTGTATTAGGGTGACAAAAATCAATAGTGTTGTCTTCTCAGAGAGCTGGTTTATGGCAGACCAGAAAGGTTTTTCCAAGAGGATATCCTGAATTTCAGCCCCCAAAGTCCATATTTAGGGAACTAAATAATTGGCCAATTTTTCTGAAGGCTGAGCATGACTTCAGGGGATCTGTGGGCACTTGGCCTCTTTCAAATGGCAGCCAGAGAAACCATGACTTTTAATGAGATTATATCAGAGGGAGGGAATGCAGGTAGATAAATGCCATGCACCCATTTTGGAGGTGATTAGAGGAGCAAACATCTGCAGATGAAATTTAAAAGCACTCTCTATGTCAAAAATAAAGTCTGGCTAATTTGGGGAAAAATCGGTGCAGCTCCTCTTGGCATCAGTGGGGTTTTTGTGGCTGTATTTCAGAGGAGCACGGGGCAGATTAATGTCTGCAGGATTTTCATCTCCTACCAGACAAAGTCGAGGCTTTGAGATGGTGCTGATCTGTGAGACTGCACAGAAAGTGCCTGACCCGGGGTGGCTCTGTGAAGCTGGGGATAGAACCTCCATCTTCAGGGCTCTCTCTCATCTCCTTTGCTCCCCTTGCCGTGATTATGGTTCTCCAAGGGCACCACGGGCAAAAGTTTCATAGCAGGCTGTCTATTAATATTTATGCAGCAATTCAGGAGGTAATGCATTGTTAAAATACAAGTTGGAAATGCACCAAATTTAATCACTCTTAGTACTAGAAATTATCTATTTCTACGTCAGATAGGAGGTGGGGGGGGGGGGAATCATTATGATATTTTATTTTTTTAACCAAGTTATTTGCCAGTTCTGGCATGGCGTGAATTAAAGGGCATAAATGATCTTGTGTAGATAAAGTTTTTCTAAAGAATGCAAGATATCTCCGTGAAATTTAATGTGAGGAGTCAAAAATTTTTTTAAAGTGAGCACTCAGTGAGTCAGGACGTGCAGGGATCAGCTGTGCCACGTCAGCCAGGCCCTGTCTTCATGTGTTGGATCTGGTGTGCACAGAGGCCACTGGGATTTGCCCTTTGCTTCCATGCAATTCCTCCTGCCTGCACGGAGAAAGAATATTTTTATCACTGATATCACTTCATTTTTGCAGCTGTCTGCTGGCATCAGGTTAGCAATATAAACTCTGTCAGAGAGCAATCTCTGCCTTCCACAGGCTGCAAAATCCACAATTATTATTTAGAGTTAACCTCCTCAGAAAGTGGTCCTTACTGAAACTGTTCAACCCCAAAAAGAATTGTTAGTTATTGTTATCTGGGGACCTCCTACAGCCTTCCCTTGGTCAAATGAGGTTCTTTTTTTTTTTCAATAGGAGTTTTTTTCTAAGACCAAGCTCTGAGCTTCCATGCAAGTAAGATAAATCCAGCGAAAATAAAACATTAATTAATATGTGCTTTAAAAAAAATAAAAAAAAGAAAACGTTCAAGAGGAGCATGGTGCTCAAATAGAGCACTTTTTTTTTCAGGTCAATTGGCTTTCTGATGTCATTTCTGGCAGCTTCGTTAGCCTGGCTCCATCACGTTCTGCTCCGAATGATAACATGATGGGAGATGATCAAAGTGAGAATGCAAAAGGCTCAGGACATTTAAAAAATGTTCTATTCTGGAAATTGTTCTAAAACTATAAACAGATTACATTAAAAATCTGTCTTACCCAACATGGTTGCTCATCATCCTTTTTTAGAAGGAGCTATTGAGAAGTTTGGGTAAACAGCCTTGAAGTCTTTATGATGGCAGGCTGGAAATTTCTGTGGAATTTTAGGCAAGCCAAGCCTCTCTGAAATGGAATGTAACCCATTTCTGCTGTCAGGTGCCTTGTTTTAATCTTTATACTTGAAAGTGGCAAAGCATATGGGTCAGATCACCCACTCCTGCTAATGGACACAGTTCCCTGGACTTGGGTGTCCAATTATGCCAGCTAAAGATCTGTCTGTTGCTGGGCTTTATTTCCTTATTTTTCTTGTCTTCCCGATCTCTGACCCTTTATCAAAGGAATGCCGTCTATAATATGATAATAGTAGGAAATTCTGAGCTCTCTTTCTGACAATATGCCCCAAAGAATTGTCAGGATGCTCTCACCTTCATGGGAAGAGCAGCTGATGAGCAGTTTTGGCTTCGTGATTGTCTTTCCCTGGCCCAGGGAGAAAGCTGGGTACCTGTCCCTGGCCTTGTGGCGTGATATTAACCATTTCTGCATTTTTAAGGAGCAATTGCTCTGTGGGCTGAGTGAGTCAATAAACTCATTGGCAAGTCAACAAAACAACAAGGGGCTGTTTTTTTCCTGATTTTAGGTGCACCGTAGTGCTTGGGAAAGTGAGAAATTGGAGTTTTTAAGGGCTCCATCCTCTGGTGCTCTCAGTCAGTGTGAGTATGTGGCTGAACCTGGAGGCAGAAATCCACAGGCACTGTGACACCTTGGGTATGGAATGGAGCTCCAAGGGAGAATTTCGATCTCCAGGCAGGAGCTGACTTTCTGTTTTGATTTATGGGCTGAATATAAATGTGTATTTTAAGGAGTCATTAGAGTTTGTGGTTTGAAATATACATGTCTGTGTAGGAAAGGGTTTCTGGGCTCCTTGTACAGCCCCATTTACTTCTTTCTAGCAGAAAAAATGGCAGAGAATTGTCTGAAGGAAGAAGGCCCTTCACCTCAGGCTCTTTACACCAAATAAGTGGTGGGATGGTCAGGAATGGCATGATCCATGAGAAAGTAGGAAAGGAAAATGGACAGTGAATACCCGTGCTGTTCTTCACTGTGAAACCTCTATTCCAGGTGTGTTTTTATCTACATCAATTTTGGTGCTGTTGACAGGGAAATGCTTGAGGAGAGTTGGGCAGGAAGGAGCTCGGCCAGAAACTGGGATGTCCTGAATGTTGGGAGAGACACATCAGGACAATTCCTTGAAAGCCACAGTGAGAGGTTTTGGCAGCTGCCAGGCTCCCCTGTCCCCAGCCTGCTGCAGACTGGAGCTGCTCTCCTTGGGTGGCAGCAGCCCTGGCAGCTGGTGACCCTCGTTCGGTGCCCTTTGGCTCTGCCTTCGCCCCACCTCTCATCATTTGGGTAAATGCTGCTCTTGTTTACAATGGTGGGAAATTTGGAGCAGCCCCTCTGCCATTTCTCCAGCGCAAATATTGCACCCGGGGTAATTCCCAGCTCCTGCTTCGTGCAGAGGGAGCCTGGGAGGGGAGGGAGGCTCCCCAACTTCTCCACGTTTTCCTCCTGGAAGCTCCAGGTGACTGCACCAGCCACACAATTAATCTGTGAGGATGGGGGAGCTGCCCTTGGTCTTTTTTCCCCTCTCATCTGACAGCACTTCCCTTCCCAGCTCCAAACCCAGCTCAGGATCTGTGCATGCAGCCCCCCAGTTTCTTCCCTGCACCTCGTGGCTGCGGATCCAGCCCGGAGAAAAGGCTGCCTTGGCCACGGCAAACTGTGCCCTGGCTCTGTGATTTGTGTAAGCTCAAATTTTCCACTAATTCACTTATACATCCTAGATGGAAAGCACAGCCCCGGGGCTGCTATAAACCACGCTGCCTGCTGCAGCCGCAAAGGGCCGTCCTGCCAGCTGGGAATCATCGCTGGGGCATGCGGAGCGTCGGGGGCCGGGGAAGGACTCAGACCCAGCCGATGCCCTTGTCACAGGGCCCGGGGTGTGGGAGCTTCCCTGAGGTGCTTCCAGCCCCGGCCCAGCCCGGCCAGTGCAGGGACAGGCAGGAGCCAGAGCTGTGTCCCGGCTCTGGTCAGTGCCCGCTGCCTCAAACCAGCCCCTGCTTTGGGCTGTTTGGTGGCAAACATCCTGGCTTGCTGTGCTTGGCTCTCCTGCAGCCTCCGTGCACCCCAGGGCTTTGTTTTGTGCCGTGGTGCAATTCCCCAGCGTTAATTTTCTGTACAAGCCACCCATAGGTAATTTAAGAGCGTTTTCTTTTAAGAACAGCGAGAGTGGCACATGGGCTGATTCCCCAAATGATTGCTTGTCTTGTGACAGAGAGCTGTTGACCTGCTCCTTTAATGTTACAAGTCTGCATCTAACTGCTCTCTTAATCCAACCTACTTCCTTCTTTTTAATGAAATTGTCCCTTTAGCCTTTTTCCTGGGCTGGCTTTTCAACACTAACATTAGAAACAGTCTGCTCAGTTCTTTCCTCTGCTAACATCTTGCCCAGAGCTAACTTGCAGCTTCACTCTGTCAGCTGTAAGATATAGATATACTGTTGTCTTAATTACTCATATTTCTCCTGCTGCTCATAATTCTGCTTGTTCCACCAAAGAGCCCTTCAGAGAGCTTTACCGCTTCCCTCTCCCTTTCTTTGGGGGTTTAAAGGTTGTCAGATATATAAACGATCCTTGTTGCAGAGCTTTGGTGGTGACAGTGTCCTTTGTGGAGAAGATTTAGGGGGATGGGAGGGCTAAATACGGATGCTTTTAGGCTCCATCTCTGAGGAAGGAGGGAACACACATCGTGCTACCTTGCATAACAGAGCACCAGGGAGGGTGTTTGGCAAATCCCTTCTCTAATGAACAGCGAGGCAGCTGTTTCTTCTGCAGCTTAAAGTGTAGATGCTGATTGTCAGGAGAAGGGTTTTCTTTATCCACCGCTGATTATCCGTGGCTGTATCTGGCTGACTGCTATTCCTCTAAAAAATGCTGTTGTAAAGGGACTGGACACTTAAAAAAAAAAAAAAAAAGCACTGCTGTGCCACAGGGAAGCTGTAGTCCTTTGTGGTTTCAGCTCTCTCTTTTATGATTATATACTCCTGTTTCTGTTATCTCTATTAATTAATCTGTCTGCCACAGCAAGTATTGCATGTTGAGTGATGTAGAGCAGACTGACAATGTGACATCCATGGGTTTTTGGCACAGGTTGGAACAAGTTCTGTCACCTCTGTGAGCTCCCTAACGAGTTAAACCTTTGGCCAAAGTCCTTCTCTCGTGGCTATTTTGGGTCCACTCTCCATTTTAGCAGCCCTCAGCTCCAAGGTAGTTCAGTGGCAGAACAGATTTTAGTATTCAGCTGGTTGTCTCAGTTCAGCTGGCTGACAGGTTCAGGACGCAGTACTGTGAGTTTATTGTTAATTGAATAAATTAGGAGCCTGTCAAACTGCTGTGGTTGGGCCTGTTTCCCTCCTAAAGCTTGTGCTGGTGGAGTGGCTGGAGCTGGGACTGTGCTTTCCATGAGTGGGGCTTAATCCCCTCACTCCAGGTTTTCTTCTGGTTCTTTTTTTATATATTATTTTATATATTTGTATATATTTTCAAAATAATTATCTGGGGAAAATGCTGTGCAAGAAATATTTGAGCATCAGAGCGGTGAGAGGTGGTGACACCAAAGATAACACACAGGTTTCATCTGATCTAATGGCAGTAACAGGCAAATAAACACCAGGCTGCAGTAAGTCATGACCAAACTCTTCCAGTAGCACAGATGTGACTAAAGAATCTGTTAGAGGAGGCAAATGGAAACAGATGAGAGAAACTGGTGAGAGAAACTAGAAATAAAGAGCAATTCGGTTCTGTGTAGAGGAAGAGCACGGGTAAAATAAATCTTCAAGTCAGTGCTCTGCTCTTGAGGAGCTGAAAGGGATCAGAGGAGCTGTCTCAGGCAAGTCAAGTTCCAGGCAAGGTCACAGGAGTGAGGACACGTGGGAATCCTGGCAGCTTCTGTCAGTTCAGACCATTGCCTGTGGGAAACTCGGAGTCAGGGAGCACCACGTGGATAACACACGGTGCAACCCCAGCCCCAGAGTGGACAAGAGGATGGTGAGGGGGGCCCTGTTGAAAGTCCAGGTTCCTGAGGTTTGCCACAGAAATGGGTTTGGTGCAGGGAAAACAGAGCCAGGGGCTGTGATGGTCAGCGTGGGCACGGCCCTCTCCATGTGCAGGGTGAGCTCGGCCTGGGGCCAGGCTGCCCCCACATCTCCCTGCCTGTGCAGGGCAGGGCACCAGGGCTCCTCCAGAAGGACTCTGGGGCCACCAGCCGAGCCTGGCACTGCTCTCAGGGCTGCTGCAGGCTGCAGAGTGCACGTGGTGAGCTGGTGCTTGGCTCTATTTACCCAAGGTTTCCTCTTGGAAGCCCAGTGCAGCCTCCTGGAGCAGCTCTGAGGGCACAGGCCTGGGTGAGCCGGTGGCCCCACAGCTGCTCTGGCACCCTGGGCAGCTCCCTGCAGAGGTGTTGGGCAAAGGCCCTGACCTGCTGCCTCAGCTCTCCAAATTTAGGGATGTTTCCCCATGAACTCCTCTCTGCAAACCCCAGGGCTGTTAAAAGAAGAAGGTCTCGTGACTGTGTGGTACTTGGATGCCATGGCAATGTAATTAGCTGCAGAGCAATCTTGCTAAAAATGTCCTTGGTGGAGGAGAGGACGGGGTGGGAGAGGATGGATGTTAAAGAGAAGGAAGTTTCCAGACCTGTGGCTTCACCACAAGTTGGCTGCTTAAGCCAAGTCCTTCAGCTCAAATGTGGATCCAGAGGTTCAGAGCACAATGTTTACTACAGTGTCCATGTGGGAGAGAAAGCAGCACAAACTCTTGGAGGTGTTAAGGAATTATATAACAACTTCCCACTCCCAAGCCTTTCCAAGCCTTTGGAAAATTTTATGAAGTATCTTAGGCTAAAAACCTTTTTGAGCTGCTGGGTGACTTGAAGCGAACTTCAGAAAAGTATTCCCATTACTTTTCCCTTGTTCTCCTTTTTTCTCTTCAATGTTATCTCTGGATCCAGGAACCCCTGGGCTGGTTAATCCAGAGGAGGCAGACACAGGGCTCTGCATGGAACTCAGAAAGCCTCGGTGCAGGAAGGCTGTGCTGCTGATTAGTTGATCTCTGTTACTCTGCCAAAACCTTGGAATTTGGCAACCTGGCTCTTTTTATATCCGTTAGGCCTTTTTTTCCTCCCTCCCTCATGACCTCTGTGGCTGCATTTGCCAAAAGTTCCCTGTACTAGATATGAGGCTGTGTATCAGCATCCACAGGGCAGATGCTCCCAGGCTGCTGAACAACTGAAGAATTCCAGAATACTGGAGTTGTGTGAAGCATTTGGAGCTCAACTTTAGCTCTGGTGAGCTGGAGGTTACTGCAGAATCATTTCACCAAGGTCTGTCCTCTGGAGAGGAAGAAATCAGTTTCTACTGTTTATGGTTAATCCTACTGCACATTTATATGAGAAATTCTAGACTGTATTTTTGGGTTAAATGAAGACTAGCCATAATAATAAAAAGTAAGGTTTCATAGGGATTTTTTTTTAAATTAAGCGACATGGTGCAGTGTTGCAGAGGAAGGAGAGCTAGGATTTGGTGGCCTTTTGGTGGATTTCTGCATTCAGATATTGTTCTCCTTTATTTGAATTTTCCTGCATGTTAGGACAAGGCACAGCCAGTCGTGGTTTCCATCCTGATGAACGAAACAGCTCCAGGAGTTGAGCTGAGATTGGCTTCCCCTGCAAGAAAAAATTCTTTGTCACCTGAATCATGATTTTAAAGCACAACAAATCTTCATCAGGACAGCAGTATTTTAACTCCTTACATTTTGCAGCCTGATCTTTGCAGAGCTAAAAAGAAAAAACGAAAAAAAAAATCCCCGTTCACTGAAGTTTTTTGGAGTTTGCTCTGGGTTGTAAGAGTCTGTAAGGTCACCTTGACTGCTGCACATCAGTGTGGTCCTGACAGGGTGTTCTCCAGGAGACAACCATTGCTGTGATTTAATCCAAATCTGTTTAATCACATATAATCCACATAACTCAAATATGCTCACCCAGGATCCAGTTTCAGAGCTGTACTGAAGGGAGGGAAATCTTGTGTTGTCACAAGTCCTGCTGACATCAGTGGGGTTTCTTATTGATGCAGGACTTAGTGCTGGCACATGCAATTACAGCAAAATTTGGGGTTTAGCATATTTGCAATTTACTGTATTTTTAGGAAGCTGTTGCTTGGAGGTGAGTGAGTAAATGAACTCTGGGCCATGTCCAGCAAAATCTCTCACTGAAGAGTTGTGCCAAGGGCCAGGGAAAATCATACAATAATCAGAAATAATTTCTGATGTGATTAAAAAAATAATGGAAAGGTTTGGTTTACATTTTTACCTTAGAAATTTCTCTTGCTACAAATGAAAAAAGATCCTGTACTTTCCTCAAGGAGTTCTGTGTTGGGTCAGAAACGTTTCAACAGCAAAAGCCATAGGATTTTTCAGCATAAATAATGCACAGATATTATTGCAGTGTCACTGGGTATGATTTTCATCTCCAAGATCCCAAAATCTGCCCAGCCCCTGTTACTGGGATGCATACACAGTTCAGTGGTCTTGGAGCCCTGCATCCCAAAATCTGCATCCTAAAATCTGCATCCTAAAACCTGCATCCCAAACCTGCATCCCAAAACCTGCATCCCAAAATCTTCATCCTAAAACCTGCATCCCAAAACCCTGCATCCCAAACCCTGCATCCCAAACCTGCATCCCAAAACCTGGATCCCAAACCTGCATCCCAAAACTCTCATCCCAGAGCCAGGGGAGCTATAAACAGCTGAGTGATCCTGGTGAACAGAACCCACACATCTGTGCAAAGTAATTCCTAAAAAAATGATGGAAAGGGCAAAAAGAAAACACAACACTTTCCAAACCAGTGAAACCCCAGCCAGGCTTCAAGGTAAATACTGGAATAAATAAATATTTCATGATCTGAGAGGCTGAATCCCTACCCACAACCATAGTTTGTTGCTCATCCAGTGAAATAATAAATACAAGGTGAACTTTTTTCAGCCTGCAAACTGTGTCACCTCTGGTGCATTTCTGACGTGACTATTTTTTTTTTCTTTGTGGCCATTTTGCAATTTTCTCTGGGTTTGTTTTGATTGTAAATAGGCACACACATTAGCTAAAGCCAGATAATTTTCTCCTGGCCAGCTTTGCCAGTAAATCACTGAGCTATGTAATTGGGTTTGTATAAAATTATGCACTGCAAACTTGGGAATAAGTAAAACAGAAACAAAAAGTTGATTTTTGTAAATACTACCATTTTTTTCTCATGCAAAACTTCTCTTTGACTCCATTTTTCTATTCCCTATCATGATCATTCTTTAAACGTTGGATGAAAATCCAACTACAGGGTAAATTCAAGCAGAACTGGTAATAATTTCTGGTTTGGTTTGTAGGTGGAGCTGAATACAGTGGTTAACTACAAACAATATGTTCTGAAGATGATGGTGTTCAAATACCCAATCTGATTCTGGTAAATTGGATGCAAGACTTTGACCAGCATGAGAAGAACAGGTGAGAACCCTTGAGACTGATGCAGAAATAATCAGTATTTTGATGGTCAGGAAAAATATTCCTCCAGCAGCACAATAGATCTTCTATTAGAAACTCAAAATACTAATTACAATCTGCCTAAAGACTTATTATAAATGAAGTGGAGATAGAAACATGTTTATATTATGGGGAGGCTTATTTGCAGATAAGCAGGAAACCAGTCACACATCTTCACAAACATAATTTTAGCTGTTTTAATTAGCAGGTTTGCTTTGATTTAATTTAATTCAGCGATTCCTTCTATCTTTACTGACACATGTGCAAATAAAATGGGCTGACCTGACTCCTGACACCCCGTTTCCTTTTTCATTTCTGGGTTTGTTGTTGTTGATTCCGGCAGTGTTTATGGTGGGATGATGGGGTCAGCACTTCCTCCCAGCATGGCCACAGATGGAGGGTGGGGATGACAACTCTGCATCTGAGGGGGCTTCTTTTCCCCCCCAGAACTGCTGATTCCCGAGGTGCTGGGTGTCAAAGGCCAGCAGGAGTCCCAATAACCTCCAGTTTCCAATTCTATTTAGGGTTGGAATGACAAANTTGTGTGTGTGTGTGGTTGTGTGTGGTTGTGGTAAAAGTGAAGCGACCTTTTATTTGCTGTAGAGCCAGATCCTGGAAAGAAGCCCCATGTGTGCATCAGCTTTGGGTGGAAAAATAAGCTTTAAAGCTGTCAGAATTCATATATATAATGTTTGGAGATTTGGTGGATTTATTTAAGAGCAAAAGTTGTTATTGACAGAATAAGAACACATAGCCCGGGATAAAATCACAACATTAATACACTGACAAAACCCCAATCTGTGTTGACTTTGTTGAGCTTTTTATTGGTCTGAGGGCTTGGAAAGTATTTTTTCTTCTTAATGTCAGAAAAAACATTTTTAATATGCCAGGTGTTGTTCTCCCTTCCCTCTGCCCCCCTCCCTCTGCAGTCTCACAGCTCTATGATAGGTAATTAAAACAATCAGTGAAATGTTTCAAAGCTATTGCAGCCTTTACTTGACTTTTAAAATTCCTATTTGAAGAAGAATGTTAAAATTAATTTGTATCTGGCTCAGCAAAGTGCTCTTTACTTGAGCAATGGACTTTACAACATTGCCAAGGAAAAGAATGGAATTAATATTATATTTGCCTTTATCTAGGGTTATTCTGTTAACAGTTTTATACTGGAAATTAGTTTCAATATCATACAAATGCCTACAAGTCCTGAATGCAGCAGTTTTAGCATGCAGCCACAGCTCTCCTAGTTCATAATCGTGGTAAAAATAAGAATTCGAAAGGAATAAACTTGCCAGGACAATTAAATGATTCTGCCCCCAGATAATGGAAGGACAAAGTTTATATTCTTGGACTGTAAAATCCGTGAGAGGAAAAAGTATTATTAAAGAAGTATTGAGTGGTTATTTTGAAAAGAATGGTAATTTTACAAGTTTGTCTTTCTACTGAGGAAAAATACTTTGGAGATGTTGGGATAGGAGTGTTTTTGACGTGGAAATCCTCCTCTGTTTTTCTTCCCTCTCTATTTTTTCCTGTTTCAGTTCCCTGCTTCTGTAGGGCTTTGGAAACCTTGTAATTCATCCTTTCTGGAATTCGTGGTCTATGGGACAGGATTTTGTTATTAAAATAAGCTGTCTTGCAATATATTCTTTTTGATCCTTAAAAACCCCTTAATCTTTACAAATGAGTGTTTTCTTTCCCTGTAAAAGGGATCCTTCTCCCCTCCTTTCCTGCTTTGTCCCTCTTTGGGATTGGCACTTCCCTGGCATGGGTAGGACTGGTGGCAACTGCTACAAGCAGAAAAGACAAGTAGAGGAATTTTCAGGATGAATGGAGTTGGTTCAGGCTTCAAAATTGCTGATTTAAAAGAGGGAAAAGCCACGTAGGGTGAAGGGTTTTACATCTCCCTCGTTGGTGTGTGGGGAATCCTCGCCCGGCATGGAAGTCAATATGTGAACAAAGCAAATGTTTTTACATGTTTACTTATGGAAATCTGAGGGATACCAGGGAACAGGGTGCAAACCAAAAATATCAATACTGACAAATTCAAACAACGACTTTTCCCAATTAAATTTCAAATACATGACTATTTGTGCAAACATTTCCCATTTATGAAAGACAGCACAACCTCATCCTCTCCTTTAACTCCTTTGTGGACATTTTTAACTCCTTCATGGAGGTTTCTAAGCCCTTTTCTCCTAACCACACACAGGTATGGCAAACAAATCTACAAATGTTGATAAAAATATGACTTAAATCCTCATCTGCGTGGTTGCGTCAACACAACTCAATCTGACAGCGTGTTTTTGCCAGGTGGAACAAAGAGCAATAAATTAGTTCTGAACATTTATGATCTTGCATTATAAAGACTCCAACAGACTGTGTTCAAAATCAATTGTCAGAGTGATGGGGATTAATAACTCTGGTTCCGTAACCTTTTCCGTATCTGCAGCCTGGCTAAGGGCACGTTTCAAGATCTACTGCCATATTTCATTATTGCAACCTCTGTTTGAAAGACCTTTTTGATGCTTAAAAAAAAGAAACAGATTAGTTTTTAGTAGGGCTGGATGAATAACTTGGAATTAATAATTCACTCAGTGAATTTTGCCTCTTATTCTATAGGAGGAATGAAGAGAAGTTGCCAAAATTTTTCTAGTGACTAGTTGGGGGTTTTTTTATTAATCAGAACTAGAAATCAGAATTCAGGATGTGTTATGTATTTCTGATTGATCAGTCAGGTGGTATTGGTTTAATTCCCCAATTAATTGAGGGTAAATACTAGAATAAGTTTCATGATCAAATATTTGAGAAGAGAGTATTTAGAAATCCCTTTCCACCTGCACACAAACTTAAAATCAGGTTTGGAATGAACTCTTGAAAGTAAAAATTCCGTGTGCATGAAAATTGTTGGAAAGGAAAGGTAAATAAGGCAGGAATGTGGCCAAGCCAAGTTTATTACAAGACACAAATAAGTTTGAGGCTTCCACAGCATTTTCCAGCTACAGTTTCCCTTCTTATCTCCAGCACTTGTTTTGGGAGACGACCAATAAATATTGGGATAAATATGGGAGCAGGGTAACTGAGAGGTTTATTGAATTTCCCTGCCTCCCCAGCCACTGTGCTGTGTTTGATGGCAGTGAAACGTTCGATGTAAGTGAAACCACGTGAAGAACTGGCACCTTTTGGCTCTCTCTGCCTCCCAGCTGGAATGTTTGCATCCCACCCATGCCAGCCCTGCCAGGCTGAGGGGCGTCCGTGTCGTCTCCTGGTTTTCCGTGCCCTTTATTTTGCTTTCTCCCTAAATAGAGATAAAACAGTTAAATATTTCCCAACCAAATCCACAGATGTGATCTGCAGGGCCGTGCATACCATCAAACTGTCATTTCCTTCGATTAACCTTCACCCGACCTCGCTCCCCCAGGCGCTTTCCCATCCCCTGGTTCCTCCACTCCAGCCTGCTGCTCTCTCAGGTGATGCCTCTGTCACTCAGGAGCTGCTCACGTTCCTGCAGAGCCCAGTGGAGATGCTGGGATGGAAAACTGGGCAGAATTCACCCCAGGTTAGGCAGTCCAGAGCTGGATGTGTCCCAAAGTGCAAAGGAAACACAGCTGGGATCAGAGCAGGTGAAGAAATCTGAATTTTAGGAAGTGTTTTATGAATATTGTGAAATATTTAAGATAAATTTCACGACTGAGATCTATAGGACTTTTCTGTTGTAATTGCTTTGTGCTCTCAGGAAGGGACAGTTTGTGGAGAATAAAATCACAACCAGGAGAGGATCAGAGTTAATGAGTCACCTCCTTGCAACAACAGACTCTGGAAATTGCCAGGTTCATCTATTTTATCATTTTATGTCTTTAATCTCAATTTTTATCTACAGATAGCAAGAAAATGAAAATTAGGAAGGCCAGGAGAAATAAAGCAGTTCAAAATGATTCATCCCTACAAAAATTTCTGTTGCTCCAAACTGGCTTTTATTGCTGGTGGTTTGCAAGAAATGCTGATGTTTGTGTCAGCTTGGGACAATTTTATTTTATTTTTTGTCCTGAAATTCCTCTAGAGAGAACAATGTGGAACTGAGATATTATGAATCCAGTCTGATCACACTTTTAGCTGACAGCAGAGAAGAGCAAAGCCAACATTGAATCCATAACTTCTGCTATGGAATAAAACATATTTTGGGATGACAATAAAGGCCGTGTCTGATGAAGAATTTCTTCATCCCAAGGTAAGCTGGTACAGTGGCACAAGCTGAAACTAAGAACTTTGGTTCTAGGCTTAATTTGACTGTTAAATCTCGTATTTTTTTTTGCTGAGAGATTAAAAATATGCCATCACAAACCTCAGCACCACATCAATTCCTGTGGATGAGGATAGTTTACTCCTTAAATCAGTGTGTGATGTAGGAAATAGGTCAGAAAATTCCTCAACATTCCATCACCAGACATAATTTACAAATCTTACAGGATTTTTGTAGATATAGAATCCTAGAAATGTTTAGTTGGAGAATACCTTTAAGACTATCAAGTCCTTTTTTTTTTTTTTTTTTTTTCTGAATCCCACTTTGTCCTTTTTTTTTTATTATCCCATTTACACTTGAAGAATAGAGTCTAAGTATGCAGCATTCCATGATTTCTACTCATCCCTGAGATCATGAGACCTGTTGGAAAATAGCTTTGAAACAAGAGAGAATTATAATTTAATATTCCTGTGCAAACGCTGGATCCATTCCTTCTGCCAAGAGTTTATCATCGAATTTTAAAGTTTTTATTCATGCTGGCTTTTTTTTTCCCCATTCCAACGGGAATGTTGCATTTATAAATCAAGTGGAAACAGATTTTGCAGATGCAGAGTGGGGATGTTGGTAAGAACTTCCAGCATGATGTGGTTGGTGATTCTGTACTGACCAGCAGCACTAAGTTCCTGCACTGGTGGGAACTGGTGTGACTGGTTCAACTCTGTTTTAATTAATACCTAAAAAACATCATTCTATAATTCCACTGGGATTGTAAAAAAAAAAAAAAAAATCTCACTTTTAGAGTAAATGTGACCTGTTATTGTCCCTGTTAGGGTTTTTGCAAATGATTCTCTGGGAAAAAAAACCCCAATATTTTCTGTGCAATCCTCCCCCAAACCAATCTGCAGTGACGGGGCTGTACTCACCTGGTGGAGTGGAGAATTTAAATGGAAGAACAAAAAGAAACTGAAATTGCCTTAGGGATTGAGGTCAGGTGAAGGTTAATCAAAGGAAATGACAGTAAAATGGCATTCAGGGCTCTTGGTACATTTTTAATCATTCCTCTCTCTCTCGCTCATAAAAGACACAAAAGATGTCCAACTTTTTGCCATTGTATTTAGTTAAGGATGACTTTTATTTTTGTCTTGATTGTTTTAAAATAGCCTTTCTTTTTGATTTCTCTTGTAGATTTAGCTCCTGAAAACTTGCATTGCAGTGCCTCTAAAGATGTGTGTGGGAAATTGGGAATGTGTGTGTGGGGGGAAGAAGGATGTTAAGAAAAGGGAGTAATTTTCCCCAGAATATCTCTCATTTTAACTTCTCTTTCTCAAGAGATAGATTTTGAAGGATTTCTAGAAGTCATGAGTTTAGGGAATAAATACTCAGAAAAGCTAAATATTCACATTATTACACAAGTGTCAGGCTAAGTGAAGTTAATGATTGCAACTACTGGAAACAAGAATAGGTTCTTTCACACTCTGCTACCTACAAGTTATTGTTCTGGTTTTAAGTATAGGTATTTTGTATATTTTTTGTAAAAAATATTAGAACAATCTCCATGATTGCAATGCAATTGTGAAGTTGTGTCTGAATTTGCAGGCTGTTGGTTATATCCTGGTTTGGTGTATGTGAAAAGGCCCCATTTAGGAACTTTTATTTCCCAAGCTGAGAGTTGTCACTTTATGGCCGTCACCTCAGATAACTTTGGCACAACTACAACAGGAACAGGAGCAACTTTATGTAACTTATAACTGCCCAAGGCGACTTTTAAAAAATGTGAGCAATGCATTTTTTCTTTTTCAAGTCTGTTTGCATAGACTCCCTTCCACCCTGTAACACAAAGGGTCCTGAAGGGGATGGATTAAACCCAAACAGCTTTTAACTGGGGTAACTTGGTGTAGCAAACGTGCTCTCCCTGTTCTTTTCATCAGTGCTGTGCACTGAGCCCGTTAAATGACACAGCTGGGGTTGAGCTGAGCTTAGGCAGGACCTTGAGCTGAGTTTGGGCAAGACCTTAAGCCTTTGGAGAGGAACCTGTGGCTTAAAAACACATCCTTGCAGCCCCATGCAAAGAGCGTCCTCACTGTGGGTTGCAGGAAAATGGAATTTTATGCATATGAGATGCTCCACACTTTGGGGGGGAAAAAAAAAAGAAAAAAAGAAATAGTCTGGAAGTGATTTCCCTGTGTGTCCTTGTGCTGGTGTGGCTGGGTTTGCCACGGGGAACGTGGCACTTTTCTGCCAAATCCCACTTAGCAAGAGCTGCCACATGGATGCCAGATGGGCTCCTTGCCAGGGAGGAGGAGGAGGAGGGAAAGCCCTGCCCACCCTGCAAATGCTGCCCAGAAAAAGCCTTTCAGGGAATCAGTGTGAAAATTGGGAAAAATGGGAATTCTGTATCAGGAGTCATTGAGTCGAGCTGAGCTCTCTCCCAGGGAAGGGGAGAGGAACACGGTGGGGAAGGCTGGAGCCTGGTGCTGGGAGTGCAGAAGCTCCCAGCATCAAGTGCCTGGTTTTGCAGGCACAGAGAGATGAGGAACTCGGGGATTTCCATGTTCACAGGGTCTGACTGGGGTTTTGTGATGCTGTAACAATGTCAGTGTCAGGTTTATGGAGGGTATTTTCAAGTCAGCATCATCCTAACCAGCCAGTTCTTCCCCTGTAACTCCCCTGCCCAGTAAAACCTCTGTCCTACCAACAGAAATCCAAAGGATGTTTGGAGCGTCTTTGGCAAAACAGGAAATATTTTTGTAAGAAAAAGAACAAAATGTGAGAGAGATCACTTAAAAGGAAAACTGAGTACCTGAGTTGAAGGCACTGCTAACTGCTGACAACTGGAAAACTCTTGGACTGAGGGAATGTGATTTTTCCCCCTGGTCTAGTGGAAGATGTCCCTGCCCATGGCAGGGGAGGTGAAACTGGATGAGCTTTAATGTCCCTTCCAAATCAAACCATTCTGATTTTTTTAACAAACAGCACGACCTCAGAATTTTGCTGAAATAAATACTAAAGAATCATAGCTAGGTCATACCTCTGTTTTTAAAACATCTAATAAAAATATTCGGTCTATTATACCCCAGCATACCCAAATTGTTCAAGTATGGCAAAGACCAAGTTGGTTTGAGCATTTTTTGTTCCAACTGCTGGGATCATCACTCCCTCTCCTGCCCATGGAGCCCATCCTGGATCAGGGCTGCTTGTTAAGAAGTTATGACCTGAAAGGAGCTGCATTAATGGATTTGGGTGTTTGCCATGTTGCAAAGTGACTGTGGGATGAAGTAGCATTTAGAATTTCCCCACGGGTGGAAAGTGGGGTTTGTGGGCAGAAAGGGGGGTCTTGTGTTCAGTCTCTGCTGGAGCTGAAGTCAGGGCAGTGAAGCAGCTGAGCTGAGGGGAAGCTCTGCTCAGTGTCTCACAGTTTTTCAGGCTGGTTTTGCCATCTTGTACCAAATTCCCAGCTTGAGAGGGGGCTCAGGGTGAGGAACATCAGTGGAGCATCAGAGGAATATGATCAAATGTGATGGAGGAACAGCAACAGACAATGGCTTTGCACTTCCTTTCTCTCCCTGTTTTTGGAGAGAAACCTTCCATGCCAGTATTCTCAGGTGATGTTTTGGTTTCTGTTGGAATAAATTGCTTGTGTCAGTTTGATCTCTGAGCCTTTTGATAAAAACAACGTGGTTTTGTGCCTTATTAGAAGCTTGGTTGAGTCCAAACCCTGACAGGGCTGTGCTGGGTGTGAGGGATCAGGGAAGGTCAGGGATGTGCTGAGTACAGAGGCTCTGGTGCCTGCTGGCAAACAGAGGGTTTGTCTCTGGTGCTCTCAGCTTTCCACCTTCATTTTCCAACCTTCCACCATCAAGATGCAGGATGCTCAGGAGAAAGTTCACATTGTCTAATTTTAGCTGTCCAATTTAGGTTGCTCCTGGCTGTAACAAAGCACAGCCTCTGCTGGCTGCAAGTACCTTCTGTTGCAGAGTCAGATTCTTGTTAGAGCCCAACTCTGGGTGAGCAGAAAGCACAATGGGAGCAGCTCCATATCTCAGACAGGGCTGTTCCCCTGCCAGAGCTGCCACCACTCACTGAGCACCCAAATCAGATCCCTTGTTGGGGCAGAACCAGTCATTGCATGGCAATTTTATTGTTGAGGCAGCCCATTTTATTGTGAAGGTTTCTGTGATAACTCCTCAATGTAAGCAAGGTTTGCAAAAGAAAGGAGCCAAAGCCTTTGAAAACACTTCCAAGGGGGAAAGTTTCCCACTGAGCTTGGGGTGAGGCTCAGGTTTCACCAGATGCCCAGTCAGGTGGGAATGACCTCCATGAAAACCTGCTGGGCCATCACTCCTCCTGGTGCTTTGTCCCATTGGCTCTTGAAGATCTGGAATTCATGAGAAGCAGCAGGCAGCCAGCTCTAGTTTCAGATTAGAGGAGGTATTCCCCCTTCCTGAGGTTATTTGTTGTATCACCTGACGTTAATTTAATGCTTAAAATAGAGATGAACCAGTTCTGAGGGATTTTAACCTGAAAATGCACTGGGAACCATTGCTCCCTGCACTCTCTCTGCAGGAGGATGGGATTCCAGAGCCACCTGGACACAGCCCTGTGCCTTGTGCTCCTGGAAGACCCCGCTTGAGCAGGGAGGTTGGAGCAGATGGTCCCACCAGTGATGCCTCCAACCTCACCCCTTATTCTGTGATGGTCTGGAGGAGGTCACCAACAACCAGGACATTTCTTTATGGGGTTGGTTTGGAAAGAGGAGCTGTCTGGAAGGAGACCTTCAGGGGTGTTGTCCCTACTGAAACAGCCAGAAATATGGGAGGTTTGTGGCTGCCTGGGCAGCCCTGAGAGGTTTTGGACCATTTGGACCACCTGTGGTTATTGGTTTAGAGAAAGTGTCACCACTTTACTCTGGCATCTGTTCAAAGTCCTAATTCTGTGGATCAGTGTCTTTCAGATGAAGAAAGGTAAATCCTTTCTTGCCCCTGGTGTCTGAGTAAATTGATATCAAATTCTCTAATGAAAAGACAACTGTTGTCAGCAGAGGCAAGCAACAAGAAAATCTGGGACAGGAGGTAACTTCATGATGGATTCTACACCCTCAGGGACTTTCTGAGCTCTGAGGATTAATTTTCTATTATATCCACGTGTGGGGCTTCCCTTAAATACACTTCCACTAACAACTTAATACTTTTTTCAATTACGGTATAAAAAGCTACAACTTTTTTTGACATTCTGCCACTTGGAGGCCAAAGCTTTCATCGTTGTGACCATTGTTGCCCCCTTTTACTTTTCTTAAATGAAACATTTTTTTGCTGTTCAACTGAAGCCATGATTTTGTGGAGAAAAAGGAAAAAACAAGGAAAAAACCCCTTGGAAACTAAACTTCTGCAGAGGTTTGCATTCCATGAGCTTGATCTGCAAGTTCTGATGGATTTGCAAAGACCAACCACAAATGTCTCTTCTCAACATTTTAGCTCAATTACCCAGTTTACTTTATTATCTTTATTTCTTAGATTTCTTTTTATATAATTTATTTTACCATCTCTTCACCTGGGAACTCACAAAACCCTTTTGCTTTTGTAGGCACCAAGGGGGAAGGATGCCCTGATTTCACAGGACAGCTCAGAACTCTGTAATTTTTATAGAACTAATTGGGTTGCCCCTAAGTAAATCAGTTTTTTGTTGTTGTTGTTTTTATGATTTTATAACCAAAACTAGATATCTTTAATGTCAATATGTGATTTTACAGTAAAATATTATTAAATCAGGACAAGGTGAATTGAGAAATTGGAGGTGATGTCTGCAGAAGGAGCTTGGGCAGACTGGGAGATTCCCATGGGAGAGCAGAGGCTCCTTGAGCAGGCTCAGTGCAGGCAGGGACCAGGAGCTCTGTCTGTCCCCCAGCCATGATGGAATCATGGAATGTTTGGGTTTGAAGGACCTTAAAGCTCATCCAGTCCCGCCCCCTGCCATGGGCAGGGACACCTCCCACTATCCCAGGTTGCTCCATGCCCTGTCCAACCTGGCCTTGGACACTCCCAGGGATGGGGAGTCCACAGCCTGAAGGCTGGGTTGATAGAAATGTTGGAGAACAAGACTGCCCAGCTGCTTTCCCACATTTTCTATCTCCTTCAGTGAGGAAAAGAGGGAAAAGCCTTCCAGACACAACGTTCACAAGGGACAAGTCACCGAGTATCAGCGCAGGGAACATGAACTGATCCCAGTTAATCTTCCCTGCTTCCTTCTGCACCTCCATTTTATAAACTGAAATTGGCAGGGAATTATGGCCACAAAACCTGATTTCTGCCTCAGTTCTGCTCCTCGGCACAGAACTACCTGACAATTAATATTTGTGTATACCTTTTGAAATCTGTGACCTTTGGGGAGTTGACAGAGCTATAATATTGGTCTTTGTGTGCTCGCCTGGCTTTTAAACTCTCTGCCTGGTGGATGTAAGTTCAGTGGATACAGATCTGAAACTTGATTTCCTCAGTATAGCTGCATTAGCATTCAGCTGTGGGTATGTAAGATAATAGTATTAAAAGCAACCTTCCATCCTGTTGTCATGGATGCAGCACAGCCCAATCCTGGGAGCACTACACCACCAGTCTTTGTACAATCTCATTTTTATCTACAAATTTTGATTTAATTATACCAGAAATTCTGCAGCCGTCTATAATATATGATTTTATTTTCCATTTCAAGCATAAAAATGTAAGAATTGAGCAGCTCGAGTTCTTTGTCCAGTGCTCTTTTTTTTTTTTTTTTTTTTTTTTNTTTTTTTTTTTTTTTTTTTTGCATTCCAAGTATCTGTCAGTATTAGTTATGAGACTGTGTGAAATAAGTAGCCATGAAAGATGCCTGCTTTTATGACAGAATGAGTGGTTTCATGAATTTTAAAGGAGCACATTTGTATTTTCTGTTCTTGAACTACATGGGCTACTCGCAAATATGACAGAAGATAATTGTTTGAGGAATTACGACGCCTTTCAAGATTTTGCGGGATATTACTATTTTCATAATCTTTCATTTATCAGCTTCTGTGGCTTGATTTATTTATGGGTGTAATTTGGAAATCAAAGTACTCCCGCTCTGGCAGGAAAGGTACATGTTTGCCTCGTGTGGCTCATGCTCCCTCCCCTTGGCAAAAATAATGGATGTGCTAATTTTGGTGTCAGACACGGAAGGAAGGTGCCAGGACTGGGGGCAGCCAGGTGTTATCCTGGCCCACGTGAGCCAGGAGGGAAGAGCCCAAAGGCTCGGGATGAGCGGGGATTTCAATCTCCTGCAGCAGCCGTGGCACCAGGCAGAGCGTGTGCTCGGTTTGTTAGGATTTAAATGAAGGCATTGTTAGCAGGGATTTTGTGTGAGTGAGTAAAGGCTTCAAGCCTTTAATTGACTAGGAAAATCTTTTTAGTTGTGATTAGAGGGACAGATACTCAGCTGGTGAGGACTGATGGTGCTCCATTGAATCAATTTTCATACCCTGTCTGGAGTCAATGGAGCAGGGCTCATTTATAACCCCATACCTGGCCTGTTATTATTAAAAAAAAACAACATTCCAAGCCTGATATCTGAGTGGTACAGTAACCTTTTATCAGGGAGATGCTTGGCTCAATTTAAAAAAATTCATCAAAATCAGGGGTAATATCCTTGGGCTAATAAATTCAGTGGCATGAGCAATTTCCATTTGGTTGGGAATTTAAGTGTGGAAACCTATGGCTGTGTCCTATTTGCTTGCAGGCTGGGTGATGGATCTGCCATACTTTCATATTTAGCAAAAGGTTGTCTTCTTAAAGGCTAAAATGAAGGAAGCATCTCTATATCTATATGAAGCATCTCTATATCTGTATGAAGCATCTCTATATGAGGCATCTTCTAAAGACTAAATGAAGCATCTCTATAGTCTTTTCTGGTTTAGCCTTGAGGTATTTTTATTTCTTTTCCCTTGGTAATATTATCTCACTTTCCATCCTGTGATAACTGCATAGAAGGATTTTTCTTTTAAGGTTTAAAAAAAAATTAAAAAAAAAAATCTGGATATCGTTATGTATTAAACTTGTCCCTAACATCCGAATATTATCAGTGAAAATCCCCTCTCAAAATTCTGTGCACGCCCATAATTAAACTGCTCTGAAAGGTGCAGTCAGGAGAACCAGGCACCAACATTATGGAGTGAAAATTAAAGAGGCAAAACATCAGAGTGTCTACTGTATGTGCCTGCTGTTAGACACTCAAGCATGGAGAACAGGATACACCTCTATGGATGGATGGCTTTCCTTATTAAAAAAACACAGTAGGACTCACAGTAGGGGAACACACTAAAACAAGGCTTTGTAGTAATTTCCTTGAAAGAAATTTCCCAAGATAGCAACTTAAAAAAGCTTTTAATCTCACGACTGGCTCTATAGTGAATTTTACTGGGGCTGGGATAAAAAAGGCCATTAGATTGCAGCCGATCTGGTAGAGTTGGTCTGAAGCCTCTTCCCTCCCAAGAAAAGGATTAGGCTTTCCTTCCACCAGAACAAGGGTTGAATAGATTGATGTGATTCTGGCATATTTAAGAACTTTAAATACATATCTCTCAAGTCTGAAATGATGTAGGAAAACAGAAATCCCCTTTCCCAGCCGGAATACTTGACCAGCCACGCTGCCGTGCCACACCAAGCTGCTGTGTTAGACCAAGGTTCCTTCTATGTGTCTAAATTTGAAACCACTGTCCCTCGTGATTTTGAGCTGATATTTTATTTTGGGTCTCTAAACAGTGTCCTTTCCCACTTGGGAGGAACATAAAGTGTTTCTCATAAATTCCTGGAGAAGAATCCTACAGGACCATGTCCTGCAGCAGCTCGTTGTGCTGCGGTGGGGCAGTAACTCCCTCACTGGGATTTGCCTGACCTGTTGTCTATTCTACATGACTATTAAACACCAAAGTAAAGGAAAAAAACACCCAAAACTGGCTAAATTCTCATGCAAGCCTGCTGGAAGGCTGGCCTGTGTGTTAGAGTTACCTGATAACCCTGAAACTGCTGTGGCTGCAGCTCCGTGCTGCTCTTGGTGCCGGTGCACAAGTCCAGGGCCATGCTCTGAAATCCTGGGGCTTCTCCTCGACCTTCTGCTTCTCTGTTTTGGTGCTGTGGCTGTGGGCAGGTGGCCCCAGGGGTTTGGTTGAAGGGGCTGGAGGCTGGAGGTGCAGCAGGAGCTGCCCACGCTCCCCTCCAGGCAGCACCAGAGTGCCCAGCACTGTGTGTGAGCATCGGAGAGGGAACATCTTGTACCTATCTTGTGTCAGCGAGCTGAGAACAGGCAAGGAACACGTCTGATAATGTGTTTCACATTGAAATAATTAAAGAGAATTGTTGCTGGAGGGAAATGTGCCTTTAAAAATTAACCCTGACATCTCTCCGACAATTTGGCGTATTACAAGAGATCCTTTTTTCCTTTCCCTTTTTTTTTCCTTCTCTAGATTTGCTAAACTTGATATGCATTTTTCAGCACTTTGGAAAATGCAGAGCCTTTGAAAACTTCCCTGTACAAGTAGTCTATACTTACATGAGTAGCCCCATCTATTTTCCACTGAACTACTCCTAGGACTGATGTTTAAAGGAATGGGGCTGGAGTAAATGACACGTTCTGCAATGCCCTGGAGCCTCTGCTAGTCATTATTGTTTGAATCTCTGTCTTGATTGCATATATTGCAGTCTTCTATCACACAGAGAGCCAGTTTTGAAATTTGAATGTTGTTCCTCAAATAACCATCGAGCAGCTCGCTTTATTATTTCCTCTTATGCCAAAAGAAATCCTTGGAAATTGAAAGTAGTCATTTCCATAGAGCACTCAAAGTATAAAAATGTTCTTTTTGAAGGAGCTGGAGTATTTGAAAACAAATGTTAATGTCTATATATGCAGTATTACTTATTTTTTTAAAATTCGAGCTGTGGCAACACCAATTACATTCACATTTTTGTCATCAGTAGGAAGTTAAATATACAACCAGGTATCAGAGATTGGGAAGTTTGGCTTCACTATATCGTGGCTATAAAAGTTATTTACCTATTGAAGAATTGTGCAACTTTTTACTGGGGTGAATTTCTATATTTTCAGTTCTCCATTCGATCATAATTTGTTACTCCAGGGGTAGGAAATGTTGGGTTTCTTTCCCTTTATTTACTAATTTGAAGCTGCATTTCCAGCCTGGAAAAGGGCACAGGAGGTGACAGTTTTGGTGAGGATGCTCAGACTGATTTTCCTCTCTCGGATGTGGCTGGAGCTGCCTTGGACCTTGTGAGTTTTCCAGGCTCTTCCCCTGTGTTGGTCACCAGGAGGAACCTGAGGGTGGAATTCTGCAATTCCCTGGCCTGAGGAATGGCTGAGGTGTTGCTGAGGCATTTCTGGCTTTCAATCCTGCAACTAAGAAAACAGACGCGAAAATTGTCCTTCAGAGGCTGAAAAGTATTTTCCTTTTCAATTTTTTCCCTTTCTTTATTTTTTCCTTCTTTTGAATAATGGGAGGCAAACACAGTGCAATGTACAGGAGCAGGAAGACACTTTTAATTTATATCTGCAGTTCTCAGATTGCAGGGTAGGTTCCTGGGTGACATTCTCTGTCCGGGATTTATACTGACAGAATTACCTTGCAGGAACCAAACCCTCCTGCATTCCTTAGTCAAGGAGAAGAGATTCAGCCTCAAATTTCCTTGTCCCTCGAACTTTTGACAGTTTGGTGATCTTGGGCGCAGTCCTCCAAGATGCTTAGTAATCCCATGTGCATTTAATCAGGACATCTGATGGCTCGTGATGCTTCCTGTGATTGGGTGCTTCCTTAGCTAAATTTAAGAGACCAAATACTTTAAAAACACTCCTCAAAAACATTTTTCTTGGCTTGGGAAGGATTTTTAGCCTTTCTATAAAACCAGCTGCTGAAGAAGTATCTGTTACCTGCTGGGATATGTGCTATAAAGCTGGCTGTACACAATATTGCTGGGACATACTTTTTGGCTATTAAAGGCTCATTAAAAAAATTAAAGTCCCAACAATTTACAATATTTTCCATTGAAATAACATGTTAACGCATTTCTTTAATCAGTGTATAACTGTCAGGGGAAAGAACAATTCATCTAGTATATTAATACATTAGGAAAAAAAAATTATCAGATTTAATTTTATTTGTTTTATATTCAGGGCTTTTTCAAAGGAATTCCTGCAGGGAAATGGTTAATCTATTTTTAACTAAAGCTTACTTTTGTAATCTATCCAGTGCTTAGAGTTCTGTCATTGATCTATGATTTATGTGATTTAAACCACCTCTTGGCTGTAACATTGGTTTCTATCCAAGATGCTGAGCTGAATACTAATTACGAGATCAAATTTATGCTGTTGGGCTAAGCAGCTGAAGGAGCTTTCCATGCAGGACTCCCTTAAACCACGCCACCATTGAGCATTAGTGGAATATTTGGCGAGGGGGATGGGGAAAAGAGCTGGAAAAGGGGAAAAAAAAATACAGCAGGAAGGCTGAAGTGTCCTCTGAAAGCTTTATTTTTAGTTCTCTTGAATGAGTGCGCAGTGCTGGATGCAGAAATTCAGTGTGTGAATATGCACATGGGGCTGTTTTTCCAGCAGAATCTCACTAATTCCCCCTAACGACTGGGAAACCCACTGAGAAAAGCCAAATGGCACCAGCGAGCAAACAAATAAATATGATTGAGGAGATTTTATTCCAAGATGTATTTTATGCCTTTATTTTGACAAGTATCACATTGTCAGAATGATTTATGGTATTTCAGAGCATACCAGTAAATGCACTGTAGGATGGGTCCTTACAAGAAAAAAGTCTGGGTAACAATAGCTTTGCTTTACCTCTCCTTAAAGCATTTTTTGCTGAGAAATCAGCCAAGAGCACCAATTTTATAGAAAACATAGGTTTCCTTTGGTAAGAAAGAGTAACAATTCCATTCTCCTGCATCACCTTTGCAGAGGAGGTCGGGATGGCAGCAATTTTCTTTGGGAGAAAAGGAGTCAAAACCTGTTCCAACAGCTCAGAATCCAAGCCTCAGTCTGAATAAAAATGAAATTTCCTATTGGAATTGTATTGATTATAATGATTTTTGAGAGGAGACATGTTCCGATGCACCATTTGACTTTCATCTCTCTTGGTGTAATGTTAAGGTGTTTCATTTTGATGATGTTGAAATATTTTAGTTTGTTCAGGCTTCTTTTCTTTTTGGTTTATTTATATTTTTATTTATAATGTAGTTTTCCTGTTTCCCAATGATTTGCCTTATATTTTGTTCCAACTGGGCAACTGGAACATTTTCAGCCTCCCACTGCACCTCATTAAAATGGAACATTTCCATAAAATGCTTCCCCAAATTCAACTTTGCTGGAATCTCTTCAGGAATATTTTCAGAGATCTTTTAAGAAACTTTTATCTTCAGCACTTGGGAAAATCCTGGGATTTCTCACAGAATTCCAGGCTGTGACTATTTCTCCTGTGTTTATAACTGGGGAGTGGCAAGTTCTGCCCTCGGGGTTTGGGAAAGGCAGTGGTGGCCAATGGATCAATGCTCAGGGGGTGTCCTCAGACACAGAGCAGGAGCAGGATTTGGATCCTCTGCTGTTTTCCCAGTGATATCCATGGTGCCACTGGTGAGGATCATTGCCTGGAGCCCCTTTTGGGGGGCTGTATGTCCCCTCCCCTGGCAGAAGCTCCTGGAGCCAGCAGGTCTTCCCTCTCTGGCAGTAGGAGGCCCTTTAGTGGGGAATTAGTTTCCTTTTATCCTTATTCTTGCTCTCTTTTAAAACAAAATCCAAAGCAAATAAAAAAAACAAAACAAAACAAAAACTAAAAACCAGAAACAAAAATAAAGCAAACAGAAAACCTTGAAGAAGTTTTTTACAAAGGTAATTTTAAATGAACGACTTCTGGTTCTGTATCTATTCTCATGATCGTCTTCATTAATTATTTCTCCTATTTCTAAGGTGGAGAAACTCACATTTCAGTTAGATAGTTTTACCTTTTCAAAATTATATTATTTATAGTCCACTTGATGTCATACTTGCTTTTATTGTGCATTGCTATAAACAATTTGCAATGGAAATAATCCACATCGTGCACATTTGGGGAAAAGCTTTTGAATTTCCATATGTACATGTGATGCTGGAGTGGGATGTGCTTGGGGACAGTTTCATTAAGAGGTGCCACAGTTCATGACCCCATTTGTGCATTTTGTTGTCCTCTGATGCCATCCTTACCTGCCCTCTCTATACCTCCAGTAGACTCGTCCATAAATGCTGCCAGTCCTAAACATAAAGGATTTCCTTACAGGATTCTGCAGAAGGGACGTTATTAAAAATCCTGGATGAGCCCAGGGACACTGGAGGATCCCCACGTTGTGGCTGTGATTGCAGTCAGGTCACTTTGCAGCTGACTGGAGCTGCTGGATGTGAGACATTCCCTCACTGCTTCTGCAGGGAAATAATTTGCACCCTCGGTGATGTTGTTGATCCTGAATGATCTGAGGTAAAACAACAGAAGTGAGGATGGGTCTGGAGTTAATTGCTGTCGTGGTCTGAGGGACTTCAAAGGGATGATTTTACCAGAAGCCTCATTAAATAGGTTGGATGTTTTACTGTGCTGAGCAGGTGGCTGGAGTGCTCCAAAGGGAAGTGTTTGAAGATGGGAAGCACCTCCAGGACTCTCTGTGCCCGTGGAACCACCAGGGCAGGGAGGAGCTGCAGCTCCAGAGGCCCCCAAGATGAGCCAAGGGCTGGACACGTGTCAGGGGAGACTTGTGGGGGCCACCAGACCACCCCAGTGGGGTCCCCATCCTGAGCAGGAGATGTTTCTTTGGAGCTTTGGCTGGTGGGACTGATGCTTTTGGCTCGGGATGGTGGCTGTGCCCATGGCCAGAGCTCTGGGTGCCATGGCAGCCTTCCTTCCCTGCACCAGGCCCTCTTCTGATCTACACCTGCCTCTTACACAGCTTTTACAGAGCAAAAACTCACTGAGGAGCAGAGAAATCCTCTATGGAATAGAAAAAAGTAACACTCTAGAGGACAGATATACAATATTCTTAATATATAAACACATATACATGTATACACACACTAAATATTTGTTCTGCTTTCCTTTTCTTTCTCTGCAGCAGAACTGTTAAATTAACAATGATGGTTTTGGCAGTGAGCTGAGGGGATCTCAACTGAAAGTACAGAAACTAAAATTGTAGTGATGTAACACATCCCTGTTCTTACACGGGGCATGTAAAATGTGTTTTATGCCTGATAGGTAAGCAGATACTGTGTATATCTTCATAGATATCTCAATAGTACACAAGGGAATTTATTTCCTCAGTCATAGAACCATAATAGAATGGTTTGGGTTGAAAAGGACCTCAAAGATCATTTTGTCCCATGGGCATGGACACCTTCCACTATCCCAGGTTGCTCCAATCCCCATCCAACCTGGCCTTGGAAACTTCCAGGGAAGGGGCAGCCACAGCTTCTCTGGGCAGAGGAATCATGCCAGGGGAAATCCAGAATTTCTCTTCTTCCATAGGGATGCTCCCTTATCCCACAGATGCAAAATTGAGGAGTAAGGTTTGAACTCCACTCAAGCTGCTGAACCTTCAAGATGAGAAAAATCTACCACGCAAATCAGTTGTTTGCCCTTGGGAATCCATTTATCACCCCAAAACTGCTTCTCCTTAAGTTTAAATCCCAGCAAAAAACCACCAGAGAAATCCAAACCACTTCAGGAATTTGGGATGCCCTTCTTAAGGAAGCAGCAGCACTGGAAGAACTGAAGTACCCTTAAAGCATTGCTGCGTTTTCATGGAAAATGGATAGAAGTTCAGAGATAATTTATAAAAGAGTGTGGGAGCTCTGTAGTTTCTGCAAACCAGTGGAAATTAATAAAACCCAAGGCTGGCTACTAGAGAAACCCCAGCAGACAAAGTGTGTGTAACTACCCCTAGAGGGGCTGACATGATAAATGGTGATGGATCCAAACCCATCTGAAGTTCTTTAGGAATAATAGCAGCATAAAGTCATTTCTATAGTGTACCTAAACGTGCCTGAAACAACAGTGTACTGAAGGTTGCATATTATGCTAAGAATGACAAGTATTTATGATTGGAAGGTGTCTGAGCTAGGATTATCAGTTTTTGAAAACCTTTCCTCACTTCTTTAATCTTTGATTTAAACACCCATCCAGAGATTTTAAAAAAAGAAGGGCTGATTGTTAGAATTGTCCTGCAGAGATAGAGAATATCCTTTCACCTCGTGACAGTCAGCAGTGCCTGGTACTACACAGGTGTTTTCCTTCTGGAGGGATGAATGTTTTCCTTGGGGAACAGCTGGGGAGAGGCACCTGAGTACCAGGAAGGATGGGGAGCAACAGCTCAGCTTGGTTAAATTAAGCTCTGCTCAATAAGCCCCTTCCTAGGACTGGGAAAGAAAAATTCTCCTGTGTAGTGCCAGTTGTGTCTGGTGAGTTTTACATTAATGCAATTGCAAATGTTGAGTTTGCTGTTTGGGGTTTTTTTAAGTGTGTGTTTTATTTTATGGTCACAGCACTTGAGGTTAAATGTGGCAGCTGAAGGAAAAAAAAAAAAAAAAAAGGGTGTCAGTGTAGCAAATGGGCAGAAATGTGTGTAATCACCAGGGGCACACAGTGGAGTTTGAGAAGTGAAACGCCCCTTCTGCAGAACTGCTGCCTTCCAGTTGTCTTTGTGCCTCTGGAGTGTTGTTGTCCTGTTGAAACGAGAGTGGGAGATTTTGATGGCAAGTTTTTCTGAGAGTACAACAAACACAACCTGCATTTGTCTCAGGTTCAGGAGGAGAGGAACTTTTGTGTCATGCACAGATTGATTTCCAGAACCTGAGGGTTTCCAGCTTTCCCTAACCTTTGCTAACACACTGCAGCAATGTGTTCTTTGAGCATGTTGATTCTCTTAGGTCTGTAAGAGCCTTTGAGACAGAGCTAATTTTTCCAGCGTTGGCTGTGGAGATTTGTGACTTCAGATGTGAATGTCCCTTTCTCAACCCTGCTGCCAGTGACCCACGGCACTGCAAGTGTCTCGCTTTATAAAGTGCTCATTCACAGAGGGCTCTGACCAAGGCTATCTGGAGGGTAGGAGATGCTTTCCTGGCAATGGGATGTGAACGTCGTGGGGCAGATCTTCAGCTGGGATAAAAATCCTGCTCGGTCTCTGTGGCTCAAAGGACGTCTGTTAATTCATGTGGAAAATTCCTGACCCCGGAGAGATCACAAAGTTCAGTGTCCTTGAGTGAGTGCCACACTTTGCAGTCAAGATCAAAATGTCTTTCTCCCTTGAATTTCCTTGAATTTTGATTTTTCTAAAAGTCCTTTAAATTGTTTTATACTGAAACCTACAGTATTATCCAAGAAAACTTTGAGGAAGGCTCTGTGTGTTCTCTTTTTCTCTTTTACTAAGTTATTGAATTTCCACGCTGGTAGGAGTATGGAGCCCTGAAAGCTCACCTGGATCCTCTGCTCATGGGCTGTGCCCATCCTGTGCAGAGCTTGAGCTCTGGTGTGGCCATTATCACCACAGCAGCCATCCAGGACTTTCTTTGGTTATCCCTGAAGAGCCTCAATCTTTGATTTCCAATTTAGTTACATCAAGAATTTGAGGAAAGCCTCTTAACTGGAGGATTTTGGAGGGCAGACTGGGAGCTGGTTTGCCTTCCAGGGATGTGTTCTGGGCACTTTCCTCTTGTGTTTTGGTGGGGAATTGGGAGGTGGGATTGCCTTGTGCTGGAGCAAATCCCCTGAGCAGAGGATTTGCAGGCTCCTTGGCATTGGTGCAGTGCAGCCAAGCAGCCCTCAGGCAGTGCAGCTTTCCTCCTCTCCTTTGGAGAGCAGCAAGGCACTTGGAAAAATGAATCATCTCCTGCCACAAAATCTTTCCTCCCATGCTGGAGGAGTTTTTGTCTTCTCGTGGGGGCAGCAGACTGCTGATGTTGTGCTTGTTCACCTCTCAAGGCAGAGGTCATTTGACTTGAATTCAAACCAAACCCATGAGGGTGAGGTGCTGTTGAGGGGAGCATTAAGCTGGGGACAGAAGGGGACATTGGCATCACTTCACATGTTTGGTTACGTAGGAGTTGGGGAGGTGTGCAGGAAGATTTTGCTATTGCCCGAAAATGCCTGTTTTCAGCCAGGCAATGAGGCCTTTGTCCATCACTCAGCTGTGCCAGAGGATCTTTATCTTCGTTTTTTAATCCCTGCTCCGTGCTGGAGGTGCTGACAGGTGTGGAGTGCAGTCCCAGGAGGTTCCCCCCTCATCAACACCTGGGTTGCTTCCCCCTAAATCCAGCCACCAGGACCTGAGTGCAGCTGTGTTTCCCAGCCCTGCTGTGCTTGATGGAGTCTGTTATTTGTGTGTGATCCTTTCTTTGTTTATTTCTTTATTTTTAATATATTGCACAAATGCACACAAACACATCTCAGAGACCTCCTCCCTTCCCATCAGCTTCTCATCGTGGCTTCTACTGGAAGTCAGGCAGAGTTATCTTTACTACTGTGAATTTCATCAACTTGAAATACAAACAATTAAAAAGAAGTGGTTTCAGGCAGCAAGGTGGCCCTTGAGTGCCACAGTCAAGTGTTGCATTTATGCACTGAACTTCTAATTTTTTTTTTTTTTTTTTTTTTTTTTTT
>VZTR01028042.1:598758-634372 GCA_013400775.1 Chaetops frenatus | reverse complement strand
TTTTTTTTTTTTTTTTTTTTTTACTTTATTCTCTTGCACTGGTTGCTTTAAGTGAGTCCATGGGGCAGATTAAATGAACCATTAGGAGGAGATGTGGAAGCTGTTGGTGTACAAAATGCTGTCAAATGGAGAGAGGTTTAGTGTTTCTCTGCCCATCCTGTCCAATCTTTTTGGTTAGTAATGACTTGCCTTAATACTGAAAGCAACTGCAGACCTAGAAAATGGCAGAAAAGCTGAAGTTTGAAAATCTGAGTACTCAGTGTGGGAGAAAGCTTTGCTCTTAGAGAAGGTCTTTCAACTTTCCTTTCACTTACAAAGGGTTTCTCTACAGAGATCAGTGTTGGAAAGGTTCTGGGACAATGGCACAGTCCTGAGCAGCATCACAGATAATTCCAAGTTTATTGATAAAAAGGTCTGTGAGTGGTTGTTCATAAACCATTTACTGCTCTCTGAAGGAGAGAACCTGCTCTCTGCTCTCCACAGGTGGGAGGTTCAGGCTGGGGTGAGACCCAGTCTCTGGTGTGCTCCTCACTGGGGCAGTGCTGCTTCCCCCATGGTCCCAGGGGTGACAGGATCCCTGTCCCAGCTGTGCTGCCCCTGCCTCCCCACCAAGTCCCTGCTTTGGACTGGGTCAAGAACCTGAAAGCCAAGACCTGTTCCTAGCAGCAAATCCACCAAACATAAACCCTGTACTTATCTGAGAGTCATTGTGCCCTTAACAGATGGACTTGATGGTCTTAGAGGCCTTTTCCAACCTAAGTGGGTCTGTGATTAGCAGGACTCTTAGAGACAACCATTTTAGCTGTAGGCACATCATTACCCTGGTCCCAAAGGTGACCCCAGAGCAGGGGATCCCCATGGCAATGCTCCCAAGGTCTTTCTCCTTTTCCCAGCAAGAAGCTTTATCTCCAAGCCGGTGCCAACCCTGCTGTCTCTCCCACTTCGTGCGATGCCTTTCCTAATTTGTGCTATTTTGACCTTCTCCAGCAGAAGGTGTGGTAGTCCTTCGGTGAAGGGCTGTGAAATTGCCCTCGGGTCCTCCTCCCTCAACCAGGGAGTGCCCTGCTTGAAATTCTTCCTTTCCTGTTGCCTGAGAATCAGGGTTGCTGTGCTTTGTGCAGCCACATCCCCTGGCCAGCCAGCAGAGATCCTTGCAGCCAGCAGGCTCTTCTGGAGACTTCAGGCTTCCTGGATTCCATTAACATTTTGTTAATGAAATAGTGCTTTGTCAAAGAGTCTTGAAAACTTAAAAGGGTATTTAAGCTTCTTCCATGAGTCAATACCATGTAATGTCAACATTACCACGGAGGGATAATTCAGAGATGTCACACAAAGCTTGTGTTATGCCATTTGCAGTCTGGCAAAACAGCTCAGCATTTATGTTGTTTAATCCATCTTCAGAAATCTTTTGTTCTGAAAAAGTTTGAGATCAATCTTGTCAGTATCTACTGACACAAAGCTGATGTAAGTCACTGTGCTCCTATTGACTCCATCTGAGTTGTAACGATTTACCCCAGGCTCAAATTAAGCCCAAATTAGGCATATGAGGAACTCAATACCAAACTTTTAAGGAAGATGGAGCTGAGTGGCACAGGTCTTGGAAATGAGAATGTGGATGGAAGTAGACTGCAGGAAACAGTTTGCGATGACCTGGGACAGTACAGATAAAATTTGAAGAGACTTAAAGGAAAATAACCTTATCTAAAGCTTTGAATTGATGAAATAATGTACTTCCCTGGCTGGAAGGAAAGGGGAAATACACAACTGGAGTTCAGAGCTGAGTGCTGGTGGTGAGAGTGGGGGCACAGGGACTGAATTCCAGTCTCTGGAATTCACAATACATGTGGCTGCAGTGTCCTGGGCTTAGGTCACTGTCACAGCAATTCTGGCCAAGGTACATGAAATCTTTTTTCCATTCCTCCTCCCTTTCTCTTTTTTAGCAATTCTGTACTCATAGCCACCACAGAAGGAAGTTATTTCATCCCCTTGGACACTGCAGTGGTGCTGTTTGTTTTACCTTTGTATTTTTAATTCTTTTCCATTAAAGCTCTCTGTAATTGATGTATTTGAATGTAGTGAGCAGTGGCCTCAGCTTGCTTTGAAGAAAATAGACTGCCTTACTTCATCCTTGGCTGAATCCAAAATGCTTTCCTGTGATTATTTCTTGGCTGTGTTAAATCTATTTCCCTTTCAGACTCCACAGATAGATGGGGTCAACTCCGCAATATCTGAAGTGATGTGACGTTCTTTAAAAATTATTCACATATTTTTGTGGCAAAGGTTTAGTATTTCTTTCACACGCAGGACTTTTGTTTCCAAGCAGGCATTGTGGAAGCAGGCAGCATCCCAGACCTGTGGAGGAGCTCAGCAGGAGGAGAACAAGCGGGGGAAAATATTCCCAATGTGATGCTGCTGCTGGTGGCTCAGGTATGCTGAGATAATTTGCAGGTTCTTTGGGAGTAAGGGAGACTTTCTGGCTCGATTGCACACAGCAGGAAGAAAAATCATGTGAGGCTCTTCATTTGTGCTTTTGTGCTGTTTTACAACCCGGGAAACACTCGGGGCATAAATCAATTGCTCTTTCAGCAAAGAGCCACTGAGGCCTTGCAGCCTCCTCGCTCCAGGTGAGGCAGTGCAAGAGCAATGGGAGTGAGGAAAAAACATGGACAAAAGGAAACACGGTGCAAAAGCAGGGTCAGAAACCCTCTGAGAGCAGGTTTGAGCACTGTGAGTGTTCCTTAGGGTGGGAAGGGACCTCAAAATGCTCAGCTCTTCTGGGGAGATGCCTTGGCCAAACTGGGCTGTACCTGGGTATGTGCAGCACAAGCATAATTTGGCAATTAAATTAAATTTTAGCCTTATCTCACAGATCCCAGGATACTCCATCAGATGCTTTAAAGGAATGATGCATTTGCTAAGAAGAAAAATGTGGAAAAGCCCCACAGGTGTTACATAAGAAGAGGGATCAGACATAAAGTTTATGATCCATCTTGGGCTGCTGTTATAACCCAAACGTGGAGGGAGCACAGTGAACCTGAAACACCACAGCCAGCACTGCAGCAAAGTGGATCATGGCAATGGAGGGGATGTTTACATTGAGGTGAAAAGAAAAACAAACCCAGGGACTTCTAACAAAAAGAAAAACTTGATATGGGGAGTAATGCAAGTGTATCTGTGCAGTGCTACTCAGGCATAGCCTGTCCCAAAGGCTTTACAGCTTTTAATAAAAATACAGTGTGAATAAGAGGAGGCTGAGAAAGCAGTGCAGGATGATGTGCATTTTGATTTAGCATTTATTAAAAAAAAAAGAAAAAGTCTTTGGAGACAACAAAAACTGAAGAACGGTTACAGGTGGGAGAACTGTGCAGAGGTGGGGTTTGTGTCTGTGGTGTGGGTGTTTGAGGAGGAGGGATGTGGCAGTGGGAGCAGGGAGAGGGACTCTGCTAACTCAGGGCAGTGGGGTTAAAACCCAGAGGTGCCACTGCCCTCTCCCAGTAGCAAACAGGAGATTCCCTTGCAGATGCAGAGCTACTACATCTCATAAAATCAAGTGTTACAATGATTTAATGTAAATTGTTTTTAAAAATACCAAGTGTCTGTTACAAAGACTTTGCAGATAATCCACAAAACCATTATGCTTCCCTTTATTTTAATTTTTTTTCTGGTTTTCTTAACCTCATCAAAGATACTAAAAGTCTGTACCTGAACATGCATCTCCCCTTGTCTCAGTTCTCCATGTATAAATTTCAGACAACAATATTTTCTTCTGTATTTTTCTCTGTTTCCTGTGTAAATGGTAAATTCTGGGGCAAGCATTTCTGAATTACTCTGTGTTTAGACAATGCCCATCCAAGCAGAGCCCTTATGGTATCTAGGAGCTTCCAGCTCTGACCATGGATCAGGTAATTTCTGAACCAAGCTATATATTTCCTCTCTATTGCATTAAATTGGGTATTTGAAAGAAACAAGTGGTTTTGCTACTCCATCCTGTATTGAACAAGTGTTTATTGTAATTTCCTCATTTCAGGCAGTTTGAACAGAGGTCTGTGGTGGTCCAGCTCATTGGAAACTTTTGTGCTCAAACCAGGAGGATGCTACAGCTGGAGCTAATCCATGAGTAAGTTTTCTGGAGGCAGTTTTCTCTGTCTCCCAGAGTTTTGAGGTTTTCTCTAAAGGAGACATTGCTCAGTGTGTGAGGGGGAGAGAAAGAGCATTGCCTCGAGGGTTTCACTTATCACACTGCCTAAATATCCCTTATTTTTAGTCAGAGTCTTCTGAATATGAGATCCCACTACAGGTAGGTGAAGTGACCTCTTTGGGTTTGAATCTGCTCCTCTCTGGCAGATGCAAAGCTGCAGCTTTGAACAGGAGCCCCCTCCTGCTCTGTGCAAAGCTCTTTGAATTGCCCCTGATAGGCTTCTGAGGCTCCCTGGTTGTGTGTGAGGCACTTTGAAGATGAATGCCCAGAATGAGGGAAACATGAAACAAAACCTACTCCCTTATGTCAGAGTGAGCAGCAGATTCCTCAAAGACCTGCAGCACAATGGTGCTCTTTGGTGGGTGAGAGGAAATAGGCTGTGCTTCAGCAGCCTCTCAGAGCAGAGCAAAATTGCTCAGGGTTGTGCTTTGGGTGGTAGAGCAGCAAAAGAAAGATTTTGGGGGGGCTCCACGATGTTCAAGTCTGGCTAAACTTGTTTCAAGTTGGGTTCGTTGGGTCTCGCTTGATGAAGGGAAATTTATTATTATTAATTTTGCTTCCCCCAGAAGTTTGCTGGATGTTCAAGGTGACAGATGTGCCACATCTCCTAGAGGGAGAATATCTTTCTTTGTCTTCATGAAAGTCTTCACCCAAGCTCCTTAAACTCTTTGTATCCACCACAATTTTCTCATATATTTTGGTGGTGACCAGCCTTAGTCCTGGTAGCTGAAGGGCCCTTGGTGGAGTGGCACAGCTGTAGGAAGTATTTTATTTGTCTTATTCCAAATATTTCTGTGACAACGGACATGAAAATATCCATTGGTGTCTTTTTTAAACCTGATGGATCAGTTCTTCTGGCCCCAGTGTGTGACCCAAAAGTTTTCATTAGCATCAGATGGATGAACCCATTTCTTTGAGGGGTTAATGGGCTTATAATGCAAAAAAATTGATCTGATATCTCACAAGAGACTGGCTGTGGGAACAGAAGGGAAGAGAACAGGAAAACAGAATAAAAAACCCAAAGAGAGATTTGTTAATAGTGGCTGGGAATATTCTTCTCACCTGTCCTGGGTGACTGTTCAAATGCAGATGTGTGAACTCCTCTAAAGCAAATGAGGAAAAGCAGAACCCTTTGGGCCATAATTCTTTTCCATATGTGATAGATCCCTCTTCCTTCCAATCAATTAATTGCATCCTAAAAACATCTATTTCTCACCATTGACTTTAAAGGGATTTTAGATGAGTGCCTCAGATATAGCTGTCTACAGAGTAAGTGATTAAAGTTGGGTTAGATGAGCTGGCAGACTACACGGGGTTTTTTTCTTCCTTCATGCCAACCCTAAATCAAAAGGCTTCTCATCAGAGTATTATAAAATACAGCCTTCAGAGGGAGAACCTTCTACTTCCATATTCTGGCATCTGAAGGGAGGAGGGAGACTCCCATCAATTTAGAGAGAGGTAAAGATTTCATCTCCCTCTAGAAATCATGGCCATAATGGGAAATTCAGACATTTATGAGATTTGCTTAGCCAAGGCAGAGCTGAGCTGAACAGGTGGATGTTTCTGTTTGTCTTTGTAGTGTTGCAGCAAAAGCAGAATAAGAGACTATTTTTAGGGGTGATTTTCATACTTTTTTTTTTCCCCCTCTTTGCTGAAGTTAATAGCCCATCTTGTACCCGGGGAGGAGCAGACACAGCCTGTGTGACCTCATAAAATAAAACCCCTTATGAGCCCTCTCCCTGTGATTACAAAATGGGAGTAAATTGGGAAATAGGGCTGAATGCAGGTGTTTATTAATAGGAACCTCCCAAAGAAGCATTTACCAATTCACCAGAGAGGAATTCTCACAAAAATCTCTTGCAAGATGTGCCTGGTTTATGTTTGAATTTTAAAACCAGGTAAGGTTGTAAGAGAGATGAGCAAGTTACTGGCAATTGGTGAATACCTCCCTTGGATTTCAAAAGTTGTCAAGCCCTGAATATACTATAAATACCTTTTACATACCATAAATATCCATATATTTTAAGGCAATGTGAATTCCAAGGACAAGAGAAAGCAGAGCAAGACTGACTTGGCTTTAAATCAGAAAGGGACATGCATTTGTTTCCTCTAAATGTTAATTTCTCAACATAATGGGTCAAATTATTATTTAAACCCACAAATAAAGTGCAAGTCCCTTTTCCCATCTCTAAGTAATGTTCTCCTGCCAAAGGATGGGCATGGCTGTATTTTTTCCTAATGGAATCTGCATATCTTTGCCCTGATACTCCACTGCTGAATATTGATGGTGCAATAATTGGCTCTTTATTGGTATATTGTGTTTTCTCAGAGATTTTTCTACTTCCTGCGGTAAATCCTTCTTGAGTTTTGCTCCTTTTATGGTTTGGTGTTTACAAAAGTTGGTAATTCAGATGGAACTGCAGGACTGTGAATAAGACTCAGGATTTTGATTTGTTGTATGTCATGTATTGGTAGCTGATATCTCTCCTTTTATCTTTTTTAGTAGAAATATCTCAGTTGTTGCTGTCTGTATTTAGCAGGGAGAACTCAAACTCTCCTCTATCTGTTTTCTCCTATTTGTCCCTGGCTTGAAGGGTTGGTGGCACTCAGTGGTGGATAAATGCAAGGAAATCTAATAATATCTTTCTAATATACCCATTTATCTGCTATCATATTTTATTTTAACTCTTCATGCAACTGTGCAATCATTGCTCCATTGCTATAATTGGATTTCAAAGTGTATTTGTACCATTTAATTACATCTATAGCTTCTCTATAAGTGCATTCAGAGTAATTAGTAATCTTCTACTTTTTAGTGGAATTATATTTTATATCAACTGTGCTCATTTTTCTCTTCAAATTCTTCAACACATTTACACCAGTTTTGCTTTTTCACACTGAAATTTCTGGCATAAATAATCATTAAGGGGTTTTTTTTCTCCCCACTGTGAATGTGAACAGAGTCTAATCCAGCTTTCACTGGAGTCAATGGTAATCTTTTAATTTCCTTCAGTGAAAACTGGATCAAGTTAATAGATTGCAAATTGCATTCAAGGCAAAGTCACATCTTATCATAGAAATAGTTGCGTAACAACTCCAGGGGTATTGATGGAAGGTGCAAAATTGATTGTTTCCATTTTTTTCTTACTGGATATTTTATAGATTCTCTTATCTAACTTTATTAATTTTTTAGCCCAAAAGTTATTGCAATAACATTTAGAAGATTCATTTTAACCTAATTTTCATTACAAGTTTAAAACCTTTCCACTTGAAGATTTTTGTAAGTGGGTCTAGAACTTGGTTTTCCTGACCCCAAGTTTCTCAAGCATCAGAATGCTTGAGAATGGACATTTTTAAGATTTAAAAATACTTTGTCTTAATTTTTAATAGCAAATCAAATATTTGACAATTTTTTTTGCCACCTCTCTGTGTCTCTTCAGAGCTGTGTCTGTTCATGGACAGATTTAGTCCTCTTGCTGCTGAATATGAAAACCTGCAAGCACTTACTCCAGCAAATCACATTCCCAAGTAGGCAGAAATTTATGATGTTCACTTTTTCCAACATGTCAATTTTGCCACTGTGGGGTGGTAACTATATGTACCAAGTAAGATCTTTATTTTTTAAAAAAAAATATTGCAACTGGCTCGTTAAGGAGTTATTTTTCTCTTCTGCACTGCTCCCACTCTGTTGATTAGAGGTTTGTTGCTTTGGTAATGTGCTTCTCCTCCAGGCTGTTAATGATTACAGACACCTCTCTAACCTGTGATTTTGGGGGAAGGTTATTGACAAGGTGAGATGACAACAATTGTAATTGTTTCTGTGGCTTAGAAATGCCCTTCATCTTACTGGCCACGTGTCAGGATTTGGGATTTAGAGTGAAAGTGGAGCTGATGCCCAGGATTAGAGACTCCTCCTTGTGCTATTTATTCCCAAATCGTGCCAATTCATAGGGTCAGAAAGAGCACTGTGAAAGATGGTAAATTGTTATTTAATTCTTAATGAAACATCAATGCAAATGGTGCCTATTCCATCCCCAGCAGAAGGTGACTTTGGCAGGTTGAGGATGGAGCCCCTTGGATCTGCAAGGAAAGAAGCTCATCCTGGTGGGATTTTAGAGCCTCAGGAACCTTCTGAGCTGGAGTATCTTCAGTTTCAGAAGGCAAGATAACAATCACTTGTTCATCCAATCTTTTGATTGAAAAGAGAGAAATTGAACCAGTTGTATTGGAGATTTTGTTATGCTTCCAGCAGAGAGATGAGTTGTTTATGAGCTTTAAGCGGAAAAAAACACTTAACCAATGATGATAATTTCATTACTAATCATTTGAATGGAGCAGCATGAGCACATGAAATTCAAACCTGAAATCCTGCAGGTGTTTTCATGTTGTGAGGAGGTGCCTCAGCACTAATGAGAGCCCCATTCTCACATCATGGGGACACTCCTCACTGGAGGCTGGATTTTTCCAGTGGATGCCTATGAGCACTTTGCACTGAAATTTTGTCAAAGAATGACTGGTGTTTTGCCACTTTAAAACCATGGAAACATCACAATGTTCTTTTAGAAAAGACTCCAGGAATTAATTGCAGATGACTTATTAATGAAACAAATATTCAGCTGTCACTTGAACCAAACTCCACGATACGCTTAATGATTATTTTTTGAGAAAACACCTTTGTGTTTGTTTGATCTGCCTCGTGTTAACAACAGTAGGAAAAGAGGGAAGCATTTGGTGTCGGAGTGGAAACTCGAAACTGGCAAAAAGGAGGGGGAAAGCGTCAGCCAATGATTGGGAAATAGGTGAGAAGCCCAAAAAAAGAGAGGATCCCTAACAATGATGTTGGAAAGCCGCACCCCCAGTTGGGAAATAAGGGTTAAATCTGGAGACAAACAGGGGAATTTGACCAAACAGGGGAATCGGGCAGGGAAGGGTTTCACAGTAACATTAATTCAGCCACATTCTGTGTCTGGAAAATGAGCATGAAAGGATTCGCCTCGTATGGGGTGGCTAAATGTTTGCAAACTGCAGAGAGACTCTCAAATAAATGTGAAATATCAGCTGTAGCCCTGCAAATGACAATAAAAATGAATGCTGCTAATTAGGCAACATGCATTCCTCATGGCTCTGGCACTGGTCTGGGAGGCACCACCAAACTTCCCTGCCCAGAGCTGTGTGCTGGACCCACGGACCTTCCCGGGTGCCCGTGGGCCACCCATGGCAGGTTTTTCCACAGGCAGCTCACTGAAGCCATGCATTTTTCCAAGGGTTCCCCTTTGCAAGGGCCAGCTATAAACAGGTAATGAAGCCTTTCCACGGCTGCTGTTTACAAGAGCAGGAACACGGGGCAGGACACGAGCGAGGCAGATCCGCCTGCCTTGGGAACACAGCTCAGGTGTCCTTCTGCTGGTGCTGCTAAATTATTCACCACTCAGCAAGCCTGTGCCTGCGTGAGATATTGAAAGGAGGGAATCTGAGGTGAAACCCCATCCGTTTACCCAGAGCTGACACTGGAATATTCATTATCACATTAAATCCAACCGCAGTGAAAATGAAGGCTTCCGTTGATTATGTGCTTGCATAAAAGGCTTCTTTGGTGGCAGGCCCGTGTGCCAGAGATCTGAATATAAAATCAAGTAAGTGGAAACCATTTTTTTAATGGCAAATTTGCCTTCTTGGAAGTTATGAGACTTGGCAGGTTTAAATTATGTTTTAAACCTGCGGTGGATTATGTGATTTTTCTAACTGGCCGCAAGCAATACGAGAGGAGCACACACCACCCCAATCCCAGCCACAGGCCTGAGCCAGGATTTCCAATGCAAATAAAAAAGAAATGCAGATTTTATATGCAGGGAACGGTGCATATAAACTCAGTGCAGGGTTGTTTTGGAAGGGTTGGTGGGGAGGTCTCCCCTTTCCGAGTGCTGTGTCTGCACCCACCTGCCTTTCCCTGTCCCTCTTCATGCAGAGTTTGTGCTGGAGCAGAGCAAGAGCACAGCTCAGAGAGGGGATTGGAGGAGCCCATTGGATTTATTGATTGTGGTAGAGGAAAATACATTGGATTGGCCAAAACAAAAGAGACATGAATTTTTTTTCTCATCCATCCATCCCTCTGTCCACCCATCCTGTGCTTGCTCCTTCCCTGTCTTCCCCCTCCGCCAGGGATCCTGTTGAATTTAAAGACTCAATCAAATCTTCTTCTCTGGGAGGCAGAAAAAACTTAGAGATGAAGCAGACCCACACGATGTAAGGCCACCTCTGGAGCAGGTTGTCCCCTGGGAAGCAGGAGGGCTGGAGGCTCTGGGTCACTCAGGGCTGTAAATGAGCTCCCAGGAGCACTGGCACAGCGAGGGCTGCCTTTGGTGGCCGTGGGCATGTACAGGGATGTGAGAACAAAACTGACTTTTGTTGGTGCTGAGAATGAGCATTTGCCCACAATTAGTAATCTATTGAAAGGTGTGACTGATTTCATCAGCACAAATAATTTAAAGATATATTAAAAAAATTAAAAAAAAAAAAAAAATCAGTCTTCTCCATCCCATAATACTTAAGAAGACTTTCTAATTTGGCAAACAACAAGGTAAGAAACAAGATGATCAGAAACCAGATTTGCCTGGTCGAAGATGAAGATGGATAAATCTTGATTTGGAGTGTGATTGCAGTGAAGCCCTCTTTTCCAGGAAATCATGGGCTTTTTTTCTGGGAATGCTGGAGATACTTTATGGCACATCCTTCCCTTTCTGCCTCCTGTTTTCATCTGTAATTGGAAATGTGTTTTGTGAGACAGAATAAAACAAACATCCAGTAGATACAAAAGCACTGAGAACCTTCAGCTTTGGCTAATCCCTGAAGACAGCACAGAGAGAAACAAAATGATCTGTAGCTATAAGTGAGAGGCAAAAAAATCTATGTTTAATAAACATTTAAAGGAAGAATTACATGTGCCACGAATCCCCTTTTATATTGCACTTAAAATCTCCTTACCTGCCCTTTAGTTTTCATGGTTTTCCTTATCTTTAGTGTCACTTAATCACATTTCAGCAGGATTTGCTTCCTCGCTGCCCATCTGCTCTTTCTTTCTAGTGCAGCATTAATGCCACAACACCATCCCAGCAGTTCCCTTCTATGCCACTTTGATGTCAGACACCCGGGGATTCAGGATTTTATCATTCAGGTTCAAACAGAAAAGAAAAATACCTGGTTTGGAGGAGTGACAGATCCTGGTTTCAAATGGAAATGTCCAGAGCAGGGTGGGGGATGAAGAGGAGGCAAACACAGCTTTGACTGCTGTGGATGTGAAATGTTGGGATCCAGTGGTGATCTGTCCTGCTGCTGGCCCTGGGGAGATGCAGACACTGCTCTGCTTCCAGTCTGAGCTAGAGAAGGGTCATCCTCTGAGGATATTCACAAAATGAATTGGTGAGTGCAGAGGGCAAGGCTGGGTTCACCCCTGGACACCCACCTGGCTTGTGTGGGCTGCCTGGTTGGATCTGTGTTTGCTGAATTAGAGGCGTCATTTGGAGAGTCTTCATGTGGTTTATTAATCCTAAAAGCATTGAAATAATAATATTTGTATTTATACCTGTCTTATTGGCAGAGTTAAGGAAGACTGTGTGTGGTGTGTCACCAGTTCAGGAGCAAAGTGGTGTGGGAAGGTCTCCTGGAAAAGGAAGAATGTTTTTCTTTGGTGTTGAACAGGTGGTCTCCCAGAAAGGTTATGTGCTGCTTTTTGCACTAAAAAATGTAAAATAAAAAAATTACAGAAATCCATTCTAACTCCTCGTGTAATGGTAAATGAGTCCTTAGTTCATTGATGGAAACAGGTCTGTGGTACAGTTGGGGATGTTATTCTCTCCCACACCACTACCTTTACTCTTATTTTACATTAAACTCTTATGATAATTTACAAAAACCCCCTTTTTAAAGCTATCCAATGTCTGCAGTGATCAATACTTGAACCTCTATTTTTGAAACATTTTTAAATTAAATATCTAGTGGGGTTTTTTTCCTTATAAGAAAGTGACCAAAGTGCAGTTAAGCCAAATTTTGAAGCATTTGTGTCAGAAGAAGTCACTCCTGATATTTCCAAACAATATTTGCATCAGGTCTCAGGTGGCAGAGCAGGGCTTAGTTTGTTCCAGGATTCCAGAAATTTCTCTGTATCTGAGTGGGGACCAGGCTCACAAGATTCTAATTCATGCTTGGTGCTGTAAAGACAAAATACATCAGAAATTGGATGTGCTGAAGCAGTGCCAGAGACTTTGCCCTTCCCCTCCTGGAACACAACTCTGGAATTGTTCCTTGCTCAGTCTGGGGTTGCCTGAGCTGGTTTTGGAGGGAACAAACCAAAATGAGGTGGGGCCACCCAAGTCCCTTCAAGGACTGGTGCCCAGGAGGGGACAGGGGACACCTGGGACAGACCCTAAAGGACAAGTTTAGAAGGAAATGGTGGCTTGGAGGAAGATGAAAATGCTTTTCTTCAGGACACAGAGGTGACTGTGAGAGGGAAGAAGGAAGAAGTAGGTGAGGAAGCTGAAGCAGAGGCTGCTGCTGAGGCTGAAACCTTGAACAATGAGAAGAAGGGGTTTGTTCCACTTTGATTTGGTCAATGAATATGTGGTGGAGGCAAAAAAAGCACAGATTTATTAGCTGGAGGAAGAGGATTTAAGAGGAAACTTGGGGCAGATATCTGAGGCAGAGGAGAAACCATCACAAGGTTGGCTGTGGGACAGACACAAATGAAAGGGTTAGAAAAGGAGGGGTGGCTTTAGCAGTGGAAACAGGAATTAGCAAGAAAATGGAAAGTTAAGACCACTCTGAGCCACATGGAAAGCATTGTTTATTGTTACTATTAATAATTATTTTTATTATTATAATTATTACTATTATTGTATTAACCAAAGGCTCACTTGAATTTTACAAACAGCTTCTGCCAGAAAAGGAGACAAGAAGTTTTAAATGTTGACTTTTAATTCTACCCTGTTTACTAAGGACTGTTAGTTCTGTTTTGCTAATATCTTGTCAGCAAACAGAGTGAGAAAATTCAGTGGGATAGAGATGATAAAGATGATGAACCACTGAAATTTGGTTCCACACTGGGCACATAAGGGAGAAAAGGATGCCAATTAATCCATTACTAAAAGAGAAACACTACTAGGAATCATAATAATAATTCTCTATTATTTATGGTTGATTTTAGAAGAGAGAGGGTTCATGTTTGGCCCAGAGCAGTCGACATGAGCACTGTCGACATGAAGGAAGAGAAAAAAACCTTTTAACCAAAGAAAAAACCCTTTAACTTAAGAAATTTCAGTCGTGAGCTGTTAAAGGAAGTTGAGCTGAATATTGAGGAAAATTCAAAAAGATAAAAATGACTTCAATTTGGTAGTTCTTCACTGGTTCTGCAGTTTGGCAGCTGTCAACATCTCAAAATATCATCTCACCCAAACTGTTGAAAGAAAGAAACCCTTTGATTTTTCCCTTGAGACTCCCAAGCTGAAAATGGACTCTTTGTAGTCTCAGCCTCATTTCAGACAGTTTTTTTTTTTAAAAACATTCTTGCTGGCAGAAACAACTAATTCATAAATAGACTCTCTGTTAATTAAATAAGTTTTATCGTTTTAACTTGCCTTTTAAAATGAAAAAGAAAGTAAATCTCTAACATTTCCTGCTTTATTATGAATCTTAAGGGACTAAGCATCACATTTCTTGCATCATTAATAATGCAAATTAGTTTTTGTTTGCGTCTCCTATAAGTTTATAGTTAGAAGTAAATATTTAATGCACAGATCTGGGAAATCAAATCATGGCTAGTGGAAATTTTCCCTTAGAGTTATTGAAAGGTAATGTAAGAAAGATGGGAGGCACTGTGGTTTCTGTTTATTTAACCTTTCTTGCTCTTGCTTTCCTTTCAGTAGAACTCTTTGTGACTTGTCATTAAACACTTCTCTATTCCTGCAGTATCTGTTTTTATTATCTTTACAGTAGCCACAGTATTCAGCTTTTAATACCATTTAAAGGAGAGGTTAAACACATACATAGCCTACTTAAGGCTATAAGGATTGTAGTTTTGGTGCGGTGAAAAAACCAGGTGATTATTTCCAATAATATCCAAAAACTTGTTGACTTTGTAGCAAGTTTTTCTTCATTTGCTTAATAAAGCAATGGCCAAATCAGATTAAACTTTGCCTAGGCCCTCTATGAGGTGCATGGAAATGCCTTGGGAGGGTAAAATACTCTGAGCTGTTTATTTGTTAGCACAGGGCAGACTGAATTTGGTGTAGATACCCCATATTGGGCTTTTCCTCCCTGTTTTTTTACACAGTATTCTTGCAAATATTGCACAACCCTCTGTATGAAATGTCTGTAGGAACGAGATTGTTACAGACAAATTACAGCTGTTTCCCCACCACATCTGGGCTTTCTGGAGTGACTCTTCTCATGTGTGTGGTGGATAACAAAAAATAATAAGTATCCTGTTATTTTGGGCGTGAAATCTGATAGCGAAAAAGACACCAGGGAGAATTCTTTGGTGATAAAAATTTAAATAGACCCATTTATCAATATGACAGAGATTTGACCTGAAAGTTAAAGTGTTTGGAAGTTAAGTGGGGGCTGTGTAAAGAAAGTTGAGGCTGCGCTACAGATAGACCGTGGGGTTTGTAAGTTATTAAATCAAAATCAAAGGTATTGACAAAACAATAAATTGCCTGGATCACCCCATCTAATAGGTTCTGGGAGCACTAAATGCATTCTCCACGCCAAAGATGTGTGCAGGCTTTTCCTTCTCTAATACTTTTGCTCTTCTTCTTGAAAACATTTACACTGCTGTTGGTTTTATTACAGACTTGGCACCAAATTTGGCCTGGGGATGATTTGCCAGGGAACTGGCTCAGAGCAGTGGTGGGAAGCAGGAGCAGGGGCACTGCTCTGCTACCAACAGGATTATTGGACTTTGCAGGTAGGGTACAGATCACTCTCTGGGGGATTGAAATAATAATAACAACTACACCAATGTCTTTACTGAGAGAGCTATTTTACTGATATCTTCTGGGGAGAGAGCACTGCAGTGCTCTTTGCTCTCCTCAGCACCATTTCCAGGCTGGAAATCCGTGGGATTCAGAGGGGGAGCAGCATCTGACAGTCCCTCCAGCAGGGATGCTTTGGGGAACAGTCAATGCCACCTGCTCATGTCACCCCCTAAACATTTCACAGTGACCACCATCTTACTGGGAGAGGGGCTGAGTTTGCTCATGGAGGGGAAGGAAAAAACCTGCAGGACACACTGAGATGGAAAGGTTGGGAGTGAGTGGTGGTGGGGCAGCTCTTCACCCCCAGAATCATCAGCTGGGCCCTGCTTTTTCCCAGCTCCACAGGGTTGGGGGTGAGTACCCCCTACCTCCAGCTTCCCTGCCGAGGAGGGAATGAGGTTGGCTCTGTTTGCCTTGTAAATGACACAGATTTGAGACTATTTCCCCTCCTGCAGATTTCTCCGTGGAGAGGAGCATGGAAGACATTACTATTTATAGTGCACAGTGCGTGTGCCCAGCGGGACATCCCCGAGCAAACATCCTACCAGTTTGGAGGTGGGATGGTTTCCAGCTCCGTGGCCCCGAGATGCCCTGTCCCCTCTCCCAGGGAGGTGGGAAATCACACAGGGGCACCACCCATCTCCCCTCATCTCTGCCTTTCTTTCTCTTCTTTTGAGATGAGATGAGATGCTCACCCCCTGCTGCGGAGCCGAGCCTGAGGCTCGGAGGCAAAACAAGTTTTCAGCACAAATAATGCACGTTTGAAGGGAGGGAAAGGGCCCCAAAAAATGAAAGTATAAGGGGGCTGCAGAGCATCTGCAGAGTCTGGTTTGGGGATGGGCAGCTTGTGTGTGTGTGTGTGGGAAATGAAGATGGAAACTTGGTTTAACTAAAGGGAGTTTCAAGGGAACAAGGACCAGCAGTGGGACCTGACCACCTGGGTGTTCCTGTATGGGTTTGGGATATCAGAACTTCTTCATCTAAGCTTAATTCTTGATAGTGAAAAGATAGCTGACAATGGCAATAAAAATAACAGTAAGCAGTTGGAAAGGCCCAGCTCAAATCATGCTCTGTCAACAGCTTTGCAATCTGTATAAATATGAGAGGAAAGACAAACAGCTCTGATTTCTCTTCAAGAATGTGAGTATCCATTGTCACAGATTTAAATTAGGATGTTTTACTTGTACTGTATGTAAATTCCTCCTTGGAAAATAACCCATGTCCACTAATGTATGTGTATTTTGGGTCTGTATAGTTTGGGTCTCTGTGAAATACAATGAAATTTGATAGCACACAGAAATACTTGCATGGAATGTCAAATTTTTTGCGTGTGCTTCTCACATATCCATAAAAGAGTTTACACATTTCTAATTACTCATTCAAAAAGAGACTTTACAGCACTTTTAAAAGAGAGCCAATTTTTTCCCTACTGTGTTCTGTTTTTACAGCTTGTGGAAAGCTTATTTAACGAAAGTTTAAGTAATCAGCGAAAGTCATTTCTGAGCAAAGACTGACAGATATGAAGCCTCTTTTCACACTTCATAAGAGGTGGAGAGGGTAGCCATAAAATTTACAGCTGAATGGTGCTCTGTTCAGCTTAAGTTATAGAATTATTAGTGTTCCAGGCGTGTGAGAGGTTTTAGGGAGATGAAGTATTTAAAGTGATTCTCTATGTTTTGTGTAGCTGAGCTCTGAGTGCAATACCAATAACAACCCACCCCTCCAAAGGCAGCGACCTGCACGTCCCTTGGGGCTGGTGTTGTGCTAAAAATATGTGTTTGCAGCTAACTGAGCTTCACGATATATTAATAAAACCCCAGCAACGTTTTCCCTTTGCAGAGGCTCACCTCTGGCTATGAAAGTATGAATTCCTGGGATATGGAAATGAGCACACGGGGTGTGTGGGTGAGGAAGGAGTGGGGAGGGAGGTGGCAGTGTCAGCATCTCTGTCCCAGCCCCTGCAGCACAGGGACACAGATTTAGCTGTAAGAGAGACCTGTACACAGAGTGGTGGATGATCAGTGACTTCTGCAGGTCATGACCGATCGTGTTTAAAAGGGCTGAAGAAAAGAGCAAGAGCTGGGCTGTGTTATGAGACTGAGGAACGGGAAATCTCCATTCCAGCTGGTAAAAATGAGCATGGCTTTTAGAGGTATTTGTAGGCATTTTAGTGTGAATTGCTCTTAATATCATGACGTGTCCATGTGTTATAATCCTGGGTATTACATACAAATATTTATCATTGAATCTGAGAATGGTTTGGGGTGCAAGAGGCCCCTAAATGCCATCCAGTCCAACCCCCCTGTCATGAGCAGAGACATCTTCAGCTAAACCAGGTTGCTTAGAGCCCTGTTCAAGAAAATCTTGAATGTTTCCAGGGATGGGTCACCATCCACCTCTCTGAGCATCCTGTGCCAGTGTTCTGTCACCTTGGTAAAAAAATTCTTCCTTATGACAACGTTAAGCAATCAAAAGTAATTGCTAAAGGAGCTTCAGTATCATGCTTGTTATTCCATCCCTTCAACCTGGTGGGTTTTTGTTGTTTATTCTTTTATGTTCTAGCTGTACCTGCATACCCAGGAACAAACAGAAAATCTTCTCTAATTCTTTAAAACAAATTGTGTGAGATGGAATGAAGTGCCACTGCAGCCACTTTGAGGATGGCCAAGAACAGAACTGGGGAGGCACCTTCCATCCTCACTGCTCAGCCCTGGAGAACAGGGACACAAGGAAGTGTCCAGCTGCCATGAGTACATGGTTTAAATACACGTAGTGTGAGGTTTATATTTTTAAAATTTGTTTTTATGTGAGCCTGACACAAGCAGCCTCATAAAGCTCACTCTTGCACCAGATTAAAGCTGTGTCTTGGTAGCATTTATTGGTGGTTCATAAATCATGGTGGCACTTTGTTACTGTCCACAAGCTGGTTTTGCTCTGAGAGGTTTCAATCATGAAGATGTACAGTATTATTAGATGTATAGTATTATAGACACAGTTGTAGTCCTACAGGAATTATGCTGAGGTGTTTTTGGAGGCCTGAAATTTGTGGGCAGCCTTTCGTGTATGGAGTGATGTTGGAAAGCTGAGACAATGGGGTAACTTTAGTTGCTGTATTAACAAGCATTTTAACTAAACATGTGGAAAATTGTCCTGTGCCTTTATGCAATTCAGGAAAATCACTTATCATGCCAGTGTGCAAATTCCCAGTGTTTCCCTCCGACATCTACTTCAACTCAATTTAAGATTTTCTGGGTGCTGGACACTTTGATTTCAGGTAAAAATCTAACTTCCTGGGGCAGTGCCAGCATTTGTCAGACCCTACAGGTTTCCAGTTTGGGTTGTTAATACCAACAATTCCCAACCCTATTCCCTTGCCTCCAAACTGCATTGGGGAGGCGTTCGGTGCTCCTGCATTCAAACAGTTAATTTGCACTATGTTCTGTTAAAGAAAAGGAAAACTGTCACCCTGTCATTTTAGAGTCTGACACTAAGCTTGTCAAAAGAGACAGCTGTTAAACTGAATTACTGTTGACACGCAGAGAAACGGCCCTTGCCAGATGTAAAGGACATCTGCGGCAATGAAGTGGTACAGGGTGGCTTTTAAAATGTGGTCATACTGGTATTTGAATAGAGCTCTATGGCATTAAAACGTGGCCTTGACTCAGACAGTTTAAGGCAGCGAAGCAGAGCCAATGCCAAGCACAAAGGAGTGCTGATCTGTTGCTGTATCCATAACTTAGGCATGAATATGAAAACAGTGCAGTGTCAAAGCTATTAAGCTCTTATCGTGTATCCAGGAGGATGTGGGTTTAAAACACAGTAGGAAATATTTTGTATTTCTGGCTCCTCGGCTGTGCGGGTAGGTGAGGTGGAAATTCATAAGGTGGATTATGCAGGGAGTGAATGGAAATAAGTCGTCTTGTGTTCAGCTAACAACTGCTCAGACAAGAATTGCAAAGGGCATTAGGCTTAGGAAGTGAGGCTGGATGTGCCTCACCAGTGTTCCTGATAACACTCCCGGGATGTGGAGCATGTGATGGGTGCTGGGGAGGTTCCCCTCCGGAGAGGGGAGCAAATAAAAATGAAAATCGTTGCACAGAGAGACCTGTAAAATTCTGCTCGTGTACCTTAATTTGCTTTTCCTAAAAAAGGATCAGGATACCAAATTAAAATTGTAAAGAATATATAGTTATTATGAATATTTTATAATTTAGCAATTGAACCAACAGTGGGGAATTCTGCACATTATATAAGAGTGCAAGTCTTTGATTTGCATGTCTTTAGTGTAGGAATAAAGCTGTTTGGGAAAAAAAAGTATCAGTTAAGCAATTTTGCTAAATGTATGAAAAATGAAATGTTATGAGATGAAGCATGTATTCATTATGAAATGAAATTGATGTTTGAAGCTAAAAAAATATTCAGGCCAAACATCATTTTGAATATGTTAGCAGATCATATCTTGATTTAGTTGTGTGTTTAGTGATAGCAGAAACCAAAGAGTTTCCATCTGGAGGGAAGAAGGCAAATGGTATTTCTAAATCACACAGGTTAACCTGATCCATTCTGCAGGAAAGCAACACCACCAGCAACAAGAGTTTGTTCTAGACAGGAAAAATGATGGAAGAGGTGGGGCTCAGAGGGGTTTTCTTTTTCAAAAGAGGCAATTTCGCTTTGCAGATAGCTCCATGCAGAAATGCTGACGTCAGGTGAGGAGAACTCATTCCCCTGCAGGGTGGTGGAAAGAGCAGGGTTTGTTTAGGTCTTGGGATGATTTGGGCTGGTGCCCTGAACTGCTCTGAGGGCATCCCATTCCTAGGAAAAACATCCCATTCCCTTTTCCATGGAGAACATCCGAATCCCAGGGAGAACATCCCCTTCCCATGGAGAACATTCAGCATCCCATGCTGCCACTGCCCACCATGGCAGTGCCAAGAGGTGTGAGATCCATGCCCGTGGTCCAGCTGGGAGCCTTCCAGATGGCTGGAACCACAAGTTGAGTGTGTGATTTATGGAGGGGCTCTGGGCAGGGCAGCTGCCAGAGCTGACCCAAGGCCACCAGCACGTGTGGCCAGCAGTGCTCCCACCACTCCATATGGCCCTGGCTGGCTGGGCCACAGCAGGAGAGGGTGTAACAAGTCCAAATATCTGTGATTTAACACGGCCCATCCTGAAATCTCATTTATCAGCAGCTGGCAGAGCTCTGTCATGTACTCAGGAGTGTCAGGGTTTAACCTCTGTGGCACAGGCAGCAGGCACAGAGTGTTTGAGAGCCTCCAGGAGCCAGGGCATCCTGCTTTGTCCCTGCTGGGAAGCTTTGGAGAGGAGCAGTCAGGATGAACGTGTTCCCCTGGGATCAGAGAACGTGGGTGTGTTTTGGGGTTAAGGATGTTGGGAGAGCTGGTTACTCAAGAATAACTATGATGAATAAATTTTGAATGTATTTTTTAGTCTGTGAAATGCGAGGGAGCAGGTGGCTGCCCAGCAGGACCATCCCTGGGAGCCACTGGAGCTTCCAGCCTGGTGGAGCAGGGACAAGACAGATTTAGGAGGAAATTCCTTTACAAAACATTGGCACAGGCAGCCCAGGGAGGTGGTGGATGCCCCATCCCTGGAAACATCCAAAGTCAGGTTGCACAGGGATCATCCTCACCCTGCCTAATACAGGAGTTATTTGGGCAAAACTTCCTGTTCATCTCCAGCAGGATGTTTTATTCTGCAATCAAAAGGGCTGAAATCTCCAACCCCTTTTTCATTGCTCAGTGCTGCAGGTTTTAGCCAGAGCAGACTCACCTATTTCCACAGGTTGAACTTTGTTGTAATAATTAACTTTTTACTAACAAACACCAAGTGGAACATTTAAATAAACAGGAACAAGCTGATTATTAGATGGCAGGTTTTTCTTTGGTAGCTCTTATAATGTCATCATTAGTTTGTTAAAGCTTACCATGAAAAATCTTTCTCTTAATCTAAGCTTTCATACAGCTTCCCACTTTGATTGACACCAAAATAAAATAACTAACCTATAAATTATAATGCACGGTTTAAATGACTGATAAATGCATTATTTGTAAGGCACTGCAAGGATCAACATATGCAATTTCTAGAAAATAAAAAATATTTTGCAAAGATAATAATAGGGCAGAACTCAGCTCTTTTTGTGAACATTCTCACTGCATACTGGTATTAGGTGATCCTTAAGGTCTGCTCCAACCCAAACTATGGTATGATTCTGTGTTATTTTTAGTAATCAAACAGATCTGGGAAAAAAAAAGCCTGATGTTAACAGCTATTTTAGCTTCAACAGTATCAGTGCCAGGTCGAAAATCTAAAGCATAGAATCACAAAAGGGTTTGGGTTAAGAGGGACCTCAAAGGTCACCTCACTCCAACCCTCCTGCTGTGGGCAGGGACCTTCCACCAGACCAGGTTGGTCTAAATGGGGTTTGAACACTCCCAGGGATGGAGCAGCCACAGCTTCTCCGGGACACCTTTCCCAGTGCCTCCCCACCTCCACATTCTTCTCAGAGACACCCCCAGCTTCCCGAGTTCCCCAGTAAAATTCTCTCATGGAAGCCACCCCAAAATCCACCTCTGTAAGTGCATTCCCACTCACCTGCCTGCTGATGTTTCCCATCTGCCTGGAGCCAAGGAATGGAACTCCCAGAGCTGCTGGAGCTCCCTGGGGAGGCTCCGTGCCCCGGGCCAGCCGCAGATCTGTCCCCAGGCTGGAGTGCCTGTCCCCTGCAGGGCTGCAGACACGGCAACCAAGCCATTTACCAGCAGAAAATAATGCACAATGGCTCCTTATAATCTGCCTGCTGGTGGGGGAAGCAGGGAGCTCCAAGGAGGGAAGGGCTCCTTGATACTTTTTGCACACCCTATTTTAAATTGAGGCTTTTGATTCAGCTTTTATGTAGCCTGACAAGTGCTCCTCGCTGGAAGAAGAACCTTGGGTAAATGGAATTTGCTCTGTCAGGGCTCTGCCTTGCTCAGTGAGGCCAGCTCAGAGCTCTGGTGCTGGGTGAGGACCATTAATGGGTTTAAATTGAACTCTGCAAGGCCCAACGTTGAAAATGTGGATCCTGTCCCTGGAGCTTTGCAGCTTAAAATGAGCTAATAGCACATCTCAGGCTAGATCTGGCTGCATATTATAAATTACTGATTTACTTCTCGAATTTAACATTTTCCCTGCCTAGATTGTGATTTCTATGAATAATTTCCTGTATAAAGGTATCTTTTTTTCTCTTTCTTCACGGTGTGAATTGAAGAAATATTTGGAAACTGAGGTGATTGTTGCCTGCCTGTGCTTAGGTGTTCATGGCAGGTTTCTGGCCAACACTTAAAATTCATTTTCTAAGGCTGGAGGCAGCAAAAGGCAGGTTTTGTAAGGACAAAACAAGACCAATGGAAATTAATCTCCTCCCAGGACATTGGGAACCCTTCTCAACTATGAAAACCCCCAGAGGAACCCACAATGTGTGTGGATGTTGTAACTCCATGTTCAGTCCAAACACGAGGCAACATCTCCTCTGGATTTATGGAGTTTAACACTGCAGGGAGTTTGGGATCTTACAAGCTATAACCCTTATTTTAGTGGTGCCAAATCTTTTCTGATCCAGGCTTGTTCATGATGGGAGTGGGCTCAAGGTAAGGTCATGGGGATTTACATTTTTTCTTTATTTCCCCTGTGTGGAATTCTCAAAAGCCAGCTGCTGGCTGGGTTGGTAAATTAGATCCTGCATAAATATATTGATAAACACCAATATAACTTCAGCTAAAGAAGAATCAGAGGTGTCCCAAACAGAAAAATTACTCCTTTTCCAACTTGGTTTGCATTGAGGAGGTTTCTTGTTTCAATGACTTTTTCCTTAGACTATCATCTTTTTAGAAGCCCTGTGAAAAGCCAGGTAATAGATCCTTAAATATCCTCAGTCCTGTCCCATGTCTATATTTTAAGATTTCTGTCACAGGTACAAACAGCTCTTCCAAACCTCACCTTTTTCTCTTTTTGACCATAAATATTATTCTACTCTTTCTGCTTTTTTTCTTTTCAGAAATTCTGTTAATGACTCAAAATGAACATGCAGCAAATAGAAGTTTTCTCTAAATTAAGTGGAAAATCCATTTTTTGCATATATTTGCTCATGTAATTAGCTACCATGTTGTCAAAGGTAATTTGATTTTCAGCAGAGGAACAGAGTTTTCTTTATTTTTGCTTTATGTGTAGAGATTTTTCATATTTTATAAAAGCCATAGGTACAGGTAAAGATAAGGAAAGAGGAGGGTAGGTGCTGAGTAGCTAATTTACAGAAATGGGGGTCCCCTGGGCCTGACTTGCAACCAAATGACCAAAACACTTTGCCTTTTATTTATTTATCCAGCTACTTAACACTTCGTACTGTTTCTCTTAAATGAATTAATTTACCCTACAAAGCACTCCTTGCAATAATCAATGACTCATTACACTGAAAGCCCGCAGGAAATACTAATTAAATGAAAAATGTGCAAGAGGAATGTGCAACTTTTGTATTTCTAACGACCCAGATATTCAGTGCTTTCTTCTTTTTTCCGAGTTCTCATAAGTTACAGGAGAGGTTTTTGCCTTCAGCCACAGGGAGCTGAGGTGGCTTAGAGGGTGGTGATATTTCCCAGACATACCAAATCCAGTTCATCTATCATCAATATCCACAGGAAATAATAATCTGTTTATACATCACATCTCTCTGAGCTCTGCGAGGTTCTTGTTATGAATTCCTTCCAGCTGCTTTTCTCATTCCCACAGCAGAATTGCTTGGGAAGAGTTATCCCTTATCCATCACTTACTCCAACAATTATTGACTGATAGCCACTGGTAATTCCAACTCTCCAACAATCTTTGATAAAGATTTTGTGTTGTTATTATGCTCTAAAATGTCTCCTCAGCCATAAAGGCCTTGAACTCCAGGCTGGCTAGCTGACACAGCCACCTTTTTGGGATCTTTGAATAGGAAGAGTTTAATATTATGGAAGATGAAGGTTTTATAAGGATGGAAATGCCAAAAGTGAGAGTGGGTTCAAATCTCAAAACCCATGGGAAGGGATTGTGTCCCACTCCCTTTGTTGAGGGGATGTCTGGAGCAATCGAGGTTTCTTTTATCCTTTGCTATTTTTTGGAGCAAGCAGGTTAAGCCAAGACATGAAATAAAGCAATCAGAACAAGGTAAAGGGAAAAAAAACCAAAATCACCACCAGCACCAAAAAACCCCAATAAAGAAACAAAAAAAAAAAAGCTGTGGCCAAGTTCCTTCCCTCAGATCCTTTGCACTGCTGGTTTTGTTGGATACCAGCTTTGTGTTCTGGTTTGTTCCCCCCCAAATCCCCCCTCTGATTTGTCCATCCCTCTAAGTTTCTTTACATCTTTTTGCAGATTTATGTTTCCTTGACCATCAGTTCATACCTGCATTCAGGGACTGCTGCTCCCTTTTAGTTTAGCAGGTGGCCCCCTGCCAGCCTGGGGCACTCCCCATCTTGCAAAGGGTCAAGCCACAAACACCAGAAATAATTATTTTGCTTTTTAAATAACATGGGAAAAGAAGGAGAATAAGAGAGGGATGAATTCCCTACTCAGTTTAAAGGCAGCAAGAATTTAAGTCAATTTAGCTCCCCGTGCTAATTAATACTCCCAAAGAGCTGTAAATGTAAATGTAAAATGTAACAACAGAGAGGATGAATTATTTAAAGTGGAGGTGACCAAGAGAAATCTGGAAGAACACGACACTGCCTCTGCTTTTGGCTTTCAGGCAATAAATTGCAGTAAAAATGGTGGCAATGCATTGAAGATTTTGGTAAAACTTTGTTCTCAGCTGTAAGGAGTTGGGTTTCTGTAGGGATTTTCTGTGATGCAGGACAGGGAAGGCAGAGTTGGAAGGGTAAATTAGGGAGAAAAGAAGATTTCAACCTCAAATGGGTGAAACTTGAGATAGAAATACCTATTTTAACCCCTAACTCTGTGTTTTTATAGAGGAAAAAATGGCTGTAGTATTGAACTGAATTTATTTATTCTGTGAACCAAGAGCTGGATATTTTCCTTGCTCCTTTGTAATTTTATTGTAAGAAAATTAGAGAAATCTTCTCAGTGCTTCAGGGGATTGATACATTCTTGGCTTTCAGTCTAGTTTCTCCCTCACCAGCCTTTGGAATTCAGTGGGACTGATGGATTACAGCATTTCAGGAATTAGGCCCTAAATTCTGATGTCTACAAAACGTAAAAGAGCTTGAATTGTGTATATTTTGCCCTCAACCTGCAATATATTCCTTGAAGACAATAGAAAAGAAATTCATATAAAATTGTCTCTTTATTTTGAGGCACTTTAATATCAGAGGAAATTTGCTTCCAGCAAAGAAAACATTTGTTACAGAGCTAAAAATGTTTGATATGCTGCTGTATCAGATAAAGTTTGTTAGTGCACAGTGCTGATAATTGAAGAACTCGCAGGATTTTCGGCAGTAAAAGATCCCCAGTGAGTGCTAAGCTCAGTGGGAAAATGTGATGTATAAATCTGCAGTGAGAGCAGAGGAACAGGAGGGGAGCAGCTCTGCACTCAACCCTGGGAGCCCCAAACCACCACTGAAGGACGTTAAAGAGAAATAAAAGGGAAGAGATGGTATCTTTGGGGCATAAAAGATGTTTTCAAAGAGTTTTCTTGTTAAATATAATGTTGGACAAGAGCCCACGGAAATTCTCAGCTCATGGAGACTCCTGCTGTAGCTTGGCATGATCTGGTCTAGTGGAGGAGTCATCCCCTAGCCCTGCCTAGTCCTGGAATATCTAATTCCATGAGGAGAAGTGGTCACTGGAGGTATTGAGAGAGATGGGAAAGGTCCAGGCAGGAGAACCACGGCCAAAGTTGATAAGGATAAACTGGCTTTGTGTGATGGGCTGAGGAACATCAACTTGTGAAGAACTGGTGGCTGCAATGAAGGTTTGTCATTTCCAGAGCCACCCAGCCCTGGAGGATTTCAGTAGGAATGGTGAAGGTGAGCCTGGAAACCACCAGAGAGGGAACAGCAAAGCCACCAGAGGAATGTGACAGCAAACTCCAGAGAGCAAAGGCAGTGCCACAGAGGGGGAGGCCACTCGGGCACCTGTTGTGACAGCTGTGACTAAGCATACAATGACCAGATCAGGGTGAATAATGAGACAATCTGCTCATTTAAGAGTGGATATACAAACCCAGCAGGGACATGAAACTGTTTTGCTTTGTTTTACTGATAATGTGTTATTGGAGTCATGTCTCTGGCTGTGTCCTAGAGTGGGTTCAAAACAATTACTTACATAACACAGGATATATTTAAGTCAGGGAAAAGCAGGGAGGGAGAAATGTGTGTATCTCAATTTCTGGTTAAGAAGGAAAATGAAATTATGTTTTTCCCAATAGATTCATTGATTTCTGTTTTTCCAGCGCAGGGATCTCCATCTCAAGGGCTGGAGGATTTTGCAAGGATCCTCCTTGCAAAACTTGAACTGGAAAGTAATCAATGAATGAGACTAAGCCCTGTATCCACCCCTTTCCAGCTGCTGGATCCTACCCTAATAACTGCTAATTATTCTAATTGTAAACTCCTTAAAAATAACTTCATCAGTGTGTTCTCCAAAAGTTGGAGCCCATCTTTGGGTGCCTCCAGCCTGGCCCATGGTGGCCAGGCAATATTTGGTGCAGGTCCTGAAATGCCTTCCTCTTGTAGTGCTCTGCTTTAGGAGTGGTCAGGTGTCTTCTGGATCAATTTTGGGGTTGATTTTTGAGGTGGCAAATGTGTTGCTTTCACACCATTTCATCCTAGATGAAAGAAAGCTGTATTTGCTGCTCACTTACAGAGCAGAGTAACGTGCAGGACGGCAGCAGGGAAAACAAAAGGAAAAATTAAACTCCCAGAGCCAAGAAATAGCAGAGTCCAAGGCAGCTGCCCATGCTGCAAACTTGATTCACAAGTAATGGCATTCCATGCAACAGTGACCACCCCTGCTTTAATTTCCAATGAAAACCATATTGAGAAAGTTGGGATACAAGGACAAGATTTGTGGAATGTAAATACCTGGTGGGTGCAGCCAACCAGCACAAAATACCTTTGGAGGGAGCTGGAGCTCAGTCCCTGCTGGAGTTCCCTGTGCCTACAGATCATCAGGTACAGGGAGTAATTACAGCAGGGTTTGTCAACTAATTTGGTGGAGGGATGAATTCTTTATCTATTAATCAATGTAGGGAAGCATGAAGCACCTAGAAACCATTCATCTCACTTTAGCTTCTTGTTTGCCTCTAATTAGGGTTGTTCTGATTTGATTGGGAAAAATGGAGGTACCTTGGAATAGAGAGGTGTCAGCTGGAGCATCCTGGACAGCACTTCCTGCTGTGGAATCCTCAGGGAAATGGGTCGAGTAGTTTGGACTTTCATTTGCAAAATGAGCACCCATAAGTTGTTCACAGGGTAAGGCCCGTAAATCCGAGGTAAATCAAAGGATGGTCACAGTGCCAGCACCTCACCAATGAGAAGGCAGTTTGTAGCAGCATGAATTAATTCATTTTTCATTTACAGTGGGTCATCCCTCTTTCCTCAGTTTCCCCTTTCCTTTATTGCTACATTTATGTACAAGGAAAATATTTATTAGGAAAACTTTATTTCTTCACCTATTTCATTATCTATAGTTGAAACAGAGTGAGACCAATGTTTTTATTATTATTATTTTTCTAATCCCTTGCAAAATTGTTTACCTTTTCTTCCTATAACTTCCATGGGGACTATAGGTAAGGCTGCCACACCTATACAGAGTTATGGGATGTTTTATAACACATGTGTAGTGTGTGATGCAGATAACTGCAACTGCAAGCATAGAAAGTCCCAGTGGGTCACTTACATTTAATTTCATTTTAGCTTGACTTTAAATCAATGATATTTAATTTTTTTTTTTACAAGAGAATCCTTTCAAATGCTTTTATAAAATGAAAAGTCCTGGCTAAGCCTTGGAGTCCTACACGCAATTGTGGAAAGCTGCAGCTTCACTAAAAACCATGCAGTAAATGTGCCATTCCTTGGTGCATGCTTATTATGGGTAAATATTGTTCTCTGGGTAGTGCCTAGAAATTGTAATTAATTTCAAATACCCCCTCTTTTTGTCCACGTATGCAGATTTCAAATCTGTGCCTCCGCCGGTTTTGACACCGTGCAATGAAGCATCCGAGCTCTCAGATGTCTGGCTCTTCTGAGTTGTGAAATGAGAAAACAAACAAACCCAGCCATCCCAGCCCTGTCAATCTACTTCTCAGTGGACAGATGCCCTGGTGCCAGAAAAGCTTCATCCCATGATCCCACACCTCTTGGCAGTGCCAAAAAAAAGCCGGAGATCTACTGGACGCGAAAGCACGGCGGTTCCTCACCTCAAAAAATTGGTGTTTGTGGCCATGCTGGAGCTCCTGGGTGAGGCTGGGTGGGGAAATGTGTGCAGCCCCTTCTTCTTCCATGAGTAAGGGATTCCTGGTCTCCCAGATAACCCATCTGGTCTGCTCCTGGAGCAAGGTGCCTCTGGACAGTGGTGGATTAACGGGTGACAGTCCACGTTTGTGCCTTGAGGTTTCTGGGATGAGTCGGAGATGTTGGTAGAGTTTGTGGATTGTGTTGTTAATTAATTAAATGGTATCACTGATTATGGTTTTAAATATTTTATTGGGTGCTTATCTCCTGGGAATTGGCCAAATTTTCTAAGGGAAGTGGAGACTTTTTGTGTTAACCCAGACAGCCCTGTGTGCTGTCTATGGCCAGGTCCCCTTGAAAGCCATCACTGGAGGTCCCAGCCCAGGTGTCCTGTTGGACACAGGACTTTTTGGAGGGGGATGAGCCTTCAGTCTGGTCTATCCACACACTCCTGGGGACACCTTGGTGGGCACAGTTCCAACAAAGCCCAGCCTGGTGCTGCCAAACCCCCCAGGATGCACAAAACCACTGTGGAAATCTTGCAAGGTGGGTTTAAAATCCTGCAGATCCCCCTGAATTCAGTGTAATTGTATTTTTGGGTCAGCAAACGGGCTCTGACTGAACCAATGACCTGCTTTGGTACTGACATGGTTTTCCTTTTGGCTAACAATTTGTTTTCAGTGTTACATGTGGCATCCCAAGAAGCTGCAGCATTCAGGCCTTTTTAATGAATTCCTATCCCTTGCATATTAGTGGGAATATTTCCACTGCAGCAAACACCATAAACAGTTTCCACACTGGGGTGTGTTATACTGCCACTAGAATTGGTTCTTCTGATGGTTCATTTCTTTTATGCTGAGAATTCAGGACCAATTCAGCTCAGTTTTATGCATCATTAGAGATTTACAATTACTTTGCTATAGTTTCTTTCTGGAAGCCTATCTCTCATGGTTAATGCTATGGGAGTCCTGTTGTGTAGAGGCTGCTATGAACCACCTTATAGCAATAAAGCATTTGAGAAGGATTTGGAATTATGAGTGGCTAAATTCTCCATGCAGCGCTTGCAATGCTGTTATCCCTTGCTGAGCTTGGGTTGAAACCCTTTTTTTTTCCTTCTCCCCAAATTAGAAAAAAAAAAAAGTGCCGTTTCTTTGAGAGGTTTTGAATCATTTACATGTAATATTTTTTGTTGAACCGCTGCAGTCGGAAATGAGGAATTGTGTGAATTTCCATTTGGATTTCATGATCCTTAAAATACATTTAGGTTGTATTAGTATATAATGAAAAGAAGGCCTCCTCTTTTTTTTTCTTATCTCACTTTTAAAAAGTCTAATCATTATTTGGGACTTTATTTTGGATTCTGTATTTTATGTGTTGCCAAAGCCAGTAAATTTCACAAGCTTTGCCCTTGCACAAGAAGCAGTGGATCTGCATGTGTTATAATCCACATAACTCACATTTTACATAAATACACTATTGCACTGAAACAAACATGATACGCAGTGAATAATATGGGCCTGATCTAAAGGCCATTAAAATCAATGAAAATATTTCAAATTAACTTTTATAGCCTTTAGATCAGGCTCTAAATGGGCAAATTACAGTTATGGAGTTTCCCATTTACATACCTGTGTGCTGCATTTAATGTATTTTATGGAATTGAAATTACTTGGTCCTCTTTTTCATGCTTTTTTTAGGCTAAGAATTTGCCAAGGGCATCAACAGCAGTTTTCCCAGGCTCCAGCACAAGGATTATGTAGTCAATCCACAAATGACTCAAATCTTTGAAGAAAAGGACATGGTTATCAGAGAGGCTTTGACGACAGCAAGGACGGGAGTGCTATCTGCCTTTTTCCATCAGAGATTCCCATTCCCTCTCATTAACATACTCAGGACATCAGCACAGCCATCAGCCCGAGGGAATTGCTTCCAACTTTTAAGGAAATGTGCACAAGACCTCGCCCCTGTGTTGTTTCAGACAGATCAAACCAGATTTGCCTTGTGTAAGGTGAGAAAAAAGGCTGGGGCAGAGCAGCATTAGGGGAGGGATCCAAAGGTTGCAGGGAATTTTCAAATCCACTGTTATATCTTGGTAATTTTTCTTTCTTCACAGGGTTCTTCAGTCCCACCGAGGATGTGATGGCTGTGAAAGCTGCTGCTGCTGTAAGTGGGAAGAGGAGATGCCTCTACCTGCTCTCTCCCTGTGCCCTGTAATGAAAAATGCTTTTGGAGCAACACTGGAAATAAGCCATCAAAATATCTGATTAAACCTCTTAGGAAACTCTCACTAATCACCTTCTCTGCTCTTGATGGAATGTATTTATGCATTATAAATATACTTACTATGTGTGTGTGCTCCATAAATCACACCCAGCACTTGTATGTGATGTATAAGCACATTCTATAGAACACACACAAATACAGATGCCAAGCTCCCACAGAGTTCATCACTGGAAAACGTTTGAAGGATCTGATCCTTAATATTTAATGAGCAAGATGCTATTTCCTTCCTCAGCTTTTATCTCTGGTTTGGCATAGTCATTAAATTTGTTGTTTCCTTGCAAGATTATATAATTTATGACCTAATTTTAGACTTCTGTGTAACCACGTTGGAACACTCGTGGCGTATCCCGATTTCTTCACACGGGGTGTTCCAGCCTCACACATCAGCTCCAACACGACTTCTGTGAGCTGCCCATCAGCAAGGAGTCACAGGCATGGAAGGAAAACAGCCCAACAATACTCAGGCAGCATTACAGGATTACTTGGTGGGGTTTTTTGCCCTGTAAAAGTATGATTGAGCAGCATTTCCAAAGCTGTCTGAGGTGCTGGCAGGAATCCCCAGGTAAGACAGGTATCACCCAGCAACTCCTGTTCCTGAAAATATTTTCATGCAGCTGCTTCTGGCTTTCAGACTGCTCTGGGACAGCCACCTGCAGGGCAGGGAGGGGTGTCTGGAGGTGGGAAAGGATGACACTCAGTGATTTTAAAGACACTGCCAGCCCCTCACACTCTGAGATTTCCTCCCAGCACCAACCTCACTGCTGGGCTGATTTTTTGCTGCACAAGGTGTTGCGGGACAACTCCAAAAGGAATTATTCTAAAGCTGCAGCCACTCTTTTTTTTTTTTTTCTTTTTTTTTTTTTTTTTTTTTTTTTTTTTTTTTTTTTTTGTGTTTTCTGTATGTCCAGAATAATTCAGAGACACTGTAAATAGTGCTGTGAGCTTGAGGTATTTTGTCGATTTAAACCATATTGTTGGGACCAGTCTTTCATCAAATTTAACATATTGGCTGTTGCATTAATGCACTTTGGGAGCATTTTTTCCTGGTGTTCCATAGGGAAGTGGCCTGTGGTTGAGCAAGGATTTGACGTTTCCTTGGTGCCTGCAGTGCTGTTTGGAGGAGTTTTCCTCTTTTTCCACCTTATCCTGAATATTCAGCATGGATGGCAGAGCTGGGGTGCTGCATCCTCAGATCAGCAGCAGGAACACAAGGGACACCCCTCTAACACAACAACTTCATGTGCAGGGTGAGGGGGGTGCCTATGTGGGAGAAAAAGCATCCCCGTGAAAAAGGGACATTAATTCTTGGATTAAGAAAAATTGGAGGGTTTGTCTGCTTGGCTTTAGTGGAGCAGTTCCAGGAAAGCAGCAGAGAACAAAGTGTTTTCAGTATCACATAATTCAAGAGTAAAATCATAATTCCAATTACCATTGCAGCCACTTCTGGCCTTGGGAAACCTATGCTAATATTTATTATTATATGATTGACCTCTGATTTCTTCATCATTTACATTAGCAACCCTGATATTCTTAGTAACATCCTTTAAATCATAGAAGCAGGAGTCAACAGTGCACGATGAAGTCACATCCTGCAGATTTTTTATTTACTTAGTCCATTTTTTTTCCTGGTTAAATAACATTGTGAGATGCAGGATCTCACCTCCACAGGGCCTCTAGGGGGGTATACAATCATGGAATGCCTTTTCTATAATCTCACAAAATGAGTCAATCCTATCAGAAGTACAAACAGTTTTACAAAGCCAGTATTTCACTGCCATCACTGCCTGACATCATCCTTTCACACAGCACAAGAAAATATTTACTTGGCTCTTTGACGTGAATTGCCACAAAGCCTTTGGAGCAAAAACCAAAAAGTGAGAATTAAAATGGAATAACTCGACTTAACGAATAGAGCCTCTTTTCTCTGTGCTGGATTTAGATGTCAGATGATTTCTTACAATGTTTGGGGTGGACATGGACACCTCCAATCCCTGTTCTTCAGTGAGGTGCCCACGCACCGATCACAGAGTTGCCCAGAATATCCAAAGCTGGAAACTGATCCTCTTCTCCATCATCTAAATATTTTCTTTGCATAAGTGAGCACTTCTCTGGATGAATTAAGATACTGCATTAATTTTCCAGGTGCAGGTGAGGTGCCAAGGGCAGCCTGGGGCTTCTCGCTGCCTTCAGCAGAGTTGATAAAAATGTATTTATCCACAAAGAGACTGATTTTCTTTTTCAGATTGTTTTGGGGATGGGTCAAAAAGTTTCAATTCTCTGTCTCCTGTATCCACTGCTCATCTGCCTGCCTTGCTGCAGCTCCTGCTGTTGTTCACTTCCAGAGAGCACAGCCAGGGGCTGTTCAGCATCTCCTCGGGAAATGTTCCTCGTCTCTGGAGCTGGGGAAAGTGGCACCCACCCAGAGAGGGCTGTCCTTGATCATCCCCATCTCTCATCCATCATTTTTTTACTGAAATTAAATTCTTCTGAGCTTACATTGCCTTAAAGGGTTTACCTGGCTCAGTAGGTGACAGGATTTGGGATATTTCAGATAGATTTTGGGACAAATTTTTAAGGTTTGTGAGCCTCATCCAGTTGTCGGGCAGGTGGGTCCTCTTCCCCTCTCTGTGCATGTAGCCCTAAAAACCCTCTGATTTCTGGATGTCATTGAGGGAAAAGGGTCAGAGCAGTCCAGGTCCTGTTCCTGGGAGCTGTCAGTGTGTAAAAACCATCGGCAGTTTCTGTAATGACACAGGTTACAGCCAGGGCACCAAACACCTGCGGGGAAGCTCCTCAGGCAAAATTCCCCTCGGCTCCAATCAGGATTTTTGTGCTCCTGGCTGAAGAGGCACTTCTAATCGACTGCTAAGAGACTTATTAGCAATGTAAAAAAGAATTGGAAGCGGGGGAAGTATTCTTCCCGGCAGAAATGTGCTTTGTAAAATTAGTTTTGTTGACAGGAATAATTGGGTTCAAGCCTTCGTGACTTGTGGGTGCTGTTTGTTGCCCCTTATCTTACCCAAGCAAAGGGTACCAAACATTTTGAACTTTGTAAATAATTGTTTCCAAAGTATTGGGGTGGGGTTTTTTTCTCTCTATAAATTCTTTAGAGAAAAGCTGGTTTCTAATCCTTTCTCTGCCAATGCTTTTACTGCCTTTCCTCACTCCAGATATATTTTCTTTCCTCTCTTTGGATTTTGATAATTCTTAGATATTATAAAAATCTCTTTTACGGTAGAGTGCAGAGCTTTTGCTTAGATTGGGAAAATAATTCCTAGAGCTTTAAGGACTGGAGAGAGAGAGAAATTTATCAAACAGAAGAACTTTATTGTGCACTGTGGCAGATGTTGGGCTGTGGTGTGGAGATGTGTGTCCAGAGCCTGACCAGTGTCCAGTGCAAGTCCCTGGACTTCAGTCCAGCTTTTTCTCACTCCAGATTCCTGGAGGGTGAGGGGGTTGAACCTTTGCTGGTTGTTCATTCTTTCTGGGCTGAACCAGAGCCGGGATTTGCTCCTCCCTCCCCAACCCCACCGTGCCATTGCTCTCTCCCTCCTGTGCCGAGGAGAGGGGCATTTTTTCTTCCAAACATTTTTTCTCAGTTTTATTTCACTTTTGCATCCACAGTAGCAAATATTAATGCAGAAACAGGACAGAAACTGTGCCAGAGTGTGGACACAGTGTGCAGTGTCAGAGCCTGCAGGAGCCCCATAAACCTGCATAAACCCAGGCCAACCCATGGATGTGGGAAAACTGAAATGCTGGAAAAGCTAGACATTATTTTCTCCATCATCCTGACAAGTTTTATGTGAATTCTTTTAGTTACCTGCTGTTTATTTCTTCACTTATTTTGGCAGAAGGTACAAATAATGAGAAATATCTCAATGGAGCCTGGGGGAATTAATGCCTGAGGAGCCCAGCTGGGACATTTCCTTCTTGTCTTCAAGTTGTGGCTCAGGTCTTCCTTGATGTTAGGAGGCTCCCAGCAAGGCTGATCTTCCCTCCTCCTCTCCAAAGCCAGGGGTTTCAGGTCTTGGATGATGGTCTGTTCCCTGCCCCAGCTGAAGCAGGAAGGAATTTAAAATTTAGAATCGTGGAATCATTAAGGTTGGGAAAAAACCTCTAAGTTCCCTGAGCTCAGTGGTCAGCCCAGCACGACCCCCGGGTTCACCCCGAAACCATGGCCCCAAGTTCCACATCCACAAGGTTTTTTATTGGGAACTTGCAGGGATGGTGACTTCATCATTGCCTTGAGCAGCCCATTCCAAAGCTTTACACCCTTTCCATGGAGAAAGATTCTCTAAAATCCGATCTAAGCCTCCCCTGGTGTAACTTGAGGCCGTTCCCTCTCCTCCTGTCCCTGTTCCCTGGGAGCAGAGCCCGACCCCCCCTCACTGCCCCTCCTGGCAGGGAGTTGTGCAGAGCCACAAGGTCCCCCCTGAGGCTCCTTTTCTCCAGCCTGAGCCCCTTTCCCAGCCCCCTGAGCTGCTCCTGGTGCTCCAGCCCCTTCCCTGCTCCGTTCCCATCTCCGGACACGCTCCAGCCCCTCAAGTTCTCTCCTGTAGCGAGCGATCCAACACCAAACACAGCATTCGAGGAGCGGCTGGTGGCTTTTTCCCCCCTAAAAAAATAAAAACAATTAAAAAAAAAAACAAAAAACAAAAAAA
>VZTR01028042.1:569792-592629 GCA_013400775.1 Chaetops frenatus | reverse complement strand
AAAAAAAAAAAAAAAAAAAAAAAGGATAGATCCAAGGAAAAAATCATCAGGCTTGTATTATATTGGATATTAATGGCAGTGAAGGTACATCCAAGCACTCAAAGTTGTGTATGACCAGGCAGCTTTAGAAAAAAATAAAATAAAAATAGAAAAAATAACCCAGAGACCTCCTGTGTTTGGCATCAGAGTGTAGGAACATCGTACACAAACAATTGGGTTAAGAGTGTGCACTCCAAACGGGGTTTCTGCACAATTCCAAACTCCATCAAGGGCTGCATGTAAAATGTTGGCTTCTTTGTGCAAACCCACAAATCCTGGGGAAAAGGCCACGCAGGGTCAGCAATTCAGCTGTTTGTCTGCTCACTTTATGTAAGAGGTTAGCAGCAGTGTGCTTTTTGTCCCAAGCCAGCAATAGCAGGAACAGCTTGTTTCTGAAAGGGCTGAGGCTCCCCTCGTAGTGCTGGAGAAGGGGTCCCGAAAGAAACCTTGGATGGGGATAGTCTTTGATTTGACCCCTTCTCCATTTATTTGGCTGTAAGTGTGTGTTTGACTCCTGTTGCTCCCCTCGGCCTGTAAAGCTCAAACACCACCAGCACAGGTATTTTCCTTCTGGTTCATGGTGTTTCAGGGAATTTCAAAAACATGGCAGTGTGGGAAAATGAGGAATTTTGGGTGTCCAAGCTGTTCCTCTGGAGGAGCTCGAGGGGTTGGATGGAGAGCAAACCTTCCATCTGCTCACAGGATTCCAGGTCCCTGTGGCTTCAGCCCAGGGAGGGAGAAGATGGTGATTTCTCCTTCCAAATACCTTTGGAATCAGGTGCATAGTAAAAAACCAGAAAAATGAAAAATTCCTTTACGATCTCTTCTGCTTTGGGGCAAAGCTCTTGGAGCATTGGAGTAGAACTTAGTTTGAGGATGGGGAGGTCCTGGCACAGGGTAACCAGAGAAGCTGGGGCTGCTCCTGGATCCCTGGAACTATCCAGGGCCAGATTGGACAGGGCTTGGAGCACCTTGGGATAGTGGAAGGTGTCCCCCCCCATGGCAGGGGGTGGATTAATTGATATTTAAAATCCCTTTGAACCCAAACCGTTCTGTGATTCCATGATTTGTGCGAATCCAATGTGACCAAGTTTAAACTTGCTGATGTGAGGAAGATTTCAGTTGATCCATGAGGATTTGGAAATGGAAGGGAGCAAGGATGGGAGCTCTCAGCTTAACCCTGGTCAGGGTTTAAACACTATATTTGTGAATGAAAGAACTGATGGTAAGAGATGACCAGGGAGGGGTTGTGGAAGGCTGGGTGGGTAAACCTGAACTTCCACGTGTGTCTGTAGGTCCTTCTGAGAGCTCCCTGCAAGCCCAGAGGGAGTTTTGGGGCTGTGCAGGAGAGCAGAATCTCAGCCACCCCATGGCACACCTTTGGCAGAGAGAGCCTTGAGAGCCACGTGGATGAGGAGGAGCAGGGAATGGGCAGCCACAGAGCCAACCTTGGGAAAAAGGAGATGGAAAATACCTTCTCCTTCTGAAAACCAACAGGCTGGGGGAGAAATGTGCCTCTTAATGCTGCTCCTGAGGCTGCCTCTGCCAGTGAATCCCAATCAGTATTCTGTTCATCCCTGCTTTCTCAAGGAAAGACATAAAGGAGCAGCGTAGCCAAAAGGAAGCTATTTTTAGAAGATGGAGAGATGATTTTTTTCCCCCCAAAACCATTCTGCTGTTATTTATGTTGCGTAGTTCTTGAGTTATTTATTTCAGTGGGAGTTGATGCAAAGTGGGATGGGGTTTAATGTGTGGAGGGCTGGTGAAATCCATCCTACAGCTGTCCTTGTTATTTCAGGGCTGGCTTCGAAAGCCTTTCCAACCTGCAAATTGGATGGTGGCTCTTTGGCTGTTATCAAGGTGCTGCTGATGGCCAGGGCTGTTTGTTGTCCCCAGCCCCTCCAGCTTCCAGTGCACTGACCATGCTCCTGTGCCTGGCACTGCAGTAAATTCTAACCTGGCTCTTAAACCACCCGTATGCATTTTTAAAGCACTAAAAAGGATCATTCCAAGTGTGCTCCAAGGTAAAAATAAAAGATGTTAACACTTTTCATCGATCAAAGCTAATTTATGCAAACTGGGCTGTGCTGGCAACTGCAGCAAGGTATAAATGGTGACATCATGGAGCGTGAGCTCTGCCAGCCTGGGTTAGTGCTGGAATGACAATGGAGTGATTTAGCTGTTATGAGCTCACTTCATATTTCGTACTTAAAGTGGAGCCCAACCTGCAGCTCAGGGTGATGTGAAGTGCACGTTGTGGAGTTGTTTCAGAACAGATTTTGACACAAACTTTGCAGTTGAGGGAAATGTTTGAGTGACACACATATTGCATATGCTGTTACTCTGCAAGGCTGCTGAAAATCCTTTCAGAAAGGAAAACTTACTGGGGAATGTTTTCTGTTTTCTATATATGTGTGCGTGTACATAGACACATGCACACCAAAGGGTGGAAAATCTGGAATGTTGTCTTAAGCTTTCTGCCATGAAATCATCACAGGAGAAGAAAATCACTTGGATCATACAAATATAGCTGCAGTTTTTAAATCCCAAACCCTGTCACTCTCACAACAATGACAACAAAATACTGTAAATGTGATGGGTCATGAGTTTGAACTCTTAACACCAATTTAAGATTCCAGCCTCTTTTACAGAAACAGTGCTGAAGTGACCTCCCATTCAGTGAGGGAAGTACTGCAGCTGGTCTGAAAAAACATCAAGCAAAGCACCAGGAAAAGAAAAGCTTGTTGTAGTTGATGCTTTGGCTCCCCAGGTTTTCAGCTGATGAGAAAGGATGTGCTGCTCTCCAAGCCCCAGTGGCAGCCCCTGCACTGAGCCTGGGAACCTTCTGTTGCTTTACTCATCTTGCTTTTTAAAAGTTTTATTAGTAATTGTCAGAGAATTGCAATTACTTTTGGAATAAGTAGTTTTCCTGTTTAGTGCATGCTGAAGAGAGGCAGAATTTAGACTGTGTTGGTGAGGAGCAATATCCAAGATAATTGTGTCCAGGCCATAGGAGAGTGACAAAAGAGCAGGTGGGGACAGATATTCTTTAGTCTGGGCAGGATGCTTTGATATATTTGGGATAAAACACAGGGGTTGTAGGAGGGATAACTTGCTAACCTTGGCCACTGCAGCGGGAGGTTGGGACAGATGAACCATGAGAAGTTTTTCCAATTTAGGTGGGTTTAGCTACTTTTCAGACCCTTTAAAGGACAGGAAGGAATCCTTTGGGATATGTTTTCCTCTAGGAATATGGTGATGTTTGCACCTGCAGTTTAAGTCTAAAATTGGCAAAGTTTCATCCTTGATGACTTTGAGGACCAGTGTTGCTGCTCTTTTTTGGAGAGAACAAGGACAATGAGTATCCCAGAAGAGATGTGGCCAAGCCTGGTGCCTGCAAAGTGCTTCATTTTCTGGAAAAATGACTTTTTTTCCCCTCTAAATCTGTCATGTCTATCGGGCTCTGAGTCACAAAGCCAGGTCTAGTTGCTCATTTTTGGCCACCAGCAGCCTGTGTTTGAAAGCACATTTTGGGAGTCATTCTGCATGTCTGAGACATTTCATATTTGGGGAAGGTGGTAAAGTTGGTAAAGTTTTGGCACTCACATTTGGGGATGTTTTGCAATATCTTCCATAGAAGTGAAATGACCTTTCCTCTGCTATAAACACTTATCCAAAACAATCATTATTAGTTCTAACATTTGAAATATAGGGACATAAGAAATATTCCATCAGTATGATCCTAGAAGTTGAATTAAGACAGGACAAAGAAGTGCAAATCCAGAATTGTAGGATTTTAAGTTTATTGAAGTGTTGCTTTAGGATCTTCTCCTGTCCATAATGAATTTCCACAGCTCCTTACAGCTAACTGAAAATTTTATGGTTTTTCAATCAGAATTAGTTGAAGCCACTAGAAAACATCCTTTGTTCCTATAGTGATAGGAACGCAGAATTCTCCTTTCTTCCTGTTTGGCCTCCTCTGCCCTGGATGCAACGGGAGCAAACACAGTGGAAGGATTTGTATTCCAACAAAGAAGAACAATTGCAGCAGTGTTTAAATTCACAAGGTTGGAGGATTGTAATTGGAGTTTATTTGAGGGTGGGGGGGGGAAGGAAATGTTTATCCCACTTCATTTTAGAAGCTCTCCCTTTGCCTTATCCCTGCTTATCACAGAGGGACAAACGTCTCTCCCTGTAACGGAAATAATTCCGATTCTATTCCAGAAAATAACCTGGAAGCCATGGGATCCCAGGAATAGGCTTCTCCCTCTAGTGGCAGCAGAAAGGGAGATGCAGAACTCTTGGACCGGGTAGATTCTTTTTTTTTTTTTTTTTTCCTTTCCTTTGGGAAATCATACGAGGTAAAAGAGCTGCTGTTTATTTACAGCTTCAAAGAAATATGAATATGGCACAAAATATCTGCAGCTGCCTCCCAGTTCTCTTTAGCCACTGAAACACTTGAAAACCAACACACTGAAGGGTGTTTCTCTAATTTTTAAAAAGACCTTGAGGCTCAAAATATAGCAGAGACAACTTGAGAAACACAAATTCTGGTTAGTTTGGTGTCCTGCTAGTTCCTGGTGTCAGAACCATGGAGCAGATGCTGTACTTGGGAATAAGTGCTGGAATTAGCTCAGCATCCCTCCCTGCAAAGCCTGGCACTGGGCAGCCTGCAGAGAGGAAGGGATGGGAATATTCAGAGTCTTGGGGAGTGTTTGGATCATATTTGGGGGCTACTGTGTTTATTTGACAAGTAAAATGTAAACCTACGTGTTCTCAAGGACTAAACTGCCCTGGTGCCCCTGTAGGAAAAAAATGTGTATTTATAAGCAAGAAAGGCTGACCACCTATAAGTCAGATAATCAGCACAGTGAACACAGACACGTTGTGGCTGCTCCATCCCTGGCAGTGTCCAAGGCCTGGCTGGACAGGGCTTGGAGCAGCCTGGGATAGTGGAAGGTGTCCCTGACCATGGCAGGGGGTGGGATGGGTTGGGATTTAAGGTCCCTTCCCACCCAAACCATCCTGGGATTCTGTAGAACCATCCTCTTCCATCCTATTTCTGCTTTCCAACTCCTGATGATGCTTTAACTACCCAAGAAGAGCATAACCCCACCAATGCTTGTTTCAGATGGGCAGAAAGGTTGATCTGTGGAGGGAGCCTGGGTGAAGCACTTGTCCCTGGCTGGCTTCTGAATCTGTCACTGGTGTTTGAGTCCCCATGACTCAGTCCCTGCTTCTGGTGAGGATTTCAGTGTAAACCCTCACTTGAACAGATTACATGGAGAGAAGGTTGAAACAGCATCTTAAATTCAGGGAGAACATGTCCTTCAGGCTGTGGTGCTGAAAATAGCCTGAGCCAAAGGATGTTCTGTTATCAACAGAAAACACAAGACACCTCCATCCCCAATGTGACTGGGGTGCAGCTCAGGTCCCCTTTGATGTGGGGCTGCAGAAGAGGTGCCCCTGGCTGATTTGGGGGTAGGACTTGTGCAAACTCCCCCATGTCCTTGGGAAGCTCCACGGGGCTCTGAGGGTGGAGAGCTCTGCCTTGGGAAGGCCTGAGGAGGAAAAGAGGGCCAGAGCCTGTAGTGACATTATTACATCCCTGGGACACAGGAAAGGTCTGCCTGACCTGGGAGGTCACATGAATTAGTTGAGGAAATTGGTGGCTTCAGAGTGAAGTGCAGAACTCTGCTCCTCCCAGCTGCCATTGACAGTTGTCAATGCAGCCCAATCCCAGCTTCTCTCTTCAGAAGTTAATGGGATTTCTTGTGTCCTTTCTGAGGGCTGTTTCTCTGGGGCCTGTTCCATGTGAGGACTTGGCACAGGAAATCTGGATCCTGGCAGGGCTCTGAGGGATGGTGGTGGCTGCCTGGGCTCACCCAGGTTGGCAGACCCTGCCCAAGGTTTTTGTTTTCCTGTTCTCCAATCCTCAGGACCAGCTCAGCTTGTTCTGGTGTTTGCCCAGGAGCCCTCATCAGGCTGCCTGGGGGGGCTCCTTAGGACAGGAAACTCTTTGGGGTTTATTTCTTCCATGCCACCTTCTGTGAGATGGTTTAAATTTTAGTTACTTTCCAAATCACAGAGCAATATTTTAGGCTTTTAGCACTGTCACTTCTTTGGGTAACACTTTGTCCTGACTCTGGCAGATACCTGGGCTGCTTCTCCAGCCTCTTGTTTCCTCCCTGGACCTGAAAACTGTTCTAATTTTATTTTACCTCCCTGTAAAGTTTCTTTTCATTCACTGCCTTTGCTTTTCTTATCGCTTTTTATGCTCTCAACTTCATTATGCAATTGTTCCAACCCTGCTCTGTATTTGATGTTTTATAACTCGTGTCTGCCTTTTCTTCCACTGTTGATTACTTTTACATTTTGATGTTCCTTCACACTGGCTTTACAGAAAAAAAAAAAAAGAAAAAAAAGAAAAAACAACTTGAACATTCCCTGTGCAATTACTGGGAGGTGGCACACACAACCCCCGGGCATACATTAATTTATCTTTGAACACTTTCTATTTCCTCTGTGTCCTTTCTCTCCCCAGCTTTATCATGTTGAATTTCACCCTGCACTTACTCTCCCAACTTTGCTCTGCTAAAATCTAATCTACTTGTTTTCTAACTTCTGGTTGAACATTAATCCTGGTGAAATCCTTGAGGGCTGAGCCCAGAGTCTCCCCCACACTAACATCCACTCAGAATTGCTGGTGCAGGAGCCTTGCTCAGGAATTATTTCTTATAAAAAGCCACCTTCTTCCAGACATACTGTAGATGGTGAAAATAATACATGTTGGGACCCCCTGCACAGAAAACAAGTAATTTTTCTCCAAATCCCCAGTGTTGCTCACATCCCTCCCCCTCTCCAGATTTGTCTTTCCCCTTGAAGTGGTCTCAGCTGAACATTTCAGCATCTGCCTGGTTTGGAGCAAGTGGGATGTGGGTCTCAAGTGCTGAAGTTCTGACACTTCCATAAATTTCCTTAAAAACCCCAACTTGGACTGCTAAGCAAAGAGTCTTCATGTCCTCAGACATTCTAGATGGGCCCTGGACTTCTCTAGACCTGTAGAACTATTTTCAGGAAACCCCTGATGGTTACTTCCATTAAAAGCACTTCTTTATAAATACATAAATTCCCAGTACATATAAAATTCTATCAGGGCAGAAACTTTGAGTGTGTTTGTCTTGTTCTTCCATATCTTTGTCTAGTTCTTGTACTATATGTAATTAACACATTTAATACTGACTTTAATTGACCTCATCAATGTCAGGGCTTATTAAGCTTTTTATCATGTAATGTTCTTTTTTTTCCTCTCTGTTGAATGATCACATACATTTGTTTATCATAAATTGAGTGCATGTATTTTGGAAAATAAAATTGAAATGCCAAGTGCTTTTCAGAAATTCTTTCAAGCACAGTAAAAGAGATATCTGGGTGTAGTTAAATTTTTATAAAGTGCAACATGAAAACATGTCTTTACCTTTGTTGCTTTTTCTGTCTTCCACCTACTGCCTTTTTTCCCAGAAAGGCAGCTGACAAAAATAAGAAGGAATATTTCTTGCGTTAAATGAAAACAACTTAAATCTCTTTTTATTTATTTGGTATTTAATCTCAAGTGGAAACTTGCAATCAGAACCCGTGATTTCTGCTCAAACTGGGAAAGTATTCTTCACAAATAAGTGTTTGTTTGGAGGGGGAGAAAGCTCTAATTGTAACTGTTGGGTCTCACAATAAATATTTCTGTAGTGAATTTGAATTGATTAATCTGTCACTTTTTCAGTAAAGTGCAAAATCAGATCAGCTCCCATCTTGCTTATTTACACAGTCAGCTTTAATTTGTCATTAGTTCTATTGAGTAGCAAAGCTTTTAGTGCAGAAGATACCTCTTCCACTTAATGGATAATCATTTAGTGGAATATAATTTAAAAGGATTTATCTGGTCTCTCTGCTGTGGCTGTAACCTAACCCCAGCATGATAAACTTTCTCCAGGAGAAGGATTAGCACTTTCTGGTGGCTTTTGCCCAGGAATTTGTTCAGTTATTAGTTCAACACCCAGCTTGGCCAAAGTGCCCTGAGAGCAGCACTCAGGGACTTGTCACAGTAAAAGTATTTCTGGGTTTGGCTGCACTTTCCTTCAGACTACTTAGTGTCAGGTGATTCAACAGGATTTCAATCCAGACCCCTGCCTTGTTTTAATTGGAAGATAAGGCCAAGAAATTCAAGGCAGAGGCCAAGAATTGGAAAGGTTTTGTGTGAGACCAGGGGCCAGAAGCTCTACCTGGAAAAACAGGGAATAGTAAATGAAAACAAGTTCTTGAACAAGTTATGGCAAGAGACTGGACAGATCAGGATAAGAATTTTGACTTGCAGTAGAGGGCTACGAGGGGAAGAGCTGGTTTTTCTCAGGAGCTGCTTTTCTGGGCCCCAGAGCTGTATCCCCCCAGCCAGAGGGATGGGAATGTCAGTCCTCCCAGAGAAACACCCTTCATTAGGGATGCAAGTTGCTGTAGCTTTTTAGACTCCTAGAATCTCGAATGATGAAGAATCCTGGCTTCAGTCAATTTCCTTTCTTCCCCATTGCTGAGCTCTGGCACTCCTAGAAGGTGACAGTGGTGGCACTGCAATGTTATAAGCTCCAAAATCAGGGCAATTCATCTTTGTGCCTTTGCAGCACAGGGCAGGTGCTCTGGCAGGTGGAGTTTGCATTAAGGAGTGAAGGTTTTTCCCAGGAAAATCTGCAGCAGGAACAGAGGAGCGCTGTGTAGGTCCAAGTGTGACACTTTTTCAGGGAATGTGTGAGGATATTTTCAGTGGTGTTTGGGCTGAGGTGATGGGACAGTGACAGCTGAAGGCTGGGCTAAAACTAAAGCTTTAGGGCAAAAACTTTGAATTAATACATCATTAATAACTGAAGACGTGCAACACTCCTCATCAGCATGGATTGACTTTCCTTTTAGTGCTAAGTGTGGGGGGGGGAGCCTTCCCATGGCTTTAATTTGGTTTTGCTTCTTTTAGCCCAGGTCTGCCTGGGTTCCAGAGCTGGCACCAGGCTGGAACAGGATCATTGCAGCTCCTGCTGAAGCTCTGTGTCAGTAGGGCATGGCCAGGGCAGATTACAGGGGTGGCAGGAGGGTTTTGGTTGTTTTTTTCTGAACCTGCTGTTTTCCTCTAACTCTCCTATTCCTCTTCTTGCTAACAGAGAAGTTTTAAACTCCCAAACAGCAAAAACCAAACACTCACAGCACCCTCTCCAAAACTCCATGTTGCATTTTTAATGATCTCCTATGTTTGTGTGATAATCCAAGGCAGCATTTTGAAGTCTCATGTTTGGGATGGGTTAACAGGGACTATTTTAATCTTTCCTGTAGTGTATAAACTGCTGGAAAGCAATCCAGCAATCCAGAGGCAGTTATGTTTTCACTGATGTCTGGAACTGAAATATTCGTTGATTTTTACTGTATATTTTTTTGGCAACATTTCTACTTGAGGAAAGAACTTGAGTGCAATCAATTAAAGAAAGGATCTGATTTGCTTTGTAATTGTTTTTCTGTCTCTATGAATGATGTAAGGGCATTTTGGAAGAATTTACTTCACTACTCTGTCTTTTCTAAAATAACAGGTTCACTGGTTGATTTATGGGTTGTTTGTTTTGTTTTTGTTGTTCTGTCTGTAGGTGAGAAAAAGGTTAATTTGCTTGAGAAATCATGTCTATGCCAGAGAAGGTCAACTTGTTCCATCATCGTGTTCTGCCATGGAACTGACCTCAACCTAAACACGGTGCTTTAAGGCAAGAATTAGGAATCCTGTTTTTCTCCATGCTTTCCCCAGAACTTGTTTTCTCCTGCTTTCATGGTTTCTCAGAAAAGCTAGGAGGGTGTGACTCCCAGGAGTGAATTCTGTTCCCTCTAAAGTCATATTTTTGACGTTGGGCTTCAAAAACTTCAATCTTTGCCGTGGCTGTGCCAAGCTCTGTCAGGTGTGACTGCCCACGAGCCAAAACACCACCAAGACTATTTGGGAACTGTGTCAAAGGCAGGGAAAAACTGTGAAAGCATAAAAACTGGGAAATACGAGGGATATCAACTTTTTCAAAGTTAATGTCCATGGATATCAGAACACAGTGGCCCCTGTGGTTCCTGGGGGTGTCCCAGCTCCTCTTCCTGTGCTATTTCCATGACTTGTAGGATGCTGACCCCAAATGATGGACCAAGGCATCCAATTTCTGCCCCTTGGTGCTTGGATTCAACTCTTCTCAAGGGAAAATGCTCTGGAAGGTGATTAAGAAAGATAAAGCAAACTCCTAATTGTGTTTAGCAGCAGAGTTTAGTAGAGGTGGGGAGGGGGAAATGTTGAATCAGTCTGTAGGATTCACTCTGGGTGTGTCAGAATTCACCTTGGCTTCTTCCTATTCCTCTTTCTTGCTCAAAAGTCACCAGAAGTTTGGAAACTGGACTGGAGGTCCCACCTCTGGTGCTAAATCTGGCTTGGGGAGGTTGTGCAGCTCCCAGTCCGTGGTGCAGGAGCCTGGTTTGGTCTGGGGGAGAGGAAAGGGGCAGCACAGGGAGTGACAGAGCTGGGTGTAGCTGGGAAGAGGACAGGACAGGGCACTGCCAGAGGGGAGGCTCTGGCTGCAGACCCCTCTCCCCAGACCCAACTTCTACAGCAGTTTTGGGAAACTAAAGGAATTTTGTGACAACTTAGTGATGGAGGTGAGGAGGGTAATGTCAGATTTGAGATGCAAGTCAGCAAGAGTCTGTGTGTGTGCAATTTTGGTGTGTTCTGTGCTGTTTCCTGAAAAATCCAGATGGAAAAAGAAGCAATTCAGTGAATTAGGGTTTTTTTTTTTTAGTTAGTTTCATACGTGGAGTGATATTTTTCTTTTGTTGATTTACAATTGCTATCAAGTTACAAGGCATGCTGCAGTGGGGACTGGAAAGAAAATAAGATGTTTTCCCCTTTCTTTTACTGGATAAGAGTATGAAATGTGATTGGAGTTTGTCAGCATGGAAACAAATGTCTGAATTTACTTGCAAGTCTTCAATATCTTCAACCTTTTCAGGTGTAAAACCCCCTGCAGGAAAAGGCACGTGCACAGGATTTTATATAATTTGCTGTTTTTGATGAAAAATCACATCAAAGTGACACCTGAGGCACCACATCCATTGCCCTTTGATAGGAGATGGAAGTTGGTCAGTCCTGTTCTTGACATTTATTAGTGCTGATTCCCAGGGCCAAGGAATGGCAGGAAGAGTTGGTTAAACTGTAACTTCTGGAGTGGCAGAGCTGGCATTGAAGGCTCTTGGATTTGTTTCAGGCTTCATGTACATCAATATAAAGCTGTGGTGGGGTCTTCATGCTCTTGCAAGTCAAAACGATTTTTTTTTTTAAATAGTTTCTTGGCTTTTTAAAAAAATTATTTTTCTCACAGTGGTTGTTAAAAGGTTTGCAGAATAAGTGCTGAATTAAAAAAAAAAAAACAACCCTTTGTGCATCCATTTTAAATTTCAGCAGTGCACAGTAGCTCCTGTTGTAGCTTTCACCAAGCTGCAGAATTGCTCTTGGCTTTCCCCTCCTCAGGGCAGATCGTGCATCACGCCCTGTTTAACTCCTTCAAGAGACACAGGAAGAAATTCCACTTACACAGAGCAATCAGACCTCCCCCTGCCCTTGAGCCTTCACGGGAAGGATGTATGGGTTGGGATTTTCAAGTACATATTAAGAAGTTTATTGCCAGTGGAGTATGCATAGATCAATATTCAATATAGCTGTAAACACACGTCCTTCACAGGGATGCTGGATGCCCTTCCCTGGGCCTGCAGCTCCCTGAAACACCACTTACAGCAGCCCACAAAATAATAAAACATCATCTCTCTGCCTGCCCAGCCCAGGCCTTGCTCAAGCAGATGCTCAGAGGTAGGTTCCTGCACTTTTGACCCATTGGTTCCACCTCCTATTCGATTTTTTGAATGTGAAATATTCAGGTGAGGAGAGGTCTTTTTCCCAGTATTCCCAGTACTTCACAGAGGTTTTTTTCAGTGCTGGCATTTCTTAGCAGTTGGTGTTTCCTGTTTGTTGGAGCAAACCAAGTGTCAGGTGTAGATCTTTGTGCTTTGCTGATGGAGAGAGACCTTGGAAAACCCGTGTGAAAGTCAGCTGGGGCCACAGCATTGATCTGCTAATTAGCATCTTCCAAGAAAATTATCAAAAACTGGACCATTCCCATCCAATAAACCACAATAATTGAAAATCTTTGGGAAAAGGGTCCTCCCAACCCAAAAAAAGCTCTTTATCTTCTCCCTAAAGAGANTATTTTGCTGTATCTGGTTCAGTTTGAGATTGTTTTGAACTGGACAGGGAGTTTGTAGGGACCTGAGGGCTGTCAGTGCTGAGAATTGGGCTTTTTAAAATGCAGAAGAGTCTCTTTCCAATTGTTTATCCTGTGTCAGAAGGGCTGTGCATGAGAAATAATTGCCAGGGAATAAAACTCCTGGCAGTTCCCACTGAAGCCATGGCACATGCTTGAAGTGCCATCCAAGCCTAAACAACACTCAAAATAAAACAGGGATTCGTTCCCTTCTGTGTGGATTTCCTGGTTTGAGATGCCTTGTCAGGCTGGCAGAAATAATTATTACTGGGAGAAGCTGGGAATTCTTCCCTCCAAGATTCCTCGTTCCTTCATTTGCCAGGAGAACAATTAATGACAACCCACTAATGGCTGCAACACTTTATTTTCTCTTTCCAGTGGCATGTGCAGTCCCAGGTTTCTGAGTGCTGGGTACTCCCTGCCTGGCCCCAATTACTTTGGCAGGGAGGATGGGATGCTGCAGAGCTTCCCCTGGCAAAGAAATTCCCAGCCAAGGATAGGTTGGAGCTGCTGGCACTGAAGTGATGTCTGGGAGCAGCCCTGGGTAGTGGGAATCACTGCCTGGCTCCAGAAAAGGAAGAGCAGTTAAGGTTTTAACTGTGTAATTAATTACCCCAGATTTGGATGGGGAGAGGGGAGAGAATTTGGGCTTCAGGGCTGAGTGAAAATAGGGGAGACTTCCCAAAGGACGAAGTATTTCCTATAAGGTGAAACCAATGAGACAAAGAGACAGATCTTAAAAACAAATATGCTCTAAAATGAAAATAAACCTCATTTTGCTCCATCCAGTTCCCTTGACAAGGCTTTTGCCCTGAGCCTGCAGGTAGAGCATGGACTGGTATCAGTCTGATTTGAGGCTGGGAGTGACCAACATTCCTTGGTCTCTTTTATTGACCTGGTGGCCCAAAAGCTGCAAAGCTGATCTGGAAAAGCCCCTTTGGTCAGTCTGGAGCCTTTTGCCCTGAGGTGTCCCCCAAGCCCATCACCAGGGCAGGGGGAATGAAGCAACACAACCCCAAAGCCCTCCTGTACCTCTGACATGTTGCAGAGATGAGAAACCCACTGGCTTAGCTGGGGGACAGCTCTTAATGTTTCCAAAATCCTGGTGGATAAATTCAAATCTAAATATCAGAGGTGTCAGTGGAAGCCAGGAGCTTGTCTTTCACGTCCACTGGAAATGTTATTTTTAGTGCATTACATCCTCAGACTTGAAAGGAGAAAAACCCAACACTAGCTAATAATTAAGTGATTAACTGTAATAATATGCTGCACATTTTGAAGTGAGCAGTATAGGTTCAGATGAATCAGGAGTGAATTTATACATTAATACATATTCAAAAGTGTGTTTTATGATTTAATTGCAGTTCTAAAGGAACCAACCCAGAGAAGGAACATAATGCCCTGATGTTTGCATTACTCCTGCACAAGAAAACATCCAAAGTTTGCCTGTTAATTAATGGATTCTGTGTAATTTATTTCTATCTGCACTGCCTTTCCCATTATGCTGCTATGGCTGATCTTGGGAAGCAGAGAAGGGAGACTGAGTTCAGGAAGGGATCACTCCTCATCCCAAAAGTGCTGCTCTAGCAGAAACAGCCTTTGATCCCAGAGAGATGGTTCTGAGATTTAGGACTCACAGCGTTCCCATTGCTGAATATGTAATTTAGGTCACTGAACTATGTTTTGGTGGAAGATACTTATCTATTCCACTTCTTGCTGATGTCATGTGCTGGGAAATCAGATGTTAGAGTGCAAAAATACATGAGAGGCCAGGCTTAAAATGGCATAAAATATAAATGTCTTCTTGACTGGCTGCAGTTCCTGGTGGTGGTTGTAGGGGATTAGGGTCATACCCCTTTTTTTCTGCTTCATTGTCCTGCTCCATCCAAACTCAGATAAAAATAAAAAAAATCTGACTTCTATCTCCTTTGGTTTTTAATGCAGAAGGGGAGCAGAAGCCCCAGAGGAAACACTGTCTCCTACTTGCTCTGCTCGAGCACCTCTGTTCAACTGGGAAAAGCTGAGAGGGTGTTAAATTCAGGTGCTTTCCCTGTATCTCCAACAGAAATGTTCACCGCGGACAGGAAAGGTTTATTCAACCCAAAATATCCCTGCTAAAGAGAGAGAGAGATTTAAAAGATGTGTGGATGCTTTGTTTTGGGAAGAATTAGTTAAATGATGTCCTGGTTTAGTGCAGTCGTGGCAGGCAGTGATGGTCTGTAGGTAAATTCTCCTCTCAAGCTTTGCTGTGTGCACTGTCAGCTCCTTCTGTAGTTTTCCAAACTATTTTTTCCCTTCTCCCCCCCTTCTCCTTTGAAATACCACATATTTTCACTTCAGGGAAATTGTTAACAGGAAGCAGACTTTCAGGAAGATATGGAGGGGTTTATCTTAGCTGTAAAAGTACCCAGAAGTTCAACTGACAACAGCAAGGCAAATTTAAGTAAGTAATAAAAAGCCCTCCAAACCTTACCCTGGGGTAACAAAAAGAAAATATGGCTCTAAGATAATTCATCAGGCAGTGCTTAGCAAACACAAAGATAAAAATACATTTTTTCCCTTTAATTTTTTCAGGGTAGAAGAAGAAATCGGGCAGTTTCCCACTTTCATCTATGAAGTTTTAGCAAACAGTGATCAGTAAAGCAGTTGTGTTAAATATCAGCTACTTTTGCTAGCTAGCATTTGAAAATCCCTAATTTATAGCAGCAGCCAATGCCAAGATAGCAATCTGGATTTTACAGATCAATCTCCTGTAGCTGCTGAGATTGGAAGTATCAGAACTACCAAGTTCACATTTTCTGTATTTTTCTTTATCGGATTCCAACCCATCTGTAAAAGTCCCCAGCCTTCTGACACTGTGCCTATTGAACATCATAATCCAGGGTACCTACACATCATTAATGGTTCACCTTTGCACTGAAACCTGGAGATTTGGAGCACGATTTTCCCTACTTATGATCTTCCCCCCGTTCCTTAAAGATGTACATACTGTAAGAATGTTTATATAAATGATGTCTACATAAGCATTATATAAAAATGCACATATTTATGTTCATTACTACTTGGCTGTACTTATTTGTTCTTGCTAATGGCTAATTAATTTGGGGAAAACTTACAAAACTAAAGATGTATATAGTGCTAAATTCCATGCTAAATCAAAGATATCAGCATAGAGTTTACTGTGAGGTGGTAATTGCTGAGGTTATCAAGTAGACGTTATCTGCAGTTTGCCATAATTTGTCATTTATAACAACTCTTACTAAAAGTTCCAGGATTTACAGATGAGTTGATCCAGATCACCTTTGTACAGCAGTTAATTATTAGCTCCTGCACTACCAGCTTTCACTTCTAAATTACCTCCTTGCTCCTTCAGTCTTTCTTTTAAAAAGAGCTTAAGATTGTGGAATAAATTTGCCACGAGGCTGCTGAATTTGTCTTGGGCACTGGTGACTCAAACTCCAGGCTGAACTCTCTCAACACCCCTCAGAGCAGAGCTGTCTCCCAGAATTTGTCTCCAGAATTATTAAAGGGATCATTTTTTAGGAGTTTGTGGCATAGATACTGCTGGTGATCTCCCTGATTTGTTTGCAGACAAACAGCACAAATAACCACAGATCTCAAATAAATTCCCAGCATTTCCCCTTTCTTCAGTAGCTTGCCATTGTGAAATTAAAACACAAAACAAAACAAACAAAAAAAACCCAAACAAACAAACAACAACAAAAAAAAACCAAAAAAAACCACAACCAAATAACATGTCCAAAATAATTAGGAAGTGCCAGGAAGATTTCCAGCACCGGCAGGAACGCTGTGGAATTCAAACAGCAATTTCAAGTGTTCCTGAGCCTCTTCAAACCCTCCCTGACTGCATAAACACCACTACAGTGGGGTGGAAAATAAACACGGGGATTATTCACCAAACAGAAATTTAAATTCATAGTCCATGAGACAAGGGTGAGATTTTGCTGCTGGGGTGGGAGGAGGTGGCAAAGGGGAGCAGGCACATCCAAGGATTTTCTGTTTAGAGCTGCAACTCCATTTCGAAGTTGGAGATATGTTTTGGTGCAAAGAAAATGTCTTTTGGAATTCCTTATCTCAATAATTTTTGTTGTTTTTCCCAGATCATAGTAACTTTTTGCTTGCTGGTAGTTGGTTCCTTTAGCAAGGGAGATCTATTGAGACATAATTCAAAATGACAGGACAGGAGTAACCAATACACGGTGCACAAATGACTCCCTGTTAACATGTCACGTATTACATCCTTTATTAAAACCAGCCCCTGCTCCGTGTTGGCAAACAGAATTTCCAGCCATCCCCCAGCACAGCTTTATGATGGATTGTCCTGAAGCTTGGTTGTACGTGGAGTAAAATATTAGCATCCATATAAACACACAATGTTGTTAGAATGGGGTTTTTTTGCCTTTCTATTGTCTTTGTAGGGATTTCCATTCAAACAATCTTTTTAATCACAGCTCATCGTTTTAAATAGGCTTCCCAAGGCAGCCTGGATTGTAAAGCTTGGAGGTATTTCAGCATCCCTCTTCTGCACAATCAATTAATCTGAGGGTTAGGGCATACCTGACCAGCTCTCTGCCTCAGGTCTGCAGCTTCCTTGCATTTTTCCCAGTATCCTAAGTTTTTGTACAGCTTCCCTTGTACCTAGCACAGTAACTTTTCAAATAACATTTTTCCCGGTATCGTATTTGTTTCTTTTATATCATTTATCACTTGAATTCCATTAAAAAAAACAAATAGAGCCGTGCATGAATCCCAAATTGCTCTATAAAGGATTCAGAATTCCCACACGCTCTGCTCAGCTTTACCCTCTGTGCCTGGCTCTGTTTTCTTTTGTGCTGGAAAACCCTGACTCTTTATTCCAGTGTCAGTGCAACAGATGTCTGAGCCCCATCCTCAGCTGCTGTTTCTGGAGCAGACAGTGAGTAGGGATGTTGTTACTGCTGGATGAGGGAGGATTAAAGAATGAAAGGGATTTTCAAACCTTGTGTATTTGATCCCAAGGTGCCAGGCATTGTTTTAAAGCTGAGTCTATAAACAAGAGTATGTGCTATTATTTATTGATAACGTCCCTTATGCAACATGAAAGCTTTTATCAGAAAAAAAAAATGTAGGGCATGATCTTTTACAAATAGCCAAAAACCCCAAACCCTGAAGGGTGTGTGAGTGTGGGGAAGAGGATGGAGAGGAAGCAGAGCCAGTGTGTCTGGCTGCCACGGGAATCCCACCCTGGGGTACATCCCTGGCTGCTCTCCATCCACAGCAAGCCCAGCACTGGAAAAATGCCCCATTCCTGTGGTGAGAAAGGTGATGGTATGTTTATCACGCAGCCAAGAAATAAATGGGAGCCATTACAAAGGTGTATAATTCGGCAATTACAGTTATTTGTTTTTTCTGACACCCCCTGCAAACAGTTATCGCTTCAGTCAAACATAATCAAATTATCTTTTTCTTCCCTTTTTCCTGGTATTGTACATTAACAGGGCAAATAAAAGGGAAAATAGTGCAGTCCCTTGTAATAAAGAAAACAGCAGCAAACTATTAATGCTCTTTGAAAAGAGTAGTTTTAACAAAGTAAGCAAGAATCATTTTCTTTGGTTGAGTGTTGATTCCCCAGTGTGCTCTCAGTAAGTAATTAGAATGGCCCAGTGAATGTCAGCATCAGCTTGTTTATTCTCATTATTTTATCATTTTAAAAACCCTCTAGGTGATGAGACATGCAGTATAGAACATAATTACCATTATTAGCATACTAATTGGACACAAAAATAGGCCAACTACAAGGTAGCCAACTGAATAATTTCACATTAATCAAACACCATAGTGAATAAGCCTATTGTTAAATTGACAGCTACAATAATTGGCAATATTTCGCTGCGCAATATAAGAAATTCCTTGTAATATCTCTGCCACGTTATATAATTTAGTAATTTCCCACATTTCCAGCTTTAACTTTGTACACCTAGTTCAAGTTCAAGAAAACATCATGATAAGATTATTAAGTCTATTATCAAGTGGACAAAGTATATAAAGACCTGCTTGTTAGCATTCAAGAATAGATTTGCTCGATAAGGAAACAAAAAGGCTCCCAATTTAGTTACTTGTTGCTCCTGCATTGAAAATGTATAAAGCTTCTTGATAAGAATTTTTTAACTGTATATTTCAGTCCAACTTGCCTGTTTAAGAAGCAGAAAAAAAAATGGTAAAGAAACTTTTTAAAAGTAAGCACTAAAGTTAAATAAAATAAAACAAAACCCAAGAGGGAACTGTGACTTTCAGCCTCCAGGATAATCTTCAGGTTGGGATTTGCCTGGTGCCGTCCCCGTCTCGCTGAACGGCGAACTGGGAAGCGGCAAAGCCGCCACCAGAATTGGGAATTCAAGAACTGCTCAATTAGCAGCAGGCAGGAAGGGAAAGCTGGCCCTGGCTGGGCTTCCCTTTGAAAACCTTGGGGGAAATAAGACAGGAAAGGAGTGAGTGGAAAGGAGAGGAGAAACAAGGATGGGGAAGGTGGGAGAGGGGGAGAACGCGGGTTGTGGCAGAGGGAAGGAGAGCGATAAGGAGAGCAGAACCAGATGGTGAAACCAGAGCAGCAGAGGCAGGAGAAGACGAGAGGAAAGAAAAACAGTGAGGAAGAAAGAAAATAGTCATCAAGAAGAGGGAGGAAGAGAAGGTAAGGTGAGAGTCGGGGAAGGCAGAGCAGATTTGGAAGAGTATGAAACAATATTCTTCTTTTAAGAATTCAAAGGCGAGGGGAAACAAGAATCTCGCTGAAAGAAATGTTTCCTTCCCGCTCCCCGGGCTTTGGGAGGTGTGGAGGTTGGGAAGAAAGGCAGAAAGGAGTCACTGAAGTCTCTGTTTATTTCAATAAGGAAAATATATTTGGAAAATTGTTATAAAAGTAATTTTTCATGCAGTTTCTCACACGAGTGTTGGGTCACATGGAGTAGGACAGGTTTGGAACCACCCAAATGTTTCTGTGTGGCTCCTTGGTTAGAATTTCTTGATGAAATTCTGAACTGTGTGGTTAAACTTGATGGCATGTAATTTTAAAGAAATTAAAAGGAGAGTCAGAATAAGAAATAAGAACTGCATAGCCTGTACAAAGTGCCAGTTTTCACACAACCAGACGTGGCCTCTCTGGCAGCATGTGGAGAAGGGACACTGCCTTGAGCATGGACCAGCAACCGCCTGAAATATGCTTAATTTCAGTTAAATAATGAAATTATTTCAATTTCAGTGGCCAAAGAGGCAATTTTTGCCAAGGATTGGTTCTGGTAGGGGTGGCTTTTGAAGATCTGCTGATGTAATTAAAGGCAGAAGAAGTTTTCTGGAAGAAGGGACCTCTAAGTTTGTTGAAATTTGGCTGCTTATTTTGAATTAAGCTGTTGGGGGAAAAAACCACTACCTCACAAGCAATAACACCATATTTTTTCCAGCTGTTCTTTGCTTATTAATCTGTTAATGGGTAATTCTCAGCTAATGGATGGGGATGTCTGTTAATATATCACAATCCCAGAGTATTGATTAGCTGCTTTATTTCCCTTTGTATGGCCAGGCTCCTCAGTAGCAAAGTCACAGTAAGAAAACATATGAGCCTGTACTTCAAATATCTCTGGGTACAGAGAGGAGCCACCATGGGACAGATCAGAGGGTACTAAAATCCGCTAAAATATGCAGTATGTGCTCAGATTTTTCTTAAGCAGGAATGTACAATCTTGATTTACTCACTGAACTCAGGAAATACATCTCTGGGCACTCATTGCTGGGAAGTCTCTCCTTGAGCCAGCCCTGTACCTATAAATGACTGTAATACCTGGGTCAGGGGGTCTTGGAAGAGCTCTCAAACAGTGATATAATCCACCTTTTATGGAGCAAAACTCACAGCAGGAAAAGGGAAGAGTCCTGTGCCAGGTTTACAGCAGAGTTAAGGATACCAGCCAAGGCCATACTTTTGCTAATACATTAGGATGGCTCCGAAATGTGCCAGCTCCGGAACTTGGGATAAAGCAAACGACAAAACTGAAAATATCCTTGACAAGATGTCTCTCTTAACACATTAAGAGGCTGTCCAAACTGCGAAAAAAATCCTCAGCAGTTCCTCTCCTTCTGTCACAGAGTCTGTGCTCGGGTGGTTGGAGTTGCAGGGCTCTGCCGCACGTCAGGTGCTGGGTGAGGAGCAGCTCCTGGGCACCACGTTGGACACACATCGTGTACCTCACCTGCTCCTTTATGTGCCAGACACAGAGGGCACTCCAAAATCCCCGCCCCAAAAAACCTGGTGAATTCTCCAGGGAGGTTTGGACAGGCAGGCACAGCCTTCATATGTTGTTGCTCTGTCAGGGCTTTGAAATTCGGAGGTTTCACGTCCCTTAAATACACCTGGATGATCAATGAAAGCAACCTCCCCTACACTCTGCCCCCCAAAAACCCCAGGCAAACCCCAGAGCTGAAAGCAGGAAGGAAAGAAGGATATTAAGCACATTCAGGCACGATAAACACAGAAGAAAAACACTGCAAAAGGATAGTGTGGAATACATTTGAATAACAAATACATTTGAGGAAATCCTAGTCTGCTTGGGGACAGAGAAAAGGAAAATAAATTCATCACATTATTCATTGGAAATTATTTGCTCAGCTCTGCTCCTTAATGTGTCAGCTAAAGATGATTTCCAAGAGTGAAGATTTTCCTTTCTTGCTTGAAATGACTCAAAAAGAAATGAATATTCCAGCCACCAAGTGAGGTTAATATATGAGTTTCATAGGCATTTACTCACCACTGCTGTTCCCTGCAGAGTAATGGCACTGGAGGTGCATTCTGGGAGTGCCAGGGGTGAAACCAAAGTAGATGCTCCTGAATAATTTAGTGGTGTATGAAAGCTTATTTCATCATCATCAACACAGTAATACCTTGCACCAATGGAGTGCTTTACATCTCTGGGCTCCAAAGCTGTGCAAGTATCAGCATTTCCATTTTTCAGCTGGGGGAACTTGAGATTAGAGGGGAAAAAAACATTTCCCAAAGGGCATGAAGGCTGGGGCATAACTGGGATAACAATTCATGTTCCTAGGAAGAGGCACCTGTAATGTCTGTGTTGACTGTTGGTGAAGATGTTGCAGTTTAGACCTGTTTATGCTTAGTGAAAGATGAGAAATATCTAAAGGAAAGTAATTTTCTCTTTTTCTTTTACAATAAAACAAGAATTAAATTGAATACTAAATTTCCAGGATAAATGAAATTTCAATATATCACTTTTTATCTGCACACTGGTTATTCCAAAGTGGCAGAGCAGGTTTATATCCAATTCTTGGAATGGCAGGAGGCTCCACTTCCATTAGCCAGAGATTATTGCCATGAGGCTGAAGGAGCAGAGAGCCCCTCGTGCCTCTCTTTGGGCTGTTTACACATGCATGTAGCTGGTAACTTTTTTTTTTTTTGTGTGTGTGTTTAAAGAGTCTAACAGCTCATCAATCTTATTCTTCCCTGAATGTAGATTGGTCTTTAATGAGATCAATGAATAGTGCTGGTACTTTGCTGGCCAAAATTGTAAATGTGCTGTTCCATTTCCTATTTACCCTGTAGCACAGGGATTTCGGTGTGTTACTGCTAATGTGTTTTGCATTCTATTGCTCTCCTACAAAATTTATGGCCAGAGAGAGACTGCAAGAAACAGTATGGGCAGGCAGAGCTGGAGTCTAATCTCTCTACTGCATGGAGGTTTTTAGAAAACATTGGGGTTTGGAATAGTTGGAGAAAAGGGAAATAAAGAGGGAGCTGGGAAAAAATGTCAGATTAGTTTAATTAAAGCAAAACTTTGGGGGTTGAGGTGTGTCAGAGACAGAAAAAAAGTGTGGTTTAAAACAGCTTTAATAAATGTGGGATGCAATGGAAGTGTCTTTAGTCAACCTGGCCAAAGGCAGGAGGAGAGTGGGGCTCTTGGGCAGAGAAATGAGTGTTGGGAAAGCATCTGGTGTTAATTAGAGCTCTGGAGTGGCCTGAGATGACAAGTGCTCTTCCAGCCCAGTCCCTTCTCCTCACTGCCCTTGTTAACACTGTTTGGTCCTGCTCCAGCTGTGCATTAACCTCTGGAACTACCACCCCAAATCCTGGAGGATTTGCTTCTCCTGCAGCAAGAGCCCCAGCACAGACACGCCCAGGGTCTGACTCGGGGGTTTCCCCTGGGTGTGTGGGTATGGAGGTTGATGCTGAAGAGTCATATCTGGTTCTGTGACTGTAGAGTGATGGTTTTTGTCTTTAATTTTCTCTTTTGGAGCTTTCCTCCATGACCTTTCCTCCTGAAGCAATTCCCAAGGAAGTCGTGTTCCACAGGGATACACCTAGAAAATCTCACTGTGCCAGGCAAAGGAGTTGGTATTTGGCATCCTTTACATATTAATCTCTCTTTTTTTTTTTTTTTTTT
>VZTR01028042.1:512510-569760 GCA_013400775.1 Chaetops frenatus | reverse complement strand
TTTTTTGGCGTGGTGGTCCAAAGCCAGATAAAAGCTGTAGGATTTGTGAGGCTCTGACATGACTCTGTATTATATGGGAAATCAGTGCAGAGGGTTGATAGCTTTTATAGGCTTCTCTTGACCCATTTGGGGTGGGTGTGAGCTGAAGGAAATTTCCTGCTGACCATCATCTTCACCCAACAGGTGGCAGAGAGGTTGGATAGGCTGGTTGATTAATTCAGTGAAATGATTCCTGGAATTCCTACATTCCAGAGGAAATGCAGCCTGGCCACTCAGGGACCCTGCAAATATCCAGGTGGCAAATGTGGTATTCCTGTCCCATGGCACGTTGTGCCTATTAAATCCAAAATACAAGAAGGACACTTTCTTTGGAAGGCAGGCAAATACTCAAGCACATAAAATTGGACTTGGGAAATTTGAGAGAATATTGTTGTACATGTTATCTGTCAGGAAAAGTGAAATCCTTCTGAAAAGGGCAAAACTGCAGAGGAAGTGTGACTGCCCACCCCAAAGGCTGGGCTGATTGCAGAGAAATGCAGCCACAAATTTCAAGAGCTCATGGAAATCCTCCCACGGGGTTTGGTGGTGCCAAGCTTCAATAAAGCCAGGAGAGATGATTTGCTGAGAAATCCCATAATAAGGGAGAATCTCTCAGCAGCAAAGAGCAGAGAGGTATCTGCTCATCTCCTGGCTTTGGCAAAGAGTGTGTGGTGTGAACATAAAGGACAAAGTACAGAGCTGGGGAAGAAAAACAGGTTCTGCATCCCCTGCTCACCAGGAGAGATCCAGTGGCAAGTGGAGGTTACATGTGGGAAGACCCAATTTGCAGGAACTTCCACATCTTCCCTTGCACTGAGGCCAGGCTGTGTCTTGAGCTCAGCATTTCTTTTGCCAGGTCAGCAAATTGGGCTCCAGATCATGTAATTTCAGGAGCTGAATGCAATAGTGTAGATGGTGAAACAGAGAGAAGAAAATATGAATAGCTTTTTGGGGAGGTGGCCCAAATTCTGTTCTTTTTTACGATGATTTAATGACAACTTCATTTGGATCAAAGCTTTCTTTCATATCAATTTTAACTGATTCTGATATTTAACCTTTATATCTGGACAATACAGTTTCCCATGCACTTCTTCCATGTGAGACCTCTGTTACATCTTCTGCTCTTACCCACATTTCCTCTGCAAAGGGTAATTAATCTCTGCTGCTTTATCCAGGATTTAAGTGCACGTCCTCCCTTTAATTCTGCACTTCTTTTTTTACCTTCTGTCTTTCCATCCTTAAGTATCACTGAGTTGCCAGATAACACAGTTATTGTTCATATTACCAGAAGATTGTAATGGATTTATATAAAACTCAGACAGTGCCATTGTTCTTGAAGTCCATTTTACTGTAATGAAGTTCCACTCTTAATATTCCATGATCTTCAATGTCCTTTACAAGTAACTTTTTATAAATTAATCTATAATAATCTAATTCAAGTCAGTTAAAGTGGGTAACTATACTCCAATTATGATATCGGGAAGAGTTTTTACATAATGAGGGCTTTTATATAGATGGTTAACGCTAATACTGTAGTTTACAACATACTGTATGAATCACTAATTAAATGCCTAAGTAGCAATAATGGAAGTGGAACTATCAATACAGAGACGATATCAGTGATGTAAGGCATTAATAAAACTTTATGGTCCCATTTAATCTTTTTTTATAGGTACTCCATTATGTCAGTTAAAAGAAAAGGCAGCAAAACAAGAGAGAGAGTGGAACTTAAAGGGACCAGGACACGGAAACTAAAATGGGCTTTCCCTTGTACCATGCCCCCAGAGTGAGCCAGATAGAAAAGTGATGAGAAAACTGCCCAGTAGAAATAAATTTATCACATTTCTGAAAATATGGCTGTTCACTGCAGCTGGATGGTTTAAATGTTCCTTAAATAACCCACATTCTATGACTTAAACGAAGGGCAGCTTGAAGAGTATCTTCAAAGAGGGATCTGAGTTTAGCACCACTCTGGCCCAAAAGGAACAGCTCAACAGTTGTGCTCCTGCCATTGGCCAGCAGAGATGACTCGAAGGGTAAATACATAAACATTTATATTGGAAGGAGAAACTATTAACAAAGGTATTTTATTTTGAAGCAAAAGCACAAGCTTGGCTCCGGCGCTGCCCGAGGAGCGTTCGAGGCGGCCGGGCCGCTCTCCTGACAGGACATCTCCTCTGTGTTCCTTGGCCCACAGCCAGTGTCCCCTGCAGGAAAGCAAGCTGCCCATTTGCATATCAAAGCAGAGGAATAAGCCAGGCCCAGCAGACCTCGAAAGGGAACTGAGAGTATATGGGAATTTTTAGTTTTAACTCTCAATCAAAAANAAAAAAAAAAAAAAAAAAAAAAAAAAAAAAAAAAAAAAAGACCACCTCCGTTCCTTTCACTAAACAGCCTCTTCAAATGCCTTTTGCAACACAGTTGAGCAGAAATAACAATTTAACCCCTCAAATCTGCTCACAGGGTGTTTCAGTCCTGGCTGTGTTTTAATGAATAAAGGGAAGAGATGTTTTTTTCCTGGTGCTTGATATAAAACCCATTGAAAATGATTGCACGGAGCCATTTAACACACCTTGACACGTACTAGGAGTGTGCAGTGCCAGGCTTGTGTTTCATGCTCACTGCTGTTGAAGTGGCATGTTTATTTAGCAGATTTCCAGCCTGGTGCCTTTTTGTGCCTCGTAGGAGGAATTTGACATCACCTGCATTGGATATCAGTGCTGAGGTTTGGCTCTGAACTCCACCTTTTCTGGATGTCCATTGCTGAGCAAACTGGAGCTGCCAACCGGACTCACAGCCTCTAATAAAAATAAATCTTTCTGTATTATTTTAAAACTGTGACTTCAGTATGAGTAGATGAAGAGGCTGTGAAAATTCTGTGCCAATATCAGTGAAGATTAAATCTGAGAACTCACATCTCTCTGTGATAAGAAATTCATTACTCCCCTTGCCCATCAAATGCAGCTGTTGGCAATGCTCTGCCTCGATACACAGAGTGAAGACATCAATAATCCTGCAAATCTGTGACTGAAACCAAACCTCTGTGCAGCTCCCTCTTCCTCTTGTGTGTTGTTCCATTTCACAGCCATCCCTTCTGCTCTCTTCAAACGACTTTGGAGCACTGAAGTTTAACTTTTAACTTTCTGGCTTTTTAGGTAGCCCTCCTTCCACTGAGTGGGGTCAGATGTGTTTTGTGGAATGGCAAATGCAGCTGAAATGCAGGAGCAGGAACAGCTCTGCCTCTTTGTACCTCCTCACAAACCCTTTGACTTGTGTGATCAAACCTAAATAGTGTTTAAAAGGTACCTAAAAAAGGATGTGGGTTTTATTGTGAGTCCAAACTTATCACGTGAGCAGAACTCAGCCCTGGTCACTGGCTTTTCTTCATGGAAAATTCTTCATCCCCAGGTTTGGGCTGGAAGGGACCTTAAAAAGCATCTAGTTCAGATCTATCAGCAGTTCCTCTAGAACAGCCATTACCTTCTGGCTGCCAGGAACAATCAACCATGGAATAAACTCCTTATTACAGAAAAAAAGCAACATTCAAATGCTGTGCCATGACCAAAGGTTTTCCAGAATTACACAGGAGGCTGTGATTGTCCTTCTGTTCTGCAGTTTCTTGAAAAAGGTTCTGCCACAAAGTTTCAAGTCCTTCAACCTTTTTTAGTCTTTCAACAGCTCATGGTTTTTTACAGGTCTCTTGTAGATCATAACAAAAATAAGATAAAAAGATCAATGAAGGTTTGCTCTAGTTTAATGATTTTAGGCACAGTCCCCTCCCTTTCAGTGGTTTTGTCCCCCATGGCAGCTGAGGGCTGTAAGATGCCGTAAAACTGGGACCTGGTGGTAGTTTGTGTCAGAAATCCAGAAATGGCATTAATGGACAATAAAAAATAATCAATGAGAGGAACGGAGGCTCAGCTGTGTCAGCAGGAATGGCTGGAGAGCCTGAGCTGAGCAGAGGGACCATGGCAGGACCCAGCCTCAAGATCCTCAGCCCAGTTTGTGTAAATAAACCCCTGGTGTGAAGCCACACTGAAGGCACAGGTTTAAATCTAACAAAACTGAGGCTTTGATCTCACTTTTGTCTACAGTTTTCACATCAATTTAATTTTTTTGTTGTTTTGTGGGGACTCTCTGCACAGGAAGCTCTGTAGGGTCTATACAGGGGGGAAAGTTACTGTAGGAAATGTCTTAAGCTGGGGAAGAAAATTTTTGCTGATTTTAAAGGGTGTTTGGAGAAATATTGAGACTTTGAATGCAGCTTGTTCTGCTGCATCTCTGTTCCCTTTGAACACACCTACACATTCAGTGTCACCTCCATTTGGTTTATCGTGCAATAAGATGTCAAGTTTAATTTTATTTATGGGCTTAATATTCAAGTTTTTCACAAGTTATTTTCCCCATATGGGCCTTTAGAAATATGTTAGAAAAATCAGCATGTACTGCTGTTAGGAGCAATGCATTAATAAGTAGATGAGCCTCCTGCTGATGGGCAAAAAATCTGGTTTTAGCACTATGTGAAGGCACTTGGTCCAAAATGAGCCATGAAGCAAAGAGTTTTCAGGTTGTGGATGACTGGAGCATTGTAATAGTTTGTGTACCAGCAAGAGCAATGCTTGCTCCTCTTTTAAAATTAAAATATCTTCTTAAATGTGCATTGTTGAGGCACCCTGACTCTGTTAAAGGGAGTTTCAGTCTGATTTCTGTCTCCAGAGGGTTCCTGTGCTCTTTGGGAGCCTCATTCAGCTTGGCCAGAGCCAGAGAGGTGTCTCTGTGGTCAAAGGGCTCCTGGATTTCAGCCTCTGGGTTAGATCAGGAGCCTCCTGGGCTCCAAGCGTTTGTTCAACTATGAATGAATGAAGTCTGCCTGATACTGTATTTTTTTTTAATTTTTTTTTTTCCATAATTCATCAAGAAGCAAATCTGGCACAAGCACCTAAAGTGATGACAAAGATCAGTTTTCTGTTCCGGTCCCTTCCTGGCAGCCTGTGATATCTCTGCTGGCTGGGAGAGTTGGTTCTGTCCTTGAAGGGTGGCTCCTCAACTTCTCACGTTCCCGGCGCGCGGCCACGCGTGCGGAAAGCGCCGCTTTGGGAGCACTCTTGGCCCTTCCTAAATGAAACCTGTTGCGGGTTTGAGCCTGGGATTGACAGGGGAAGGGGGAACAGCTGTGATGTTCCTCTAAAGCTAAATGTTGCCGCTTTTGCATAATCTGCAAAAATATGTTGTCAGGATGAGCGCTCCAGCTGGCTCCCTGCCACCTTCCCCTCCGCAGTGCTGCGGGAGCGGGCGGTGCATCTGGAGAGTGGAGGGTTCGCTCTGACACCNAAAAAAAAAAAAAAATAGAAAGAGAGAGAGGGGGATATTTTAGTAACTCGAGTTTTTTTTTTTCTTGAGCGGAACGGAAACAAAAGGAGCTGCAGCTCCGAGTCCCGCGGCTCTGGAAGGGTGGTTGGAGTGTGGTGGGAGCAGCGGGATGGCAGCGGGCCGTGGTGTTGGCATATGCACACCACAATCTCCTTAATACCCATGGTAAATCCTGCTGGCTGCTACAAGCTCTGTGGTGAATGTTAGGCTTGTTTGCCTTCTGGTTTTTAAGCTCCTAAACACTTTGGGGCTGAGATTCCCACAGAAGGTGACAAGAGCTCTGCTAAGGCTCGGCGATGGTCTATTGAAAGGAGATTATCTTGGGCAAGAGGGGCAAAAGGACGGGGTGAGCTGGGCAGTGCTCAGGTTTGGGTGGTGGTTACTCCAGGTTTATACTTCCAACAGCACAACTGCATTGGGTTCAGCAGGGATTTATGGAAAGCATATGAGTAGAGGATGACAATTCTGAGTGATTGATGGATGGATGTTGCTCCTCTGCTCAGGCCCAAGGGTCAAGAACTGCTGTTTAAAGCTGAGTTTTTCTTTTAGGCATGTTGTTGCTATTATTTCAGGCTGACACAGAGGGTTTCATGTGAGGTTTCCAGGATTATTTCATTAGGGTCCATGCATAAGGTTTTGTGATGTTTTACAGTGTTCCTGTGCTCTGAGGAAATAAAATTCTGATGCTGTCTGCAACCAAGCAGGTGATTTGATGTTCTTTGATCCTGGTTCCTTGCACCAGAAATCTTCTGGTTCTGATAGAATGAATAAGGAATCAAAAAACCCCACTTTGAACACTTGCCACAGTTTTTCAACAGTCAGTGTGAAGGTAACACCTGGTTATTGTTCTTAACTACCATAAAGAGGAAGATGATCCCAATATCCACATCTAGTTTACATATTTAGACCAAAATGCTGTTGGCTTCAGAAAATGTTAGAGTTGGGTAAATGCTGAGAGGAGGGTGAGAGAGCAGGAGTGCTGCTCCAGCCAGGATGTGAAGGAGAGAGACTTGGCTTTTGTTGGGCATATCATGGAGAATAATGAGTATATCTCCTGTAGGGAGGATTCAGAAGGAGTTAAGGTCATTAAAAGATTGGTTAGAACTTGTTTTACTGCTGCTAACCTCTCTTATGAAGCAAAGTTTCTGAAATGGGGAGAGTTTGGGTGGTGGGTAGAAGCTGTCAGTTTGTTCTCCTTGTGAGTGTGGGTGCAAGTGCTGGCTTGAAAAAGAGGATGAGGGCAGGTGTAAAAGGCTGTTTCCCCATATTTGGCCAGAAAATGCCTTTTCCTGGTCCAAGAGCTCCTCAGTGAGGTGTTCCCAGCTTTGTCTTCCCAATCCTCACCCTACAGACAGGGCTGGGCTTTGCTTCCCTGCACACACATCTGCAAGAAAGAAAGTTGTTAAGTGCTAAAATACTGAGATTATATAAACACCAAAGGTGGGCTCGGCTTTATCTCATCTACAATATGAGCAAGCCCCTTGTTTTCTTTTATTTATAACCCTTTATGTTCAGAATGTGCACATATATATCCCAGAGTTCAGTGAGGAGCCTGCTTGTCCTGGGCTCTGAGCAGACTAATAGACAAATTTCCTCCAAACCTGAGCATTTGTCTTTTGGCAATTCTTGCAGTCTGTTTTATTTGTTGCCAAAATATACACTTAGACTGATGGAAACCTGTGTGGCCCTTTTTTTTTCTTTTTCATCTGACTGATTTCTCTCCTTTGGGTTGTTTATCCTTCAAATGTGTGTTAAAGGGATGAGAAAAATATTTACTGAGCTCTTAAAGAATGGGCCATAATCAGGAAAAGGTAAATTCCCCATCCTCCCTTGGCAAGTGCATTCCAGTAGATCTTCTAATAAATCACCTTTGTGAACTGAAGGTGTGAATAACACCTGGGTCTGTACAACAGAAGGATAAGAAAGTAATAGTGCCAGAAATGTGAATTTGGGAAGAACTGGGCTTTCAGTTGTGCAGGAAGGGTTTGCAGGGTGATGTTACAACATTTGGGTTTTTTCTTGCAGGCATTTAATCTTGTAATTATTTTATTATTACACAAGGGTATCATTTAATGATATGTTTTTATTATTATATAGTATGATGTTATTATAGTATTGCTACATTGCTGTTATAATAATACAATATTGTTACAGTATCATTACCTTGTAATGGTTTTATTATTACACCCAGTGTAATAATGCACCAATGCTGATTTATAGGTTCTTTTTAAATCCAAGATCAAACAATTCTCCCTGAGTTTGAGAGGGAAGCAGTGCCAGAGTTCTGTTGAGGGCACCTTATGGAAGTAAAGGAAATTATGCAAAGTCTTCAGATTGGTCATCAGGAGAATTTTTCATAGAAAAGGTTGTTAAACATTAGAACTCCCCAGGGAGGTTTGGGCTCCCCATCCCTGGAGGTGTCCAAGGCAGGACTGGAGGTGGCACTTGGTGCTCTGGGCTGGAACAAGGTGGGGACTGGGCACAGGCTGGACTTTTCCAACCTCAGGGATTCTGGGATTCAGAACCTCTGCAGCTCAATCCATGCCAATGCCACAATGCAGAAAATCACAGAGGCCTGGCTTTATGTAGCTTTTGGCTGAAGTTTTAAGCTCAGGTCTGTCATGTTTCAAATTGTGTTGTGGGGGTTTTTTTTGTTTCAGTGAGAAGTTTAATTACATGCCTGTGCTGAGCAGTTTCTGTTGGGATTGGCAATTTCTGCTCTGCCTGTTCTGCAGTCTCTGGTTGTGAAGATGATTCTCATTTGCAAATAATTTTACCATTTCTTCCTCTCTGCAAGGCTGCAAAGGGTGGGTCAAAAAAAATACGTCTTCAAAGAGATGCATTGAAACAATCCTCTTGTAAACAAAATTACTCAGAAAAAAATGCTTAAAAAAATCTCTTTTTATCTGTACTCCTTGCTGAACCTTTATTAGAAGCTGATAATGCAACATTTTAAATGTGAATTCCAACAGCATCTCAAAAGGCTTGTGGGATACCTCCCCAAAGCTTCAGTATAATCTGAAAAAAATATTTTGAAATCATCCTGTGCAACCTCTGAGTAAATTTTTATTTTTTACATTTTTTATTGGTTTGGGGGTTTTTTTAGCCTAAGGATTACATTTTCCATAAACTGCCCTCAAATTAAATAATGAAGGATTGAAATGTTAGAGGAAGAAAAAGCTACAGCCAGTATTGCTCCTTCCAGTGCACTGGGTTTGGTTAAGAAGCTTCAGCTCTTTCATTTGTTTATTTGTATATACGTATTNTCAGATTGGTCATCAGGAGAATTTTTCATAGAAAAGGTTGTTAAACATCAGAACTCCCCAGGGAGGTTTGGGCTCCCCATCCCTGGAGGTGTCCAAGGCAGGACTGGAGGTGGCACTTGGTGCTCTGGGCTGGAACAAGGTGGGGACTGGGCACAGGCTGGACTTTTCCAACCTCAGGGATTCTGGGATTCAGAACCTCTGCAGCTCAATCCATGCCAATGCCACAATGCAGAAAATCACAGAGGCCTGGCTTTATGTAGCTTTTGGCTGAAGTTTTAAGCTCAGGTCTGTCATGTTTCAAATTGTGTTGTGGGGGTTTTTTTTGTTTCAGTGAGAAGTTTAATTACATGCCTGTGCTGAGCAGTTTCTGTTGGGATTGGCAATTTCTGCTCTGCCTGTTCTGCAGTCTCTGGTTGTGAAGATGATTCTCATTTGCAAATAATTTTACCATTTCTTCCTCTCTGCAAGGCTGCAAAGGGTGGGTCAAAAAAAATACGTCTTCAAAGAGATGCATTGAAACAATCCTCTTGTAAACAAAATTACTCAGAAAAAAATGCTTAAAAAAATCTCTTTTTATCTGTACTCCTTGCTGAACCTTTATTAGAAGCTGATAATGCAACATTTTAAATGTGAATTCCAACAGCATCTCAAAAGGCTTGTGGGATACCTCCCCAAAGCTTCAGTATAATCTGAAAAAAATATTTTGAAATCATCCTGTGCAACCTCTGAGTAAATTTTTATTTTTTACATTTTTTATTGGTTTGGGGGTTTTTTTAGCCTAAGGATTACATTTTCCATAAACTGCCCTCAAATTAAATAATGAAGGATTGAAATGTTAGAGGAAGAAAAAGCTACAGCCAGTATTGCTCCTTCCAGTGCACTGGGTTTGGTTAAGAAGCTTCAGCTCTTTCATTTGTTTATTTGTATATACGTATTATATGTATATAATTATATACATTATTTTATATATATATTATAGATATTGTCTCTCTCTACATATATATATATATATTTAATCTAGTAGTATATCTCTGATATGTCCCTGCTTAAGTCCATAGCAGCTTCTCCCTGCCACCAGGAACACATGGACAGGCCCCATGTAGCCTGAATTTGTTTTGAGATCCCATCTTTTGTCTGTGGGAACCTGCTCCCTCAGCAGGGTGAACCTTCTGTGGGAAAGTGAATTGGTTGTCTGGGTGTGCTCAGGACTATCCCCCCTGTGATGCCTCCCAGAAAAGGGGGAAGAAAGGGTTAAACCAGCCTTTAGCATCCTGCATAATTATTCCTGCCCAATTGTCTCCAACTGGAAACTTACAATTTGTTACCACTTAGTTGGTTTCAGTGAATGGAAGAGGATTCATTGCTTTTTGCCGGGCGTTCAGACCTTTTGTTCACAGTTTGGAGAAAATTGCAATCTTTTCTTGCTACTGTTCCAGCTTTAGCCATGCTTGGTTAAGCCAGTGCTCAGGTTTCTCTGGATTCATTCACATCCACTGATCTGGGAGTGAGCAGGGTTGGGGTATGTTTTTCTCTTCACTGCTTTTCCTTGAGTATTTTGTTTACAAACTGACACCAGCAGAACATTTCTTTTTACAATCTTAATGTTGTTGCAGTGACTCCACTTTCTGAAATTTTCCTCTCTTTATGGTGTGGGCGTTTATCTGAATTGTGTTAATATTTCCTGAGCTTCACGAGAGTCTAAAGAAATAATAAAAAAAAGAAGCCACTGCTATAGGCATAGGTAATAAAAATGATGTGGTGATATTATACAAACCAGCATCCAGTGCTTGTTCATGGGTTAGTTAACTTTTGTGAGTGGTGTCAGTAGCTCCTGTGGGATAAGCATGGCCTACATCTTCATGGAAAAGATCCCAGAAAGTTTAGTAGCTGAAGGGTTATTTTTTAATAAAAAGTGAGTGAGATGGAGCGCGCTGATTCTGATTAACCAACTGTGACAGATGGTAATTCTTCCCTTTAAACGTGGCTTAGAGAAATTAAATTCAAGGTGATTTAAGAAGTCTTTAAGAACTGCTGAACCCAACTTAAAGAAAAAACAAAAAGCAGAGCAGAACACCTTGAAGTTTGCTTTGTTTGCTCTTGCCCAGGCGTCTCTGAAGTTGGGGAGCCAGAGCTGTTCCCAGGGAGCCACGGGGACCTTTCCACCCAAATGTGGTGTCCAGCCTGCCATGGGAAATGTGTCTGGTTGTGCAAACCTCCTTCAATCCAAATAATGCCTATTTGTTATCCTCTCAGGAAATCGTGCTACTCAAGATAAATATTTTGGGGTTGAGGGAGGGAATTATACATTTCATAGAGGATTTTTTTCTCTGGGTTCTGCAGAACTTGTGCTGTAGGTTTTCGAAGGAGGTTTGTGGGGCTTGGGTCAATGAGGGAGGGTTGAAACCTTGCCATTGTGATTCCTAAAGCATCGATTGGTGTTGAAATTTAAAGGGATCTCAGTTTGCCAAAGCCAAACCAGCTCTGTTCCCCTGATTTCACAGGAACAGTCTATGAACAGCAACAGCTTCCCCTTCGTTGAATTGCATCATCATAAAGTAAATCTAGGATCTCAAAACTGAACTCAGTTTCACTCTAAAGATGCTGGAATCTGACTGTACACCCCGAGTAGATGGTTTAAAGCACTGTGTGAAACCCCAGACTGAGCAAAGTTTGCAGTTCTTTTCATGAGGGGAACGTGACTGTGTGATTTACAGGGAAAATCAAACCCAAAACCTTCAGGGCATTGCTGCTAGTCGTGTTTCTAGAAAGAGCACACAAAGACAAATACCAGGCTTCAGCATTCTGATTTGTGAAACCATGAGGAAGCAACTTGTAAGAGGGGTGGGATTTGTCTGGGTGTATCTGGGAGCACAGCATTCCCCTGCTTGTCCCTAATGGATCAAACCCGAGATTGTACCTGAGCAGGGACAAGACTGAGCCGTGATATCAAGTCTTGTTCAAGGGGATGCATCCCATGGGTAGCAGAGCATCCCTGAATTCCTGAGGTGCTCCTGTCCCAGCCCTGTGGTTGATACCCATGTGAAGAAGAAAGTCAGCCAGTTCAAAGCCTGAAAGGCCTCCCAGCTTTCCCAGGATGGCTCCCGTAGCTATTACTCTTTATGTAGCTGAGCTATTCCAGTGCAAACATAAATCTCTTTATTTATAAAACACAGTGTTTCAGCTATTTTGTGTTATCTTGGTGTCAGTGGTTTCAATATGATTTCTTGAAATTGCTTCTGTCAGCTGTGGGGTAACTGGGAGTTGGGAATATATTTATGTGTGCACCTTTATATTCCACTCTCCACATGTGTACGTGCACATCTCTGTTTATATCAGATACTGTTCTCAATTAAGTTTTAGTCCAATTCTTCTACTGACTCTATTAGTTAATAGAAAATTATGAAAATCAGCCACAGCACAGTTTTTAAGGAGAATTTCTCACCTCTGCTACCCATGGAGTTTGAAATGGACATGAGTGCTACGTTTGTTTTCCCTTTTCTGGTTGGATGAGCTCTTTCCCCTGGAGGAATTTCTCAGGTGCGTGTTCACGGGTATTCATTGAAAATTATAATTTTCTGTAGGTGTTCTGTAACGAGGACATACACTGCTGGGTGTCCATCCCATCCCTGGAAATGTCCAAGGCCAGGTTGGGCAGGGCTTGGAGCAACCTGGGATAGTGGAAGGTGTCCCTGCCCGTGGCAGGGGGTGGAGTTGATGAGTTTTAAGGTCCCTTTCCAGCATAAACCATGCCAGGATTTTATGATTGTTTAGACAATCCTGTCATTAAGGCAAAGCCCTATGGGAAGGGAAGGAAGTCTCTTGGTTTTCTGATGACTGTTTTTCCCTGTAAGTCTTGTGCCAGTGCAGCCTTTCAGACTCATCCCAATCTGTGCTTTTGGACATACTTGTCCATGATGCCCATTCTGTTCAACTTCTACCTCCTTCCATAACCTACCCTACAGCAAAGAGCCTGGTCCTGGAGTGGGAGACACCCCCTTTGTCCAGCCACAGGCAATCACTGAGCTCAGGAGAAACAGGCTCTGATCTCCTGCACGGCTCAGGGTGGAATCTGTAACCTCAGAGCAGCAAAGTGGCTGCCTTTTGTTATTTTTAATGCATGGAATGATTTATTAATGCGTGTTTTTATATATCCCAACATCTCATGCATCACAGTGCCACAACTGTTACCAAACCACCAGTGCTGAGCACTTTAAAGTGCTCAGAGTGGTGGCGTTTGTGGTCTGAGATTTAAATATATGGTGATTTCCATGAAATCATCGTGTTCTGCATCTTGAGGCTTTTAGGAAGAAATGACAGACTTGAATTAACAGTAGGTCATTATATTTCTGTCATGGGTTCTCATTGCTTCATGAGGATTAGGGAGCTGGTGATCATATATCTGTATTTGTGTGCCAAGGCATCACCATTGGTATTTACTCTGATTACCCTGGTGGAGAGAACACTTTACATCATCACAAAATGGTCTGAAATGGGAAGATTTTGCAACAAAGCCCAGTAGTGCCAGTCTGATGAGGTGTTGACAAGTGTTAATATGTTCAATAATCAATATTTAATAAGAATTATGGAAATAGCTCTTCTTCATGAAAGGTATTTAGTGATAGTATTTGATTTTGATAATTGTTTGCAAAGTGCGTTGGGTTATTTGTTTTGTCTTCTGTGCTGGGTTCAGTTTCCAGGGGAAAAAACCTCAAATCATGATGAGTAATCCTTCAAATTAAAATTAAGAGCAGTCTTTCTGCATGACAACATCTCTGATAGCTTCATGCACTTCTCCAAAAACCTTTTTCTTTAAAATTTTTTGCCACTTTTTCTATTTGCTGTAGAGGAAAGCTGGTTGAAGTTGTGTTTCCCAACTCGGGAGTGGTGCTCATTGGGGTTGTATAGCAAAGTTCATCTTTATTTGTCTGCTACCTGCAAAGCAAGGGATAAGTGCTGCTGAGAGATGGAAAAGTTCATTCTCTCCAGCAAGGTTACTCTTCTTGATGAGCATTAAAAGATAGCTTTGAGCCATTCACAATTATGACCTTGACTAGGAAAATGTAAGTTAATAAGGCTTCAACAAATTATGGTCTTTTTGGTCGATTTGCCTAGTGAACTGTTAATTGTAAAACTGAAAGACATTATGTTCAGCTTTCTCTATCACATCTTTTGTGTTTTAACAGTGACACTTCATTGAGTGCAATTAACAAAGCCTAGGAGATTTATTAACACACTTCTTCATGGCCAATGATCCATTCCACTTAAGACATAACACTGTAAAATGCACATTATCTCCTTTTGGCACTTACAATAATGCTTCATGAACTAGGAAGGCATATGTTAAAGCAGATAAAATAGCATTATTAGCTGACAAATCTTACAATTTATTAGACAGTTAATTTATCAGCTTAAAAGACACTTAAAACAGCTGTGCATTTAATGTCTTTTTAATGTATCCAGTAAAACTTGCATAATTGCCTGTAGTGCAATTTATTTTTAGCTATGTTGCAAAATGTCTGCATTTACTGTTTACATCTTCTTTAATTTTTCCTGCAAGGCTCATCACATCGAGGCACGGCTCTAACAATGAGGGCAGATAATCAGATAAAGAGGCTGCTTGTCCAAATGGCTGCCCATGAATGAACTATTCACAAGGTCCATGCTGAGCTGGACCAAAGAGCTCCTGCGTTTTATCTCCACCCCAAGGGCGAGAGGGAGGGGAAAAAAAAAATCCAGGGAGCCCCGTAGGCAGCTCGGTCATGGAACGGCGGGCACGGCACTTCGGAGCATCCCTGGAATTAGCATTTGGAGCCCATTCGGAGCCACATGTCTGGGGTGTAAACTAACAAGGCTCCAAGACTGCATTAGCAGAGGTGTTTCATTTTATAATTAAGGTAACTGCTCCCCGCAGATCCATTGCAGCAGCCCTAAGTAGTGTCTGTGAAGGGAGTGGTGGAGAGGATACACATTTAATGACTCTGATGCATAAATTGGCTGTGTTTGTTTATTGCTCTCTAATTTAATGGAACCTTTTGTTAAATCTTTCTGCCTTTTTTTCTTTTTTTTTTTTTTTTTTTTTTTTTTTGAGTGTACCACTAGTAATGATTTCTGTGGGAACAAAGGGTGTTGCTTATTAAAATAAAAAGTCAAACATTGCCGTTTCCATTAATTAAATGTCAGATTAGCTTAATCTTTTTATAAATATTGGATATAATCTATTTACAGAGGGAAATCAGATCTGCAGATGCTGGCGAAGGGGTGTGGAGGTGTAATTCTCCTCTCTTTGTAGAAATCGGATAGGGTGGGTCAGACCTGCAGCTGAGATCCCAAAACACAGCAGGTTTTACTGAATTCAAGGAGCACAGGGATTACAGGTACCTCTTCTGCAGGAATAAGTGAGTCTTGAGAAAGGGAAAAAGCTCTGCTGGAGAGTTTCCAAATTGAGGAGTCTGAGAGTAGCCAGATTTCCAAGTGCCCAGAGACTGAAAATGAGTGGAATCCATCAACGTGGGCTGTTCACCAAAAACAAGTGGATAAAAGGAGCAAAGCAATGTTTTATAAAATCATAGAATTGTTTTGGAAAACCCTCAAAGATAAAAGAGTTCAACCACTCCCTCAGCACTGCCAAGGCCACCGCTGGCCCTTGTCCCCAAGTGCCACATCTGGACATCTTTTAAACCCTTCCAGGGCTGTTGACTCCAGCAATCCTCAGCTTCATCCACTGCAAATCCCAACCTTCAGTTCAGGTGTGAGTTACTCTTTGTCCCAGGCTGGGCAAAGTTCTCCCTCCCGCTTCTCCCTGTGTTTTGGGAAGGGGCAATAGAAAAGAAATGGGATTTTCAGCATGAACATCAATCTTGATACCAGAATTGAGCAATCCAAGGCTAAATCCTCCTAAAACCCTTTCATCACATCAGGATGCTCTTTGATTTTCCTTCTAAATGTAGTTATCCACTCAGAATTACTGTTCAGTGCAAGTTCACAGAAGTGTTGAGGGTCTGCAGTGACTGTGTTAATCCCAGTTAGCCTGGAAAACACCATAAAAACTTTTCTCACAAATGACTGACATTAGGAGTCTGGCAAAATGATAAATTGTCCAAACGAGGGGATGAGAGGAAAATGAATGAATTATTGAAGTCAAGTATAATAGAGGCTTATGGCTACCTATAGTCATTACAAGAAAATGTTATGTATTACATTTAATTAAACCGAAACAGGTAATAGTGCATTATTCATGCAGAGATAGTCATCTAATGAGAGCTGCTTCTCCCTTGCATTAGAGCAGCTTTGTTGACTATTTCATTGCTGCACAGTTAATTCTTGGAGAGGTGTTTTTGTGCCAGTTGCAGTTGAATTCTGAGGACATTAGGATTCCAGTGAGAAGTAACCTGGTAACCTGTAATTCTAAAATTACAGCTCTTTTTATGAGAGATTTTAGAGGTTACCACTGCAGAAGAGGGTGCTTTTTAAGTTCTCCCTCTGCTTTTAGCAGGACATCATCCTCTGTTTCCTGTTCTCTCCATTTGTCATCATGAATTTAATTTCCAACAATTTAATGGTAAAATATTCTGGGGAGGGAATTCCTAGAATTATCTGTTCAGGCCAGCACCAATGTTGGGATGATGCTGTAGGTGAAGAGCAGCTTCAGATTTAAAGCAGTATTTTCTAAGAGTAAAATCTAACCTTTGAGATCTTTCTTATCCATAATCCACCTTCTTGTAGGAATAATTATTTTACAGGCTAGTGGAGTTCTCTCATTTTGTGAGCAGCTTAAAAATAAGCTCATCTGTAACCACAAACACTTGAGAACATTTTCATATTCCATGTTTGGAAGATTTCAGGCACGAAAAGAGGACAACTCACTGCAAAATGATAGATTGGAAATACAGTTTGGCTTATCTGGATTTTTCCTGATTTTTAATGAACAGGTATTTTATAAAAAGATTTAAAAAGTTGTAGAACCAGGAATATAAAGCAATGATTCATTTTTTTTGTAAACTTTAGGAGCCCTTCTCTCCAAACCCCCTGGGTGAAGGTGGTTTATAAATAAGGTCCCCAACAAAGAGCACGTGGCTGGAGATGTCACTTCTCTTCAAAGGCTTCTTTCTACCTCATGACTTCCTGTGCAAAAAGCACACGTTGGCTCTGAAGTTCTGATTTGTCTACAGACCTGTGTAACCTCTGTCATTTGAGAGGTAAAAAGTCAAAAAAGTAATTTTTTAGAAGGTTCATCTTGGCATGAGAGCACAGAAAATCTTGGCATGTTTCTGACCAGTGGGGCCAGTGAAGGAGATGAGGAGCTGGAGGAAACAGGACTGTTCCCTGTTCTGTAATTCCACCAGATTATTCTTTCCTACTTGAGACCATGACACTTGAAGAGTTTAAGAAATCATAATAGTCTGGAAACAGGTTAATAATTTCTCCCTGGGATTGGTAGTTTATTAAACAACTAAACTAGTTCCTCTTAGCATGGGACACTGCCATCTGATAATTAATTTCTGTGTCAGAGCCTGAAAATAGTTGGTTTCACTGTGTTTTAGTAACAATTCATTTGAGACTATTTGTAGAAAAACATTGTTTAATTTCCAGGCCTCTTTGTCTTGCTAGGTGGGATTTTCCTTCCCTGATGTGTGAAATCCCTCCCCAGTTTTTCAGCAATTTCAAGAAAATCTCTTTTTCAAAACCCACATTTGAGCAGACACTGCTGGTTTTGCAAGAAACACATTTGGTGTCATGGGGAAGGGTCCAAGGGAAAGAGCAATGTGTGGGAATCCCTGTTGGGGCTGGAATCTTTTGGGGAGAGGGTTTTTTGGGGACAGGGGATGCTCTGAGCCCCTGTGTGGGATTCTCCACAGCTTTAGTTACTGGTACAGCTCTGCTTGTGAGAAACACCCGAGGAAAGAGAAAAAGCAGCAACTCTTCCCATGGGTTTTCCAGGCAGCAATTAGAAAACTGTATCCAGTGAGCTTTCCCTACCAAAATCACTTTAAAAATGTTACACAGAAAAATTTATAGCTCCTTCCATCCTCTCCAATAGTGAACAAACTCTCCTGTTTTTCTACTTGGTTGTGAATTTAACCTGCCCTCCTAGAAGATGAACCTGTAGTTAAAACCAGTTTTAAGTCATGTTGTTTTTCCCCCTGAGCATCAGAAGCCAGATGTTTTCAGTGCAAAGGAAATTAATGGCCTAAATAATGAATATATTGAAGCACTGCAGCCACAGTTCATCTGCTGCTGTAGGCACTGCTGTTGGGGGAGCAGGATCAGACCCTTTTTAATTTTTGGAGTGTATTTGTTACAGATCTTGTAAATGTGAATAGAAGAAAGCTTGTGAGGGGGTGTGAGAAGCTGTTGGCTACAGAGGAGTAAGGAGTGATGTAGAAGGGATTGTGCCAGCTGGGAATAGCCAGAGGAATCCTGTGGATCCCAGCCTTTCATGGCAGCTCCTTGGTATCCTGACCCATCCCTACAGCTGAGGAGGGACCTCTGGTCCCTCCCCAGACCAAGCCCTCCAGGTCCTGTTCCAGCACTGTCCACCTGGGAATGCTGTGAGCCTTTTATTTCTCAGAATGTTTTGCTGTAACCCCACAGGAAGCTGTAATGACCATCCCAGAGCATCCTGACAATAATATTTGATATAAAAAGCTGTGTGGGCAGAGCCCTGGGGAGGGAGAGGCACTGGAATAGAAAACAACCACAACGCTTTAATTTGTTTTCCTGGAAGCTCTCTTTTAAGATTTTTTTTTTTTCTTCATTATTATACATGGAAATTCCCACAGAAAAGGCAGGACATTTCCAAAGTCCAAAGATGGTGATGCCTTGGCAAATAAAGGTCTTCCCAGTGGATTTTGTATTCTCACAGTTTGGGTGCTTGGCTGAAGTCTGGATCTTTTGGATGTGCTACATCCATTACTTGATTCCATCACTTTGATTTCAAGCCCAGTGAAAATTTGCTATTTAAATCTTGCAATTCACCTTTTTACAGTTTCTCTACTGTCCTTGATTTTACAGAATGTTCAAATGACTCCCACGAAAACAGCCTAGCAAAGTTCCAGCTCTCCACCAGCCTTTTATTACAACCAGACTGACCTGGCTCCCCCAGCCCTGTGTAACTACAACCACAAGTATCTGTTCAATGAAATAAAAACCATTCCTAAGTCCAGGTCAGAGCAGCTGGAAGGTCAACTTGCTGCTATTCTGTGATAAACCTAGGAATAAGCCTTTATTTGCTGGAAGTGTGCAAGAACTTCACACAGATCCAATATTAAAGAGTAGCAGAATCAGGGATAAAAGTCATTTTTTGTTCATTTTAATCCTGAGAGTTAAAGACTGTTGATTACAGAGGTTGGCAAAAATATACTTTTAGTGGTCTGGGAGGGAAATCTGTAAAAAATACTCAGGTAGAAATGCAAATTGAGAGTTTGAATGTGTACAGTGTTTATTTATGTTTTGAAAACATCAGGGGGTCTGCCTGGGTAAGGGACTGGGTGCTCGAGAGAGTGGGAAAAGATGCACAGTAACTCTTCAAAGTTCTGGTGGTTTGAAAGTCACAGGAAGGGAAGAGGTCTGCCTCCTATGGAGAGAAAATATTTTCTTGCACCAGGTCAGTGATCTTCAAATGAAGAAAGAAACAAAAATCAGTGAGTAGGTTTAGAGATATTAGAGAGCAACATCTCCTAAGAAATCCTTTCAGGGAATTGGCCCAGTGGTCTGAATCAACAACAGGATTTTGTAGTGGTGCCCATGTGGGGATGATGCTGGAAGAGCCTGTTCGGGCTTCTGCATCACCCTGGAATTGTGGAAATATTCATCTACAGCCTCTTAATTGGGAATTTTTGCCCAATCTGCAGAATAGAGACATGAAAGGAAGGTGATACAATGCCAGGAGCTGGGGGTGTACTGTGAAAAGCAGGAATTTAAGCTGGATAATTTAAGCTCTGGTTCGTGCTCTTGTGCCTCTCCCCCGACCCCGGTTTTGCTCAATTGGTACCAGCGTGTCAGGCTGCATTTTCAGCCCATTTAATCATCTGCCTCTACCTTTGCCTGTGTTTGTTTCCATCACCAGGCTAAAAAGCCTGCCCTGAACGGGTTATTGGATGAGGCAGCACTCTGTGAGCTGCAGAGCACTTTCCCTTAGTGGTGATAAAATGGTGATAAAAACCAAAAGTGACACTTCAAACGCTCGCCTGCTTTTGAGCTCCTGTGCATATTGCTTTTTCTCCCCCAAACACAACTCTTTATTTTTTCCCTTCGACAACTGATGGCTTTGAAAGAGAAGAAGGATGCACATATGGCACAGCAAGTCTTCCCAATATCTACTGGTATGATCTGCAAAAATGATGTGGCCCATCAACATATTTGAGCCTACAGAAGCTCCTAATATTTAGAGAGAATATTTTCTTGGCTAGAAAGGTTTCCAGCTAGGCTGTCTCTGTGGCTTGGACTCACCAATATCCTGCAGCTGCCTTGGGGGGGGGGTGCAGAACTATATTAAAATTGTTTGGAGTTACCTTTTTATTGGGTTTGCAGCAGCTTTGCCATCACCCAAGAACTCGATTTTGGGTGCATTTGCCCCCTGCCTCCCTTCCCACCCTCCCTCTGATGGCCTAAACCAGAATAAGAGTTGCTGCATTAATTATTCTCTCCTTTTAATTAATTAAAGAGGCTCAGAACACGGATGTGATGAAGTATGGCTGCAGGGAGGACTGGCAGGGAAAAAACAGAGGCTGAGAGCAGCTCCCTCGAGAGGCTGCACGGAGCTGCCCTGCTGTGACCCCACTGGGGACACCCCAGTCTTCTCACACACCTGGTTCCCTTTCCTTCCCCAAACCCTAATTTTTACCTTACTCATCTTTGCTTCCTTTCTCTCTCTGTCCATATTAAGCTGTTTGATATTCTAAAAGCTTCTGTTTGAAAGAAGAAAACACTTTTTGCTGCCCATTCTCTGCCCTCAGCTCCTAAATCTGGGCCCCTTCACAAAGCAGCTCTGGGAGGGGGTGGGAAAAGCACAGTCCCCTGTAATTTGTCTCGAAGCCTCTGCTCATGTTCATTTCTGTTTGTGCTTAAAACATTTTTCTGAGCTGCCTCTGCTGCTTTTCTGAAGCCTGGGGGCAGGAGAGGCTCTGGGTGCTGCAGGATCCCTTTTAAAACACAGTGCTTTAAGGATGCTGTGCAGGAATTGGAGCTCTGAGAAGGACCAAAATTGATGAAAGATTCAGAAAACTGGGTTGGAGATAGGGCTGGAGGAGCTGGGTTTGCTGGCAGAAAAGTCAATATCTCTTTCTCTCTGTTGAGCTTAAGAAAAGAAGGAATTATCTTCCTTTGCAGCAAAGGTTTTGGATAAAAAGGATGGTTAAGCATTAAGACAATTCTGCTCAGAAAGTGAGGGCTTCTCTTCTCTGAGTTTTTGTGAAAAGTCCTGCTGGTTAAAATGTAGGTGAATTCTTTTCCCCTTGGTTGGCAGGGAAATGAACTCAAATTTCCTACCACCTTTCTCTGCTTCTGATGTGTGTGTAAACATGGGAGCATAGAAATCTTGCCTTTTTCCACACAGGACTGTGGAAAAATCAAGTCTGATATGGTTAATATTTTATAACTGCTCTGAGCTATAAAAAATTGGCACTGCTTCCAAAGTTGCTGCAGAAAGGATGGATAATTCATAAGAAAAATGTGGGGACTGTCCCATCTTCTGTTTTCAAAACCTGCCAGGTTGGAATTATGATCCCTTAAGTGCCTATTTTGATTTGGGGTGGGGGGTGAAGTTACTAAGAACATGTGAAATTGTCACAATAACCTTGCAGAAAACTTCATTAATGTGTAAATCCCAGGGAAATGGCCAAAGATTTACTTCTCATGTATTGGACACTAAATGCAACATCAGCCTATGGCAGGTAGAAACCCAAATATTTCTTCTGGGTTCTGCAAGAGGGGGTTTAGGTGTGGTGGTTGATACCTGGTAATGTGCACAGGTGCTCTCTTAAAATGAAACATTTAGAGAGCCCTTTTTGCTGTGGTTTCTTGTGCTCGGCCAGGGCTTGGAGCAACCTGGGCTGGTGGAAATTGTCCCTGCCCATGGCAGGGGGGTGGCACTGAATGGGATTTAAGGTCCTTCCCAACCCATTCCATGATCCTGTGATTCTGTTCCCTGTCCACATCCCCTCCTTAGCCCTTTGAATGCTCACAGCTCACCCCACTGCACCTCCCTGAATATCCCACAGTGAGAAAAGGAAGAGCAATTTATTAATTTTTTTCCCCCCTCTAGTTCTGTCATAACCTTAAGGCAGCTTTAAAACTGAATTTTGCATTTCATGATTTGTTCTTCCCACACACACGCACATATTCCCACTCCCCCTCAATGAGGTAATTGCATGACAACTAGATTAATATCTTTTACATACTTATTAAACTCAATAAGTGGTCCTGAGCAAACAATTGATATTTAATTACCGTATTATCATCCTACTAAATTTTAATTACTATTCATTTAAAATACCTCATATGTTATCATTCATGGTAATGCGGGTTTGTTTCTCTGTAAATGTTTCTCTGTAAATCCTAAATTCAGGTTGAAGGAACCTGCAAAGCAATTTGGGTTTCTCAGGGTTAGTGGGGTGTTTAATGCAGGTCCAAGGTATTCCAATGTGATATAGAAAGGGAAAATTGAACCACCAGTTGTTATTGGTCCAATTAAAGAAGGTGTTTTTGAACCAAAATTCAGAAAAGGTTGAGTGACTTTGCCTTTCAAAGCACCTTTCAATGTCATTTCATCTTAAAAGATCTTAAACCAAGAGAAATTAATAATTAGCAGCTGACAATAGCTGATTGTTATGAACCAGAACAGTTCCAAACTAGGCAAGGAATGTGAAAAAAGCCTAAAATCACAATTCTATGATAAACTTACCTTTTCCACTGATCATTGTTTTTACCTCTGACAAGTATCAATTTTCTAGATCTCATCCATGAGTCACTTAATTACTCCTCAGAGAAAGGAAAATATGTGGTAATTTTTGTAGTGAAAAAACAACCCTCTTTGAGGTAAAATCATCACACCTGCAGCAGGAAGCAAAGATTGGGGTCTCATGGTAGTATTTGCTTAAATCTCTTTGGTTTTTTAATTTATTGATAAAGGTTTTAAAACAACAGGGGTTTATTTTCTAAATTTGTGAATACAAGAAGTGGAGCAGTTGTTGATGACTCTGCTGAGAAAGGTCACGGGCTCTGAATCAGAGCACTTTACTCAGCTCCTTCTTGCTCTTACATTCATTGAAATTAAATCTCTTCAGAGAGCTCTTCAAACCCATTGTGCTTTTCACAACCAGGCACGTGAAACTATTAATATCTACTCTGGCAGCAAGATTCCCCAAATTTTTGCAGCATCTCTCTTTTTTTCTCCTCATTTTTGCAATTTCTATAGGGGGTCCTTGATCCCATCTATTACTTTTCATTGTGAAAAACAGTTTGTTCCTTATAAAATTTATAAGGTCTCTTTTTCTACCTAAAACATATTTTGTAAAAGGAAGTTTAGTAACAGCTTGGAAAAAGCTTCTTCCACATGGTTTGGTAATTTGAGGGGATTCAGTTTTGTGGGGTTATTTTTGTTGTTGCTTAGTTATCTTCCAGAAAAGTCCATGGAAGGGATCAGCTTTCTTGTATCAATATGCCAAAAATACACTTTTTTACTGCAGCCACGAGATTTTTCTTTGGCAATTAATTGTGTGACTCAGTCCCATAAGCTCCTGTAATGACTTTATAGGCTGTCAGTGATATATAACCTATTGACTTTCCTTTGGTTATGGGACTATTACTTTCCTGATTGATTTAATCATTCCTTGCTACCTTTATCTGTCTCCTTGCTCTTATGAAACTCGATTGACTCCCTGATCCTTAAAGGACTGATCCAAGGGCAAGAGAAATCAAGGGGAGGATGTGGCAGCCCTCAGATGGCTCTTGGTTTTGCTCCTGCCTGAGGTGGACTTTACTCATGGATAAATTCCATAACAGACCTCTGAGTATGATAAAACAATAATTGTGTGGGTTTCTATTGGCGTATTTATCATAATGGAGAGCAGGCAATTTTCCCTCTTCACAAAGCACCAGAATTGAGTTCCTGGGGGAATTATTGCTTTACTAATTGCACCAGGTTTTATTCATTTTTTACTGAGACAAACAATCCCATTCCCTTCAGGTGAGTTTATTTGCATGAATTGTGAAGTCTAGGGATTGGCATTTCTATAAATCAGGGGGAAAACCAGAGTTGTTGGTAGCCTGTGTATCATGGGCATAACAGAGCCTTAATTTCCTTAGGAACATTTAATATGCAAACACTTCCCTGAGACCAATTTACTGATTGGGATGGAATTTATACAATAGATTCCTGGTAGGAACTCCTGAACTTTAAACATTCCAACACTGAACTTTCGAGGGAATGAACCCCATGGCAAAGAAGTCACAGGGGTGGGGCACAGGAAAAACCCCAAATGTGTCCCTATTCTGGTTAAATAACAAGAAATAAATAATAAAATAAATAAATAAATAATGGGCTGAGTGACAGAAAAGAGAAATTTACTGAGCTGGGCTTCGGTGAGCTCAGACCCCGTATATTGTAATTTTTACAACACATATTCACTGTAACACTTTAACTAAGAGAGTTTGTGTATTAAATGATGTTAGATTAGGATATTTAATGGCTTATAGGATCTAGGGAGGACCCGGGAGGCTAATTTGTTTGCATTAGTTGGACGGGTCAACTGCTTCAAACATGCAGATTATAGAACTACTGGTAGATTGCATTACACAATTTAAATAAATAGTAGCAATTTGTCAATGTCATCTTAGCTTCAACATTTTCCTTTTAAACCCCAGGAAATAGTAGCTCCAATTAAATTGACCTTTTCTTTTCTGCATCTTCATGTTATTAGTAGATAATGCTCAGTCTTTTAGCAAGAAAAAAAAAATTAAAAAAAAAAAAAAGGAGGAAAGCATGGAATAAAAATAATTCCAAAGCAACGAGGCACTTGTAGGAAAATTTCCAGGGAAAATTACATTCTTTACAAAAAACTGAATCCCGTTTAGCCACCCAGTAAATTTTACAAGTCTGATATACATATATATGTCAGGAATAAATGAAGACACATGAATTGCTGGATCTCAGTGATTAAACCTTTGGTTTCAGGGGATAATTGCAGGTTCTTGGCACAGCGAAGCTTTAGGTTGGTTTATTAATTTTGGAGACAGTGAAGCAAAAAAGGAATATAATGGTTAAATCATCCAGATGTGAACCACCCTCAGCCACATCTGGAATGTGGGGAGTTGAGGGTAGGGATCCATTTACCCACTCTTGGAGCACTAAAGGAGCTGCACTGGGAAACCTGGATGTCTCATAGTCCAATGGAGTGGTGAAATGCTTAAATTGTCAGGTGACATGGAAGAATGTCCTCATGGGCTCATGAGGTTTCCCCATGTCCATGTGCATAAAAATCGGTTTAACCCTTTGTCCTCCTAAAAACATTAGCAATAAAATCAGAATTTACTCAAATTTTGGTAATGCAGGTTGGTTTGAACCCATGGCAGCTTGAAGTTTTTGGGAAAAAATTTGGCCAGAGGGAGATGCTTAAATGTTCCTCAGTGTTCCAGGAAAAATCCTGGGACAGGAACTCTGCTATTGCTGTGTCCTGGTGGAGTTTACCTGGGAAAGGCAACAGCTCTCTAAATTAAAGCATCTCAAAACTTGAGGTTTTGCTGAATAGGGATGGATTATTTTTAGTTGTCCAGGCTGAAAAGGGTTTTGGAGGTACTTTCCTTGCCTGAGCAGTCTGTGACTAAAGCAAGAACAACTGAAATGTGAAATCATGAAAAAAATACTATTTTTTAAGGAAGATGCCAATCATCTCTGCTGGATTTCAAGGGGAAAAGAAAACCAAACCAACCAACCAAGAAACATACAAACAAAACCCCCCCAAAAACCCAAACAAAACCCAACCAGCCAAAAAATTCTTGTTCACCCATCTGCAGTGCTGTGGATAGAATGGCAATTCTCCTGAGAAAATCCAGATTCAAATTGACTGCAACTATCCGTTGTTTTATTCATTTTTTTTTAATCAGTAAATCTGCTTTCCAGTCCCTTCCTTTTGGGTGTTGTGTGAGGCATCTCTCACTTTGCTGCTTTGTTTCCAGGTGCATCAGGGGAGCTTTGGATAATCTCAGTGTTTGGGCTGAAAAGTTTCCATTCATTTCTTGTGCCACGTAGCAATAGATCCCAGAAACAAAAACAGAGCCAATTTCTTGAGTTCCCCTTCATCACAGCTGGTGTTTATGTGATGCTCTCAGAGAGTTTGGAGCACCCAGCAAAGCTCCCTCTTACACAGAAGGTTACAATAGCATTGACTTTATAGACTCACCTGCTAATTAAAAGGACTTTTATTTTTCTCCTGGGTGTGTGGAATTGGCACATTCCAAAGCTGAATGCTCCAAGCACAGAGCACGGGATATTTAAAGTTTCACTTCATTTAGAATTCAGAGCAGATCATTCAGCAGCCACCATTTGAAAAGAGGCCAGAAAGCAATTTTAACATTATCACATGTGAGAAGATGATTCAAAGTTTGGGAGAGGGATAATCCTGTAATCTCTGTGATCTAAAACCAAGCAGAGGATGTGGCATAATGTATTAAATACAAAAAACCAGATTCCTTTTACTTTCAGTTCTGACTGCTCAGAGAGTAGACATGGCAGACATGGATCCCTCTCATCATGTTTTTAACATCATTAAACTGAGTAGCTGATCCTCAGAAATGCAAAATAGCCCAGCAAGAGTTTCAAGGACAGGGATGGACCTCTCCCTTCCCATTTTTGGCTTCAGATATGCCCCATTTGTCCTCAGGCACAAGGGAGCAGACCAAGGGCTGTTCAGGCTTCTGACAAGTTCCCCTGGCTCCAAGATGTCCAAAGGGCATCCCTTGGCTTCTGCTGGGAATAAAAATAAATCGAGAGGTGAAGGACAATCACTTCTGGATTATTTTTTTCTCAATCAAGGCAATTAAAGCCAATTAGAAAACACAAATTTTCAATTTAAGATGACAACTGCTAAGGAATATGTTAAGGTTATTTGGAGAATTTTGCCTTCATTTATTTAGTGTGCTATTTCACGTTGAAGATGTCACTGCATCTCCTCTTAACATCTTTACAAATGCTCTGTCATCAAGTGCACTCTTTTTATTTGGATCCGGATACTAAAATGCAGCAATAAATTTTATGGGTTTGTTTGCTTTTGCATTTTTTGTGGATTTCACAGATTTCTGCTTTGCCATCAATCAAAGCCTTTTTTTTAAACTCATTCCAGAGCAGTAGCCACAAAGTTCTTTCCAAAGGACAAAAAGAGGGCAACACCTTTTAGGAGGCCAATCCTGGCTGTTCCCGAGTGTTGTCAGTCTTTGGCTGGGAGTGTTTTGTAGGAAGACTGAAGGATTCCACAAACACAAAGTGGCAAAAATGTATCTCATTGAAAGATTAATATCCTTTTCCTTTCCTTTTTTTCTATTTTTTTTTTTTTTAAAGCTAGTTGATGTTTCTCAAAAATCTGAGGGGAGAGCTTGGGGAGTACCCAGCAGACCGATGGTGCATCCCGTTAAGTGTCTGCTCTGGCTGGGGGGGGGTATCAAGAGCAGAATTTTAGGGCTGATATTTCCTTCATTTCCACGTGCAGTGCATGGCGCTCATCCCTTCCAAGGCACCTCACAGTGCAAATCCTGTTGAGATGGATCTGATTTGAGAGGGATCAGCAGAGAACCAGGTCCCGTGTAGGGCTCCAGTTTTGTGCCGTTCCACTGCTGCCACTGCTCTTTGCCAAAGCACTCCATCCTTTTATCAGCAGCAGGAAACAAAGCAAGAGAGATGCTCACAGTGGAGCAAAATAAGTCAGAACCAATTAACATTTGTACTGTTTGCTGTTCTCTAAGAATCGTTTAAGGATAATTGGGGAAATTCCACGATTGTGGGTTGTCTGTGGCGTTTTCTCCCCTGTCAGCAGCTCAGACTGGAGGAGAGATGGAACCAAAGTGAAACAGCACATATGCAGTCATTACTCAGCAAATTAAATAAATATGCAATAATTGCTCATTTTCCTTAAGGGACTCCATATACTAACAACACTTGGATAAAGAAATTCTCTGCTTTCCCCCATTTCTGTATTTTCTGCACGCCCAGATGAAAATAATACAGCATCACATTAGTTGGTTACAGAAACTGAATCCACATAAACCAGAAGTTTTGATCTCTCTAAATCTGTTTGAAAAGGAATTATTTTTTGTGCCTTTCTGGGTTTGCACGAATGTATCAATTATCATTTCCTTTTAAAATTCAGCCCCGCTGCCGAAGGGAAAATTTCTCAGCGTAGAGAATGAGTAAGCAGCAGCTTTTGGTTGCTACATCGTTCCATAAAAATGAACTGCTTTAATTGATTCTAAATGCAATTAAATAAAATTATCTACAAATTGGTAAACGTATCCATGGCTGCAAATAAAAACTCAGCCTGCTTGAAAGAAGGCTTTCTTCTTTCTGATAAACGTCACAATGTCACAGTCTTCAATTTTGGGACTGATGTATGAAGCACTTCCTTCCACATCGAGACAAATCCTCGCTCGGGCATCCCAGAGCTTTTCCACCCTCTGTTTCAGTGAGCAATAATCATGCTGGAATGTGTGCAAGGATCTTTATGGGAGCATTCCTTAAACACAGTTCAGAAGATCTAAGTGTCCACCGTAGGTCTGTAAATAGACTGAGATATAATGACACCAAGTGTGTACAGAAATGCAGGACACTACTTTGGATGTGTTTGGACCTAGGGTGGATCAGACCTTGCAAGGAGTTATGGGGAGATTGTGATACTTTTTTTAAACAGTAAAATCAAGCTGAAGTGATGCCAGAAATCTGTGCCTGCTGGGTTGAGCTCTCCATCCCAACACCCTCCACATTCCTGGGGAAGTGGGATGGAGAAGGCGTGTTGGAAGACTTGGAATTTGGGGAAGAGGCTCCTGTTAATAAAATGGGAGACTCCAGACATTTTTTTATACGAAGAACAAGATTCCTCTGTTAAGTTTTGCTGTGCAGAACTTCTAAAAGGTGCACGAGTGGCTCCTGGGTGTGCGTTTGTCTGTGTCCTGTGGCGTGGGGATGTTCTTTGGGTGAGAAGGACCTGGAGGAGGAAAACACAGAGGAGGGAAGAGCTGAGCTCAGGGAGGTTGATACTGACGTGGGTTTAGGCATGAACTCAGAGGACAAGAATACAAATTTGTTCTGTTCATATTTCTCACTGGTACAGGGCACTGCAGTCATGCAACTCACATTTTTCTCAGGCTGAGAGTCATTGCCAAGGCTTGATTTTGGATCTCCTGGTTATGTAAGGGTTTGTTACTGTCCTTCCTCTTGATTAAGATGCATGATAGGGGGATTTTATTCTTATTATTTAAAGTTTATATTGATTTTTTTTTTTTGAAGAGTGTCTTTAAAAGAGTTGCTCTTCATCAGCCATGCTGATATAAAAGCACGTTACTATAATAACAGCCTTTGAATACTGTCCATTAAACTTTGACATTTAAAGTGTTTACTGTGAATACATATTAAGTTTCTCATTGAAGACAAGGTCTGGTTTTCTTGATGTGACTCAGATTAAATCAGTCTAATCCAAAATAAATACAAAGATGGAGAATTCATAACAAGCTGCCTTGTAGATTCTCTGTGTGTAAAACAGCAACTGCTTTTGTGGCAGGGAGATTTCATTTTAGTGTCTCCTCTTTGGCCCTCAAGAAAAAAAATCTCTTCATTGTGTACAAAACCTTTTGCACTTTGACATAAGTCCTTCCAGCAGAATCCCTTTTTTTTTATTGAAACAAACTTAAACCATATTCCATTTCACAAAAGTGAAATGTGCTGAACATGTGCTTTTTAAAATAGAAGCATGTGCATCAACTCTTTACTGAAGACACTTTCTGAGAGCAGTCTCCTGGGAAGGTCCATTACCCAAAATCCAGCGAGCACAGGAAAAGGGTGAAACAGTATTAGATCAAGCTTTACTAGGCTGGATGGCCCAGGCTGTGGAATAAGTGATATTTAATACATGCTCTTGGAGGCTCCTGTTGAGTGCCCTGTTTGGTAACCCGGATCAGGATGCTTGTTTAGTGGATAAAAGTGTAACTTTAGAAATTGGCAGGAACTTTCTGTGCTTGGCCACCTGTACTCTCAGCCAGATATGGTGTAAGGAGCCTCAGACAAGCACACTTTTCAAAGTTTGTTCTGTTTCACTTCCTTACAACCACCAGGTTCAAAGAACCATTTATTTAAAAAAAAAAAAAAAAAAGAAAAGCCTCTCTCAGTTCAAAGATGCATTTATAAAGATCTCTGGTCTTTATGATCAAGCTCATACTTTGTCTTCCTGTTACTAAAATAATACTTTTATCCTGCCCTCTTTTTCTCCTCTCATCTGTTTTGTTATGAAAACACAACCATAATGAAGGTCTCAGGCATCGTATATCCCGGGCAATGTGATACCATAAGTAATAAAAATGGGATTTTTCTCTTTTTGGTGGAGTTTTTGCTGTCAATAATAATTGCATCAAAAATAATGTGAACTCCCACCGACGCCTCCATAGTCAATCAGCATAAAGTATTAGCACTTCAGGGACACAAAGGCTCTGAGCCTGATAAAAGAGATTGGACTGAGAATTTTGACCTAAGAATATAATAATGTCTTCCAAGATCTCATTATGCCCGTGCCCATTTGAAACCATCTGGGGCCCGGAATAATAAAAGGAGTGGCGCGAATTTATGAACCCATAGATCCAGCCATGCCCCCTTGGATATTGTGTTGGATTAGTAGATTTACTGCTAATCCAAACACTGCGGGCAAAATTATGTCTTTACATCTGCACTGCGGCTCTCGCAGAGCCGCAGTAACTTAAACGCTTGAAGGCTTGACAGCGGCTCCCCTGCTTCAGGCACAATCTTCTGGCTCCCTGCCACCTTCCCAAAAGTGCAGCTCCTCGGATGCACGTCCCCCACATCTTGCCGTGGCACTCCTCCAAGGGGAGATGCTGCTGCCTCGGGAGTGGCAGGGGCTGGGGAGGGAGAAGTCCCCGCTGCCTCCTCTGCCAGGCGGGAGCGGTGGCCGCGCAAGGGTGGAGCGGTTGGCGCTGGGAGAGATTGATCCGTCCCCTCCCAGTTGCCTCAGGTGCAGGGCCCAACGAGAGGAGTCTGCGTTTAATTGGGGGTGTCTTCGGCTGAATAAAGTAGTCGTATGCAAATCCTTTTCCTAAGGGGCAGCCATGTGGGCTCCTGACCTTTCTTTGAATGGTTTGGAGCCCAGAAATCAATGATTACACTAAATCCATAATTATATTCTTTTCATCTGTGGCAGGGTACTGATAGCATGACAGATGTGAGACCTTGAAAGCATGGGAACTTCAAAGGCCGTTGAGATGTGTTAGACACCGTGGACATGTGGAGCAGGGAAAAATAAAATTAAAAATAGCAAGAGGCTGCTCTACCAATGAGGGTGATGCCTCTCCTGCACACTTGTGTACACACATGTACACCTTTATACATGTGACTCAGGTCCCCAGAGAAGAGGACAACCTCTAAGAATTAAATATTTTCATTGTTGTTTCGTTTTATCTCAAGAGGCTTCCCAAAGAAAGAAGGGGGATGATTGGAGGAGCCATGGCTGGAGACACTGCCTGGAATGAAGAGAGGTGAGTGTGTAGCAGTTCCTCTTGTGCTCCGGCTGGGGGACATGGCCAAGAGGGTTTGTTCTTCCAGGAGATGCTCCTCAACAATGTATTTTTGCCTTTAAAGGGCAGAATTGTACAGGATGGCTGTTTTTGTGCCCTGTAATAATATGGTCAAGAAGAAACGCTGGGTCAGTGTGAGGAGGGTTTGCAGTGGGGTGTGAGGGAAGCTCAGTCTTCACACCCCAGATCCCACAGAGAACACAGGTCCTCACCTGGGAAAGGGGATGTCTGGGGAGTTATAAGCCCAGGGATGCTCCCTGGAGGAGGCTGATGTGAAAAGTGTGGGAAATTCAGAACTACTGGATAAGTGATATGTTCCTTGTGTGCCAGGGAGCAGCTGGGGTGGATCCTGGTGCTTTGTAACTGTGAGGAGGTAGAAGTCTGCATGGGTAGAAATTTGAAAAAAAAAAAAAAAAGTAGTGTTTCCCATTTATCCCACATTTAAAAGTTTTAAATTTTTTATATTCAGTGAGTGCCTCATAATCTTTGCAAGTTGAGAACAAATGAGTTAAGGGGGAATGGGAAATGACATTCCCAAAAATTCCCTGGTACTTGGAGCTGGGAATATAAAACAGCATCTTACCACTCATGATATTCAAGGAGTTGAAGGGCACAACACAGATATTTTTTCATTTATTGCAGCTTCAATAAATAGTAAAGTTATTCAATATTAATCCATATTATTTATTAGTAATATTTAGTCCTTAAAAATTTTGTGTGAATTAATATTTTTGAGTGTAATATCAGAAATTAATTTGCATGAACTCTGCATGGTACTGTGTCAAAATCAGGGGGTAAATGCAATTATTTATATGTTCCCAGGTACTCATAACTCTAAACAAATCAGGAAATGATGCTATGAAGGATAGAGATAAGATAAACTGAAGATTTTTGGTGACTGTCATCAATACAAGGAAGTTTAAAACCAAATAATTCACTCTTAGATGAAATTTCATAACATTAGTAATGTGGAAATGTAAATTGAAAATTACAGAGGTTTGGGTTTTCCATAAAATTTAAAACTTCAATACTGTTACTTTCTGAGGTTCAGTGCAGACCCCTCAGAAATAAAAAAAAAAGCACATCCAAATGCAAAATCTCCCCAATATTACTAGAATTACTTATTTTCTGGGACCGGATCAGAAGATTTATCACTTTAGCCTGATCCTGAGATCCCAAAATGCCATTCTGTCACTGATCTCAGAGCTTGAAATGCCTGACTGATACTTGAGGTAGTGCTGTCTTGGATAAAAATTCCAGATTTGGAGGGAACATCCCTTAAAAACATGATTTTTTTGATAAATATTTGTTGTTTGAAGTTGGTGTGGCCCCTCTGAGGTTGGAAGTATCTCCTTAGGGCTGCATTAAGTGGCAGAGAGCAGCACGAGTAGCCAAGTGCAGGTGGAGTCTCTCTCCTTCCTGCACAATTTATGGATGACTATGAAGCTTTTGGAAACAGCAGTATTTCAAAACACCAGTAACTCCAGCAGCTTCTCCCTGCTCTCCCTGTGCAGTTCCCAGTCTGACTGAGGTCCTTCCCACCATCCTTCTCCTTTGCCATTTTTAATATCTACTTACAGTTTATTTTCTGAATGATCCTTCATTCGTTTCTCCCCTCGTTTCTTTCCTTTGGTTCTCCCTTCCTGGTGCTGTTCCATCAGCATTGCTTGGCAGGCACCTCAGCATTCCTCTCCTGGCCACCAAAGGAGCATCTTCTGGAAGGCCACTCACATAAATTCAGCCAAATACTTGTGGAGAATTCCAAGATACCTGGGCAGAGCCAGTTCCTTCTTTCACTGAGGTCTGTTCTTCAAGGCAAATTAATTGTTGAAGTGATGCACCAGTTGCATGGGTATTATAAAGCCATTTTATCACTCCTGTGAAAGGAGTACCATCCCCATTCCTCCAAATATTCAAATCTTACCTTTTCTGCCTAACGCAGGGGGCACCAAGATGAACAAACTAGTTATACATGCATGGAAAGTAGCAAGCTGAAAGTAATTGTGTATTCAGTTTTAATGGAGCTGAATCTCCTGCTGAGATTTCAATATCTGACAGCATTGCTTTCATTGCCCCAAATGCCCAACCTTTCTCTAATGTTTGACCTTGGGTATGATTATATTTCTGTATGTATCTCAAATGATGCAAAATCATTTGCCTGTATCAGTCATCTCTCGCTGACAGTCCTGCTCCAGCTCGTGGCAGAAGAGAACGAGTCTGATGGCGTTAACAATAGCTAAAATGAGCTTTGATAGATGTTCCCAGCTCTTCAATAAATACATAAAGCATCTCTATAATGTCATTTTGTTAACTGATGAACAACAAAAGGATGAAGGCATTCACTTTTAACTATATTGCATGTCATTATTTTCTCATTGCCTTGCTTAGGGCAGAGAAGTAACGTGACCTGCAGAACAGAGGACAGGACTGTTGCTTTCACTGCTGGTTATTTATATTCTTTCCTATCCCACCTGCTAAATGAAAGCTGTACAAGTGTGTGACAGGCTCTACCGTGGCAGTTTTGTGTCAAGATGTTGCCCACAAACCTGGGTCTGCTCCTGGTGGTGTTTCACCACCCACAGCACCAGCTTTACATCGCTCCGTGCCTGAGGTCAACGTGCAGCTCCTCACAGAAATGAAATTCCTGGGTCTGTCTCTTGATGTTTTCTCCAGCTGGTCTAACCTGGTCCCAGAAGAGGTTTAGGTTGGACAATGGGAAGAAATCCTTCACAGAAAGGGTGATTGGGCATTGGAAGGGGCTGCCCAGGGAGGTGGTGGAGTCCCCATCCCTGGAGGTGTTTAAGAGAAGAGTGGATTTGGCATCCAGTGGCATGGTCTGGGTGACAAGGGAGTGTTGGGTCACAGGTTGGATTCAGTGATCTCAAAGGCCTTTTCCAAGCTCAATAATTCCATGATTCTGTGATTATTGGCCTTGTAGATGTTTTTGCACCGTGCTGGGCTGGCAGAGGTGGGTGCAAGAGCATTTTCATGGGTGTAAATGCATTTTCATGGCATTTACAGATGTGTACAGAGGTTTGGAGATGATGTAAAGAGTAAATCACTGCAGTTCAGGAGAGAAGGAAGGGTTGCATCCCATTCCTGGCATTCCTTCAGTGAAGTGGCCATCGGGGAGGAGCTGGGAGTGTGGCAGAGAGGGAAGGTGGTGGCTGTGAGGAAAAGGAGCTTTGGGTAGAGGGGAACAAAGGGACCGTTTTTCCAGTGTGGCTCCACCAGGCAGCCTCAGTGTGATTAATGTTCCTGTGCTGGTAACAAGAGCATATCCCTGAAGAGGGAAAATTTGATAGGAGCCTCTTTTTTCAGGTCTGTGTAAACTGGGCACATTATTTTAATAGTACACCATTAAGGTATTTATCTTAATTTAAAAAAATAATATTTCCCTTGTTGTTTGCAATTGCTCACTAGAAATGAAATCCCTTTTCCTGACTGAGTATCCCTTGCAATCCTGAGCTGGTTGTTATTGCAGGTTGCCTCGGGAATACCAAGTTACTGAGTTTCAGAATTTCTTCAGAAACACTGAGGAGAGTTCAACAACATCTGAAAATACAGATAAAGAAATACATGGACCATGCAAACAAAAGTAAGTGGGATAAAAAGGGATGTGTTTACCAGATGGTGCATGGAAAAAAAAAAAAAGGTCCACAAAGAAGCCCCTTGGTCTGACTGCAAGGCTTGTTAGGGATGCAGAGCACTGACCAAGTTCACTGGAGTTTGAAATCCCAAGGGCAGTTTTGGGTTTCTTGCTGTGCACTGCAGAAGGTGATTTAATAATTCATCTGAAACTGTGCAAAACTTTCTGTTGACTTAATTTACTCCCTCTTCAAGCAGACTTTTAGTTTTTCTGGGAGATTTTAACCCAGTATTGCAGAACTACAAATAGATGGAGGCCTAAACCCCAGGTCTAAAGAACTTCACTCGTGTCTGGTTGAACCTGGGCAATCTGACCAGTGGTTTGTCTGAATTTACAAAGAAAATTGGGCACAGGGTGGCTTCAAGGAGTTAAATTTGCTGGTGCTATACACTGGTCTGCCTTAGTGCAGCCAATCTACTTCCCAAGAAACAGCGTAAAGAGAAATCAAAGAAAATCCAGGCCCTGGTGTGTAGAAGGGGGGAGAGATTTAGTGCTGGGAGCTACTGTCAAGAATTTTTTACACAAATGCAAGATTTCAACACCTTTCTGCTTCTACTGCTAATAAATGTCCCTGGTAAATTTACATTTCCTTCTCACTCACGAACATTCAAATGCTTCATTAGTGATTGTTGCTTTGTCTTTTAATATTAACTCTCTCCCTTCCAGTGCCTTTTATTTTGGCACACATTCTTAATAATTTGTGGAAAATATGGCAAGAGGTCAAAATGTTTACTGGCCACTTATTCCGTTCTGCTTCCATGGGGGCACCTTGTTTCTTCAAATAACACATTAAAACCATCAAGCTACCAATTGTTAAGAAACCACAAACATCCACATTCTGTTTTAAAAACATTTTAAAGAGATTTTTCTCAATTTTCTTCTTTCCAGAATGTGAATCTGGCTTCCAGTAGGTAATCAAGTTACTCAAATTTCTGAAAAACATATCAAGCAGTGAATCCATTCACAAATACATCTTGGAAATAGCCTTTAAAATAGAAAGAGGCCTCTCCCAAACATAAGGGGCTTTTGTTTGAGGGAGGAAAAATCTGTTTATATGTGATACCTCAGATAAAAACATTGACATAGTCTAAGTAGCTGTCCAAAAAGGAAACACAAACTCCAGTCATTTTTTCATTGCAGGCATGTGCGTTTCTGGTAAAAAAATGGATGTTCCAACTCAGGAAGTCAGAACAACATGTACAAGTGGCCCAAATTGGTTTTGATTAACAAGGTTTTCTGCCTGGAAGTCACTTTATCTTCATCCCATTAGCTCCACAACAAAATAAATGAATCAAATGCATTAGACTGAGCCACGCTCTTGCAGGGTGGTGAATGCAAAGAAAAATCCTCGCTCAAGAGCCGTGCAAACATTTTATATAAAATGGGGTTTTTTCAGCTTAATATTCCCCTTGGTGTTTATGTGGTCAGAATGCAAAAATTTCTGGCTTCTTTCATTGTCTCCTCTTGTTCTGCTGAAGTCTGATACTCCCAGACACAGATCATGCCACGTTGGGATGGTGTGGTGTGAGTTTGGGCCGTTGAGGTGCCCACTCCACACAGATTTTGTAGCTCTTACGCTTTTACCAAGACATTTCCTGGAGTCTGGTTTTTGGTACAGGTCACAGAAAAGGGGTATTTTTTCAATGGAACAAGTAGGAAACTGCTGGGTAAAAAACCCCTTCATGCCTTGATGATCACCTTCCACCTCATGTGCTAATCACAGCAAAGAATCCCCTTCCACATCTATGTCTGGTTTTCCACTTTATCACTTCTCTGTAAGGAAGTTAATTTTCCCTCAATTACTTCAAGTTGTGTTACTTAGAAAGTCAGGTTTAAAGTAGATTTTCTTGTCTGTGCAAAAACATGAATTTTGGTACTTGTTCCTGCTCAGAGGTTATTCCAGATACTCAGTTTCCAGATTGATCAAAGGTTTTGTTTTCACAACTATTCCAAAAAAATTCTCTGTTCTGGGCTATTGATAGGTGGCTGAAATGTGTTTTTGTGAGGAGGAAAGAGGAATTGTGTGAGTTTGGCTCCAAGGAATCCTGTCCTCTAATCCTACTCTACCTCCCAATATCTCTGCCACAGAAAATGTATTTAGCTCCAAAGTTATCTTGGGATCTATGAGTAAGTGCAGTTGAATTCCTTTGATGTTCTGCATAAGGAAATATGAATATCCAGATAGAGAACTTAAACAAAATCTATTCTTGATTACATAAAACCAGAAGATGACTGAACTTCCATATTTTATTTTTAATTTCTCTAAGCAATGTAATACATAACTTTATTTTTAGGAAGAGTTGTCATTAAAAAATAGCAGTTAGAGAGGACTCTTCCAAATTCTGCTGGGCAAGAGAGTGTTATTCTTATCAGCTATAGATAAATTGGGGGTTAACCAAAGTTCAGTCTTTACTGAAACCCCAGTGGTAGTGCTGGTGCTTCTTCTGGTCACTATAGTCTAAGGCAAAACACCAAGAGAATAAATTCCCCCATAATCCATGTTTTCTTAGTGTTCATTGTCTTCTTACCTAAAAATTGTCCATGAAAAAAATGAACACGTTCATAGGAACGTGAATAAAATATTTGCAATGGGAAATATGTGAGAAAAAAACAGTATCCAAATTATTCATATTTCAAAAATATACAATTGCAACTGGGGCTGTCGTGTTCAGCTCCAGTAGACACACTGGATTGTCTTTTTTTTTTTTTCAAGTGGGTAATTTATGTAATTAACCAAGATGAAATGAATTTTAAATTGTATATTAAAATGGCAAAATTAGGTAGTTAGGAAAAAAATATGATGTGGTTTATATTCTTACTCAGTGTTAGGAATTTTTTTTGTTGCAGAACTTAAAATTGCAGCTGGCAGCTTTTTAATATGAATCTTGTCCACAAAAAGTGTTTTCCCTGACCACCTTGATGTGTTGTGATAATTTTTTAAAATTCAAATTAATACATCTGTAAAGTACTATTCTTGTTCATGTGCAACTTTTCCCAGTGATACTGAAGGGGGTTTTTTTTGTTATTGGAATACATTTGGTTGTTTGGAATATACTTCAGGCTTAACAACAAGAAATCTAAAATATGCTTTTTGTGTATTCGGTCTTTTACATTATAAACAGAACCAGCATGCACAAAGTCCCTTTTTTCTCAGAAAATTTGATATAAACTTAATTCTGCAGCTCCTATCAAGAATTGTTCTTTGCTGCATTACACCTCTTGATCCCGTTTATCTGCATAATTCAAATGCTACCCTGAAAGATATAAACAGAGTGACAGTTTTTAAACATATTTTCTGATAATCAGCACAAACTATTACTTGAACCTATTCAATAACATCACCCTGACAGACGGAATTCAATGACCCTCAATAACAACAGATACAATCTCATTGTATAAAATTATATTATGACATGATTGTGTTGAGTTATGACTGAGGTTGACTTGCAATATGGCACGTGTTTTCTTTAGGAGAAGATGATACTTATTGACATTGAGATAATGCAGGATCTAAATTGTGCAGCCCAAGCTTCTGTCATGAAAAAAAATCCCCCCAAGAGTAAAGAGATGTGTGAGTACAACCAGGAGACAAATAAATAGTCAAATACTGGTGTGTCTAGCAAGAATAGAACTGTTATTTAATACAAATTCCTCTGCTGGGCAGGTTCTTTGGTAGCTGATGTTGATTTAGGGTGGCTCAGTTCAGGTTCCAGTACTGGGAGGAAAAGGGACCATGGCAATGGAGATCACTGGAAATCTCTGCTTTTGGCTGTCAGTGAGAGGTGTTCTCTCATGGGATCTGGCAAACCAAGCTCATTCCTAGCCTAGGACACTTGTCCAGATGGATATTTAGTGCTTGAAAAAGTCAAAAGTGGCTTCAGAACATCAGGTTCCCTGAGGTGCTGGGGAACATGTGTTGACAACAGCTCTTGGCCAGGAGGGCCAATGTTTCCACCCTCTGTCCTTCCTCCTTCCAGCTTGGTCTGAGCTGCCAGCTCCAGAGAACGTGGGGCTTCGTGCAGCTGCTGGGCTGTGGGGTGTCTGGTGGGGCAAAATTGCTGAGAGGGAGAACAGCACAGGTGATGTCAAACATTGCTGGTGAGTCTTGGGTGAGACTCCAGGTAACAGGCGTAGGGCAAGGTCCAGGTGGGATCTCTGCTGGAGTTGCTGGAGGCTCTTGGCCAGATCTGGCCAAGACTTTGCTCTTGGTATCTTGGAGATTTGTGGGTAGGTGTATAATTCCTCGGTGTGTGTGTTTCTCCTCCAAAGAAAAACACCCCAAACCCACAAAAACAGAATGAAATATCACTGTGATTCCTGTCTTTGGTAAAGCTATTTTGCTAAATAGTGATAAAATCATGTCTTCGATCCAATTGAATGAGGTTAAAAAACCATTCAAAAGTGCCTAGAAGGACAATGGTTTTTTACTTCTCATGTGAGAGCAAGAAAGATTTTTGTCCAAAAGCCAAAGCTTCTGAGCATTGATAGTCCCAGCACGTGCAGATGTTGAGGGGTTTGGGTTTGTTTGCCCGAATCATCGGTAGAGCTGATGATTGTATAAAACTTCATTATTACAAGCAGGTTAGAAACACGGAGCTTGTTTATGAATAAATAATTCTGCGTCTATTCTGCAAGGTAGGAAGGACACTTAGGACATTCAACCTCTCCAAGGATGCCGTGAGCAGGAAGTATATGTGGCAGGAAAACAGATTTATGGTCAGGTAAATATAGGAAGAAAATGACACACAGAATAAATGGCATTACTGGGGTTTACATACAAAGGCAGAAGTTAGAGCCATTGAGGGCATCCACAGGTTAAAATTTAGTACAGATAGAAAAGTGCAGGATTTTGAGTCATTTCCACTACTGGTGAGATAAAAATCAATGTCCAAATACTTCCTCGCTGGCAAAAAGCCACTGAAAATACCAGTCTGCTGTATAATATAAAAATCCAGTGTCACTAAACTGAGAGAGGATACAAACCCTGTGCTGCCTTCAAAAGAACTGCTTTTGTGGTTCCCTGAAATGTGGTTTCCACAAAAATATTTCACAGGGAGGTGAATCCATTGGCTGCTGGCTCTGCTGGCCTGGAAGGGGCCAACCTGCCTCTGGTGGTCAGTCCACCATCAATCCAGGGATCCCAGAGGGATTCTTGGCTCTCCTTATCAGAGCAGGATTGCTGGGAAGAGGAATGAGGGCGTTAAATCCATAAGTGCCATGGTCTAGGGATGTCGCTGTTGAGTCCAACGACACGAAATAGACTCCAATGTATTCATCAAGGCAAAAAGAGGTTTTATTAAGGAATCACACTCCAATATATAACATAGATCATGAAAAACAAAACCTCATTGGGTAAAAGATATAAACAATTATCTCAACCAACTAGAAAGACTCTCACGTACAGCCTTGCAGGTGCAAGGTGCTGTCTTATTGTTTAACATTCTTTGTGCATGTTGGTGTTAAACTGGTCTTGAAAACAGAGACTTGTTTTAGATTCACTGCCTGAGAACTTCTCACAAACACTGTTTCATGGTTTTCACAGATTTTCTCTGTTCCAAGCCTGTTTCTGCCACCACATAGGACCGCCTGCCCCGGGTGAGGAGTGACCAACCCCATCAACCACAAGTTTTCTGCAGTGGTTGTCCCCACTGGGTTTGGTCCTGGGTAAAGGCACGGGTTCCTCACGTCCTGGATGCTGGCAAAGCCCTGCCCACCCTCCCAGCCCGGGGGCTGCTCTGCTCTCCCAGAAATTGTCTCTCATCCCTCTGAAGTTTTCCCCCTCTCCTCCAGCAGTGCGAGGTCAGGCACACAAAGGTGCTGTCCCCTGATTGCAGCAAACACCGCCATGTGTTGTATGTTTGATGAATTAAAAGGATGCTGCCAACTTAATTACACTGTAACCCTTCAATAAAGGAAGGGCAGAGCTGATTAACTAGTGAATAATTGGGGGCTGATTGATGGCTTTCTCCCTCACTGCTAAAGGCTGTATATATAATTATTTTGCCTGTGGGCCTAATTTTGCCACTGTTAGCTTCCACTTTTGTCATCAGCTGTAATTTATGGATGGGGCCTGAAGCCTTAAAAAAGGCTGGAAAATGAAATAGCCCCAAATCCCCAGATATGTCACCTGGAAATGGCCAGCAGGCAGCCTTTAACGTCAACATTTGCAGCCATTTAGCAGCATTAACACCTCATGCTTAGCTGGAAAATAATATTATCATTTGTCAACAACTATCATAATATAGATTTTTTTCCTGACATGTAATAATGTTGCATCACTCACACCAATGATTTAATATATGTTTTAAATGCAAGATCAATTTATTGCAACTGAATAGCAAAGTTTTCTAGTAATGCACCAAAAGAAAATAAGAGAGCCAGAGGAGGAAGACCCATGTCCTTCATTGAAGGCAGGTTGGTTCCAGAATTAGCATCTAAGTCTCTAATGAACCCCTCAAAACACAGCAAACTAAGATGATTTGTGAAACTTTGTTTAAAAAATATAGAAAAATACTTTTTCTTTGAACTTTGCAAGATGCAGCAGCAGCTTCAAAGAAAATATAGATAATAAACCACTGAACTTAAAGATCATTGTGGGACAATTTCCCACTGTCAATCAGCAGAGCTGCACAAGAGCCCATGGAGCTGCACTGGCTTGCATGGGATGAAGATCTGGCTCTTTGTATGTTAAACTGAAATAAAATTACTTGCCTTTTTTTTTTTTCCCCAGAGAGAAAAAACCTAACCAGTAATGCTACAAGGTAACAGCAAAAGACACCCTGTTTTGAAGGATTGAATTGCTTCAGTGGCAAAGAGATGGCCCCCCATAACTCAGCCTGTTTGGGAAAAATACCCCATGCTGATTAGAGCTGCTCCAGTGACTGCCTGCTTTATATTCCACAAAGATTTTTTTGCAATAAAGTAATAACAACTTAGATTCACTTTTTTATTTTTTCTTTTTCTTTTTTTGTTTGTTGTTGGGAACCCATATCTAAACATCATGGAGAGGAGCCTTCTAATTTATAAACCAAGATATACAAATCCTCTCTCTCAGGTTTCCTTTGTTTTGTCCTCGCTGAGCACTCCCTTGCCTATGAATCACAGAAAGATTTGAAGAACCTTTCAGTCAAAGCTCAGTTTTGTGCCAGTGGGCACTGGCCAGAAAAAGAAAAAAAAAAAAAAAAAAAAAAAAAAAGATTGATATTTGCCCTCTCTTCTTATCTGCACTTGATTTATAAGTCAGTGCGAGTATGCAAGAGAAATAAAGGCAAAGACCTTGATGCCTCCCTGTGGAGAATATGCACCATTTGGATTGAAGGCATGAAAGAGGAGAAATTAATGGTAAGCTGTTCATCTGTCACTACTGCCAGCCTGATGGTTTTGCAGGGAAGGAGAGGACTGGCTGACATGCCCTCCAGTCAAGGGCATGACTGCCCGCTGTTCTCATATTATAAACACAGTGCTTTGGGTTTCTGAGGGATTTAAATTTAAATTATACTGTACTTTGGATAGGCAAATCTTTACACAAGTTTATTTTCTTGAAGTATTAACATGGAGGATTTTGCTGGCTTTATGTGGAAGAAAAATAAAAATTAAGTCCCTCTGTTTGATAAAAATGTGTAGCAGACTCTTAAAATGTATCCTTATTTTTAAAGCAGTGTGTTATAGTGTAATGAGATTTAAATTTATATATGCATTGAAGATTTCGGCACAGGCATAAATAGATAAGCTTTAGTTATTCTACTTTCTGGCACACAGGGAAAGATTAAAAAGTTCAAAATAGGAGTTGAATATTTTTTTCTATTAAAATGGTATAATACTAAGTGCTGCTATAGATGACAACATTAGGAACACATCTGGAGGATAAAAACTGACACAAAACTTTCATGTTGTGCTCAACGACAAGAAAAATGTACTTATTGCTAAATTACTGACTTTCAGGGCTGAGCATTTGTGTCATCTCATGCTGCTTTTGAAATGTTTTGGTCTGCTCAAGTCCTCGTGATGCTCCTGTGAGGCTGCTGAACCTCTGTGTGTCACCAAAGGAATTGGGGATAATTGGAGAGGTTTTGAGTGCCTGGCTTGGTTTGGGTAAGGTGCACAAGGACATGAGGACTGGTTTGCACCAAGCTCAGGGTTCAGATTTGGGGGCATTACAACCACCCACACCCACTGTCTGTTTAAAACTCTCTTTGCTGGGCTGCAACAGTGGGCCAGGAATCCCTGTTTTCCATGAAAAAAAAAAAAAAGGAAAAATGAGTTGCTTTCACTGCTTTCAAATTACCTTGTATTTTATAAACTAAGAGACAAAAAAAAAAAGGAATACACTTCACCACTTATTTTTGTTTCAGTCTCCTGAGTTTGAGGCTAATTTCATTATTTCCTGAAGCTTGAGTCGTGATTCCTGAAATCTTGGTTTAGGCAACAGATTTCAATGCTAATTGTGCTCAATTAAAGTGATGTTTGCTCTTACTCCAACAAAATTAATGGCTGGCTGAAAGAACAGGGGATCTCCCACAAACCTGACAGAGATAAACCAGTCAGAGGAGAGGAGATGGGGGTTGCTCAGGTCTGAGATGTTCCTCTAGGCTCCTCAGGAAGGAAGGACGGACATCCTTTCCCCCTCCATGACTGGCATCTCCAAAGTGTCACTCCATGCAAACCTCATGGAGCTCAACCAGTGCAAGCTGCTGCCCTGGGTCAGGGCAATCCCAAGCACAAATCCAGGCTGGATGGGGAATGGATGGAGAGCAGCCCTGAGGAGAAGGACCTGGGGGTGTCGGTGGATGTGAAGCTCCACAAGGTCCAGCTGTGGGCACCAGATCCCAGAAACCTCCCTGGGTCCTGGGCCCCTGCTCATCATGGGCAGCAGGAGGGGGGATTCTGCCCCTCTGACCCCCTCAGGTGAGATCCCACCTGCAGAGCTGCCTCCAGCCCTGGGTCCAGCAGCAGAAGGATGTGGAGGAGGCCACAGAGATGCTCCAAGGGCTGGAGCTCCTCTGGAGCCAGGCTGGGGGAGCTGGGGGTGTTTGTGTGGAGAAGAGAAGGCTCCAGGGAGACCTTAGAGCCCCTTCCTTGTCCTTTGAGCTGATTCCCACCCTGCCTGAGGGCTTTGCTTGCATGGCCACCATAATCACCCTTCTCCATCACCTCCTGGGATAACCCTCAGCAGGGGGATTCTCCTCCCTGAGGGACAAGGATCAAGGTGTTCACAGTCCTAATCAAAATTAGTTGTCCACAGATATCACACACCAGGGCTGCTGAATTCACCTTCATAAATTCCCAGTCCCTCTTATCTCCCTGCTCCTGAAGCATCTCCTCTGCAGCAGTGACAGGCTCCATGCTGGGTCAGCAGCCCAGCACTCCCTGTTTAACTCCCCGCTGGAATCTGCCTGGAGTTTTGGCAGACTTCAAATGTTAGAGGTGATATTTTCTGTGCCAGCTGTGAGTTAAAAACATCTTTAGAAAATTTTGCTAAAACGAGTAAGATTTTTTTATCCTTTTTTTCTTTTTTTTTTTTTTTTTTTTTTTTTTAAAGAGCTTGTGGGAATGCGTGTTCTTTCACAGTCTTCAAAATTATAACAATTTTCCCAAGCAGCTCCAGTTCCTCCAGGCTTGGAGCAGGTACNTTCCCCCCGGCTTGGTGCGGGGTTTTTATTTCTTTTCGCTTTTTTTTTTTTTTTTTTCCTTTTTTTTCTGTTCTTGTCAAAAAAACCCTCCTGTGCCCCAGTTTAGAGGCATGTTAAAAATCTGTTTGCACTTGCTGAGTCCATCTGCACCAAGGCTGATCCGTCTCCTCGCAGCTCCGGGCGCGGATGCGACGCCCATACGGAGCATCCCTGGTGCAGCCCCACACCGGAGGAGCCGGGGAAAGAACACGTCTCCCTCTGCTCTGGGGTCACCTCCTGCTGCTTCAGGGACAGCACAAACCCCACCCCAACTGAGCCTGGTTTCCTCGGTGCCGAATGTTTGTGCAAACGCTGGCAAATTGAGTGTTTTCCATGTCTGGAGCGGCGGGGGACGGACTAAAAGCTGCTTGCTGTCACGGAGCGCGGGGGGAACTCGGGCACAGGAGGTGGCAGAACAAGTCTAGAGGTCCCAGTTTTGCTGATGAAGTGAAGGAAGGTTGTCTGGTCCTGCAGGCTGAACACTTTTCAGGCTTGGCTTGTTTGTTGTTTGGGGAATTGCATTTGAAAGAGAGCGGTGGAATGCAAAGGTTGGGAAGTTAAGGACTGAGAAGGCAGAAAATGCTATTACAGACACATATATTATTTTATATATTTATATGACTTTCCTTCTGTGCTGTGCACTAAAATGTGTTGTGGGGCTGTCCAGGCTGGAGCAAAGGAGGTTCAGGGGAGACCTTATTGCTCTGTAACTCCCTGCCAGGAGCGGGGAGCCAGGGTGGGTCGGGCTCTGCTCCCAGGTGACAATGGACAGGATGAGAGCAAACAGCCTCAAATGTCACCAGGAGAAGTTTAGATTGGATATCAGGAAGAATTTCTTTGTTGTAAAGGATCAGAACAGGGAGCCAGGGAAGAGATGCAGTCACCATTCCATGGAAGTGTTCCAAAAGTGTGGATGTGACCCTTGAGGGGGTGGGTTAGTGGTGAACGTGGTGGGATTGCTGAGTTGATGGTTGGACTTGATGATCTCAAAGGTCTTTTCCAACCTTATTGATTCCATGATCCTGTGGAATGGTCTCTCCTCCTCTTGCAGGGAGTGCAGTCCCCTCATGCCCATCACTTGCTATTTCCCAAACACTGTCCAAATTTTGGACTTTTCCTCATGGATTTTCCTCTGAGCCTCTGCCCAGGGCTTTTTACAGGGAACTGATCTTTCTAATTGTTTGTGTAGGAGCAGAGAGGAATCTCCTCCTTTCAGAGAGGGTTGGCTCCATTTTGCATGTTCATTATCAGGCACTAAGATAAAAGATATTTCCAAAGCAACAATAAATTGGTTTTTATCTTTCTGGCTCCATTCCCCTCATTCATTCATAGAAAGGAAACCTTGACTCTGAGGTCCCTGGAAGTGTCCAAGGCCGGGTTGGACAGGGCTTGGAGCAACCTGGGACAGTGGAAGGTGTCCCTGCCCATGGCAGGGGGTGGCACTGGATGGGCTTTAAGGACTCCTCCAACCCAACCCATTCTACAATTCCATGATTTAGTCTGTTTTCATCAAATACAGACAGCAGTAAAATAAAAATCCTGGTTTATTTCCATGCACAGTCATTCCTGGGCACTTATAAGCCTGGATTTCTCTGGAAAAAAAATTTAAAAGCTGTGTGTGAGCAAGTAATTAACAACCACATCATGGTGAAGACAGGCAAGGGCCAAATTAGAGTTGCAAAGGGACCTTTAGTTCCATCATTTCCCAGGTATTGAACACTCAGTACATGGAATTATCAATTTTTAGTCTAGTTTTTAAGCTAAGGATGTATCTACATGAACTGAAAAACTGCCTTTTAACAATCTTTTAAATTTCTTCTTTTTAGTCCTCTTTTTGCATCCAAATTCTTGGTGTTGTCTCTAAAAGAAAACCCCAATCTCATCAATATAAATGAAATAGTCATACAAAGAAAAACAAAAACTAAATTTATTTCCTGTTCAATTTCAGAGTGAAATTCCTAAATTTCTGTTCTTAGGGTGGCCTAGTAATGAAAATATTTTGGAATTTTTGGGGAACTCTTTTTATTCCTCTGGAACGAAAAATATATTGAGTTGGAAATCCATGTTTTTTTTCTATGAGGAAGGAACAAATTTAGTAAGAGAACTTTAAACCAAGTTGATTACTTTATTGAAGATTTAAAATAAAATTCATCTAAGAAATCACAAAAATACTGTTTCAGCTTCCTAAACAAGGGGATATTCTCATATATAAAAATTAGTCCTTGCAGGAGACCCTCTGGCACCATCTTTTCTTCACGAGATCTCAGAACTCAGGGATTTGCTGTTGTTTTTTGTGGCCCCAAAAACACCCAAAACTCCTCATCAGACTTAAATCTAAGTCTAAGTGACAGCAAAATTATGCCCATAAATTTTAAATTTGAAACATAAGAGGGCACTAATATTTTTTGTAAATATTTTAGTGTGTCTGAACTATAATCCTTAGAGTTCAGCTTCTTATTTTAGTTGGGGTTTGTTGCCTTTTTTTTTTTTTTTTTTTTTTTGGCTGGGCACTTGATTAAAACTTTGGAAATAAATGCAATTTTATTTTTATTTTATCTCTGAAATATGATTATAAATGACCTTTGATAAAAAGTTAACAGAGAATATGTCAGGAAGCAGCTCAGAAGGAAAAGATTAAAAGCAGGCAGTCTAGAGAGGTGTTTAATTTCAATTTTCTTTGTGGTATAACAAATCTCTAGATTTTAAAGCCATCGTGCCATAGTTACTTTTATCAGCCGGGCTCTTTTGTTTTGTTCTGCCACCTAATTCTTTTGATGACAATGAGTCCACAGTTTTCCAATGACTGATTTCGATTTGCATGTTATTGTCAGCCTTTTATATTTTATCATATCTCCACTTTGGTTTTTATGCAGATCCTCACATCAGAAGGCAAGGGCAGGCCGAGCTAAACAGCTGGCTGGATTTGCATGAAAATGGACTGCCCTTTTTCATTTGTTTGTTCTTGGGAAATTACAGTAGGTGAGTATCTGACTCAAATTTCCCAAACAAATAAAGATAAAACTTCACAGATATTAAACTGTGGAGCATTAAACTGTATCATTTTACATATAAAAAGAAAAGGATTAAATAGAATTAGTCTGTTGAGCTGACTGAGGAGAAACAATGTGAGTGACGGGCTGAAAACCAAAGGCACAAAAGAACTGTGGTGTCTTCAAGAGATTTTTCTCTCCAAATATTTTCCTCTGCAGTGTTTAAAGGATAAACACTAATAGAAATATTTCCCTTATGAATTGAAGATATTTTTGCTAAGGAAAAGAAAACCATAATCTGGTATAAGCCGTTATATATTTGCTAGTATTCCTGCATTTTATGCATTTATGTTCTGCACTGAGCAGTTACAGCAGCCCCTCAGCAGTGGATACCCTTTGCAGCTTGGGCTGGCCTTGTAAAGCAGCCAAGGTCTAAATGTGACCAGGGACAGGTGACATTTGGGAGCCCACATTGTTCTCAAGAGGCCAAACCTGCAGGGTGAGGGGGGATCTTTTCTTAGACTGTCTGCAAGAGGTGGAAAAAAATGAACGAGCTTTGGGGCACGGGAGAACTTGGGAGTTGACAGAGAGGGGCATTATACATTTGAAGAGTGAGGTATCAAAATAACGCATGGCACGACTTGGAGTTGTCAACAGACTTATAAATTATTTAGAGCATGTGTGTCCTTGTGTGCCTGGGAGCTTGTCCCTCTCCTTCCAGCCAGGCTGCTCGAGCTTATAAAAGTCATAACACTCCCTGTAAACCTCACCTCTCTGCCCTTAGACCCTCACAGAAAGGAGAGAAAGACTATAACTTACATTAAATAAAGGTTTGGAGAGAGTGGGTTTAATTATTTTATGCCTAGACTTTCACCTTAGGTAGGAGCTTGGATTACCAGTGGTGTTTTACACTTCCTAGAGTTAAACATCTGGGGCAAAGAGCTGTCAGCTCAGAATTTCCCAAAAAAAGTGGTAAATGCTGGTGCTGCATGAGATATTAGAAGTTTCTTCTTTCCTCTGAAATGGTTGGAATTGTGTATGTGGAGTTACAGCCATGCAGTGCTGGGAGAGAACCAGTGGCCCCAGGGAATAGCACAGAGCCAGGTAACAGCCAGGGCAAAATTTGTAGGGTAAAATACACTCTCATGTCTGTCTAATTAATTAGTTAATTAATCAGATTTTTTTTCCTGCGAGAAAAGGAAAATCTGGTGAACAGTTTAAATCCTTTTTCTTCTAAATGCAGCAAAATCATGCTGAACTTTGATTATGCATTAAAAATTTTTGCTAAAAGAGTCCTAAAGAATTCCTAAGCCTGGTGATATCCCCGGGCTTTGGTTTCTGGTGGTGCTGTGCAACCTCAGCAGCAGCAGCAGAAGACAACCACTCCCAGGTGAGAGCAGAAGGTCCTAATGCACACCCTGGGAAGCTGAAATGGTTGCTTGTAGCAGGTGATATAATTGTGAGTGGTTAAAGGAGACCTAGACCTGCCAGAGAAAGGGTGGGTGTCCCTTCAGATGGGCAGGGGCTTTCCTGCTGCTGCTGGGAACGTGGAATTTGGGACTACTGAGGGATACTTTCAGTGTGATGGGCATTGTGCCTGCAGGACTGACCTTGCCTACTGCTGTTTTCAGGTATTTAAAACTCTTAACAAATATTGTTTACTTTTAGGAAATCCACGTATGGAATTGCTCCTGTTTTGTTCATCTCCCAGCAGAGATAGAAGGTTGGATTTCCCCTGAGCTCACTGGACATATCTCTGACCTACAATTCCAGTCTCTGAAGGTGAAAAAATTGTCAGGTTTTGCTTTGAAAGCACCAATGGCTCCTGGTCTGGCACTGGAGAAAGGATCTTCTTGGATAAAATGGGTGATTTAGCTGGGGTGTGTCTGGAGAAAGGCAACGCTGCTGGGGCATGGGCTGGAGAACCAGGAGAGGCTGAGGGAGCTGGGAAAGGGGCTCAGCCTGGAGAAAAGGAGGCTCAGGGGGGACCTTCTGGCTCTGCACAACTCCCTGACAGGAGGGGAATCTGCTCCCAGGGAACAGGGACAGGAGGAGAGGGAATGGCCTCAGGCTGGGCCAGGGGAGACTCAGGTGGGATAAAAGGGAAAATTTCTTCACAAAAAGATTTGTCAAACCCTGTCACAGCTGCCCAGGGCCGTGGTGGAGCCCCTGTCCCTGAAGTGTTCAAAGCCCACGTGGGTGTGGTGCTGAGGGACCTGGGCCAGTGCTGGGTCTGGCAGTGCTGGTCAGTGCCTGAACTCCGTGACCCTAAAGGGTTTTTCCAACCTTTGTCATTCTGTGGATTAACACTGGACTTGGCTTTTTTTGGGCAAAGTATACCTGGAGCAAGTGTTTGCTGTCACTGCTGTTCCCAGAAGCAGGAAGGGGTGTCCTGCATTATCAGATCCATGTGTGGAACTCCCTCCAAAGTCTGCTTAACCCCTGTCCAAAGCCCAATTATAAATCCCTGCCTATTAAAGTCACTGGATCTCCAGAAATTGTACGTTCAAAACCCGGGGACTCTGTGGAAACTTGTTACAACTCAGTATTTACAGAGTTGTCATGGAAGTACAAATAAATTTGGCTTATTATCATTTTCCCATTGATTTCACTTTGTTGTATTGTATTTCTGGACTTCTTCCTACAAATTTTGTGTTTCCAAATATCACAAATAGATATCAAAATTTGCAAAGGTGTTTCTGAGAGCTTTCCAAGGGTTTGTTGTTGCTCCACTTGCAGCAACCACAGCCCTGGCATGGCTGTGAATGCCTGGAATCACCAGCGTCCAGCCTGACAAGTGATTGCTCTGATGTTCCAATACAATGCAAAAATAATGCAGGAAATGAGACATTTTGGCTTTGGAAGCTGACCTGGAAATGGATTCCTGGAGGAAGTGGAGTATTTGTCTTGCTTTTCATTTTACTGAAAAGGAACAAACAGTCTCAGATTTGGCAAAGTTGAACATTTTGGTTTTTTTGTCGTTGTTGGGTTTTAATCTGGTTTTAATCTGAAATTTCCCTCAGTGCTTGGATGTGTTTGAATGAACTCTTCCTGCTTTCGCTTTTTTAATCAAACTGGGCTGGCATGGCAAAAAATCAGTGGCACTGGGAGAAGGAGCCAGAGCATCAGGGGTCAGCTCTTGTTATCAAGTCGTGGTTTTTCTTTGGACCTCTTCAGTTTTGTAAACTGTTGGTGGATTCTTTTATGGCTCCAGTGTGATAAAGAGAATTATTGTGTGTTTTAAGGGCTACATCCTCATCTGATATCAAACTGCTGGTGGAACTATGTGAATTTGCACTTGGGGAAAGTCAAGTGCAATATGTGGGTCTACATTTTGCAGAAAACATTATTCAGATTCTATTTGAAAAACCGATTTTTACATTGAATTTGTAATGTGGCTTCTTGCATAAATCCATGGCTATAAATAGCAATGTAGTACCACTGCCATACTTAGGAAATCTGGTGTATTTTGGGGAATCAGCTCTTTTTTTCAGTACAAAACAAGCTAAAACCCCTAGTCCTGCCACCAAAACACCTGTGGCGAAGCCTGTGCATCCACAGCAGAGCCTGCAGGAGGCTGATGGAACTTGGCTCAAGTCCCCATTCCTGTAGGACAACCCAAATTCGAGGATTTTGTTCTTTTTATGATGCTTGGTGAAATTAATGGTCTCCTGTGACTCTGTTGACCTCAGGGGTAGTGCCAGGACTCCCCTGAACATGACACCTTTAGATTATCTCTCTCTTCCATCCAACTCTTCCATCCATCAGACAGCCAGAATCCCCATTTTTGGTTGGGCTGATGTTGACTTCAGCATCACCCACCCTGCAGGGGAGAAAGGGAATATCTGAAGTTCAGATTAATTTGCATTATTCTTTAATAAAAGTGCCCACCATTAGAGTTTGTCATGGCACAGTCACTTCCAATTTCCACCTGAATTAGAGGCACACAAATGCACACTTTCCCCCAAATAACGGGAAAACAAGGATCTCCATAACCCTGGGCCTCTCAGCAGTTGGATTCATTTGTTTGTGAGACAATGTTTTGTTTTTGAAGCCTTTCACGATGCTGAAAGGACACTGAAAAAATCTTCGCGTGATTCTTAAATTTCAATCGAGAAAAAACAAACGTGGCTCTCTTCTGTCAATATTTTCTCTCTCCGTGGGCTTTGTGTTAAACTCCTGTACAGAGGGACTGTGTGTTATTGATAACGTGGGACTGGACTTGGTGGATTTTAGTGTCTTTTTTTCATGTTTATATGGAACATTTTTGAAGCAGCAATTAAAATAATTAAGGAGGGTGAAGAAATCTTTAGCATGCAACAAAGATTTCTGCAAAATGTTAATTTCTGTCAAATAAGTGAATATATGCACAGATGCCTCCTGACAGAGGCTGTGATTTCTGAGTGCTTTGCATGCCAAATAACTTGTTTACCCCCTCAATGTTTGCCAAGTTTACTGTCAATTTACAAATAATTTCCATTTTGCTGTTTATTCTGCTGCCTTTTGATGGATATGTCTTCCAGACTTTTATCTTGCATGTAGACAAACTAATTAATATTTTCCCTTCAGGCAAATATTTTTTTCTTAGATCTAAATGTGGGTTAGATTCTTCTTCGTTTCCATATGCTTTGTTCTGTCAATCACTTCTCTTCTATGTTACTAAAAATGTACCTTTGTGGATGTCATTTCTCATGTTTTACAGATTTATTTCACCTCCATCTATATGGGAATGTGTGTATGGAGAGAGACATATTTGTTATATATGTGTTCATGTATGTTTAAAAGAAAGAGTGAAAATACTCGCTCTGTGTTAAGATTTGGATCCTGAGATGGAATGAAAATGCGTTTTTGTCTCGCCTGTTGCTGCCATTTCCCAGGCTTGACCTCACAGTTTGTGGTTCCTGCTGCCCATATGGCACAGGCAACACTGAGCACCTCTCTTCTGCAGGGTCAGCCCTGGTTCCTGCACGTCTTTTTGACCTGGCCCAGCCTTTCTAGCCATACCTAAAATATTTGGGATATCCCATTTCCACCCTCCTACAGCACAGACCACAGTGAGTGAGATGAGCAGGATGATGCAGGAGTGGTTCTGGAGCTGTTGGGATCCTGCAGGAGAGATTGTGGAATCAATCATGGAGTGGTTTGAGTTGGAAGGGACCTTTGAAAGGGACTTTGAAAAGTCATCTGGTCCAACCCCTGCCATGAGCAGGGACATCTCCAACCAGATCAAGACGCTCTGAGCTGTGTCAAACCTGACCTTGGATGTTCTCAGGGGTGGAGCATCCACCACCTCCCCAGACAATCTGTGCCAGTGGATTTTACCACCCTCACTGTAAAAACTTCTTCCCCCAGGTGGCCCTGGCCGAGCTCTGCCAACCTTAGTGCCCGAAATTCTTCCTAAAACCCCAGCCCCAGAGACCACCCCCTCCCACAACGGCCTTTGTGAACACTTAGCTACGTTTAAAGATCTCCGAGAGCTAAATATTGTCATATTCAAAGAACAAGACTTCCACGTACTCCCTGAAGCTTCCACAAAGCTTTGAGGCTGTATTGGAAGACACAGTGCTGGATGAAAAAAAAAAAAAAAAAAAAAAATTGTTATCATAAAGCCTGCATGTTACCCACGTTCTGCTGAGAAAAACACAGGTGGTAACCGAGAGCGCAGATATTGTGAACAGATTCTTGCAACTTACCAGTCGTAAAAATATCCCTGCAAAAAAACTACTCCCAACGACTCTGTTTACAGAATGCTTGGTATTTCCTATATCTGGAAATACTCTCGTTGGAGCTCCATATGTCACAGCCAGTCTGACAAGCTTGCTTTTGAACTGTTTGCAGGTTGCAGTCTGTCTGGAGGGCTGGGTGCTGATGCCTTCAGGTTTTTAGGCCCCGCGTTATGGGCATGATTATCTTGTTCACTTTGCAGGCATAGAGAAACGGAGCTGGGATTTAGCAGGATTTGAAGAAACTTCCTAATTATGCCAAGTAGAGAAGTGCCTGAGCAAAATCTCCGCCAGAACCCCAGGTTTTTTATTGCTGGTTCTGTTTTAAGTGTATCTCTATAATTTTCTGTGTTTCTGCTTTTGTTTATATCATCGTAGTCAGCAGGGCTGCGAGATTAAAAACTGAAATATATTATCTTTGCACATCCTCCAAACCTGTCGAGAAAGGAGGAGAAATTAAAACAAGGACAAAAACTCGCAGTGAAGTGAAGCTGTTTCCTTTGAGCTGCCTTATTAACCAGTCAAGTACTTGACTGCCACTGTCAGCGAGATTTCTTTAGAGAAAGAGTGGCATTTTGAAAAATACAAATTCACCGCCTGCACAAGTTAATGAGGCCCTTCAGCAATGTTCATTGATAGTGTAAATTCATCATAATACAGTGCTACAAACCATAAATGGGATCTGCATACAGGAAATCAGCCACTATTAGAAATTTGCCAGACATGGAAAGAAAAAGAAGCCATTGATAAGCAGAAAACTCATCTGAGCCACTCGGTGCTGATGGTGTGCAGCACATCAGCAATGCCAGAGAGTGCCACGATGAGAACTTATTAAGGTGAATTGAGGTGGCTCATCAAGTAGATTTTACTCCCCTTTGTTCGTGTTTTATGGGCTCTCAGCTGCCTCCCTTCCACTCTCCAGTGCTGGGTGAGATAAAGTTTGCTGTGTAAGGACTATCCCTGACATAAAGGGACAAATGTCTCCAAACATGGCCCTTTTCTGCACACGCACAGATGTGCTCGTGCTTTTAATTGATTTTCACTTGCATTTGCAAGCGAGAGCCTTGCAGACACCAAATTATCTTCAGGGCTGTACAGGACACCAGGAGTGGACAGTAACAAAAATTGGCAACAACCCAGGAATAATATACCAAGGTGACTTCCTGATCTTTGAAATAATTATTGAGCAGTGCTATTTTGCTGTCCATATCAATCAATAAATCTCTCTACATGCAATACATTCATTATTCCTACCCTCATTGAACAGTGTCAGTTTTAAAATCTCAGGGACCATTAGGTCAATATTTTAGTGTGATTTGTCTGTTGGCCACTTTCCATCATCCTGCTCAGGAAGTGAATAGAAAATGAATACCTTGCATCATGATCATAAAACAGGCGGCTTCTTGAAGAGAGGAGGTGATCAAACTTCTTAAAATCTCAAAGATCATCACCCCAGACATGCAGGATGCTGCCAAATTAGATGAATGAACTTGAAGTAATAAAGCAGACTGGTATGAAAAGGCTTTGAAACATCCTTATCCATCCACTGTGGTCTTGATTCCAAATCTAAGGAAATCTGAGGAAAGATTGCAGCAGGTTAAATGCTGAGAAAAGGAAAAAGAGAATTTCTGCCCCAGGTCCCTACTGTCCTGACTCCCCACATTTGGTGGATCTGATCATTACAGAACCACAGGTAACTGGGGGCCAACAAAAGACCAGCAGCAGAGGAAGCTGAGGAGATGCAAGTTCTGCTTTCCCTCTTCCCACAGCATCTTTGGTTTCAGACGTGAAGACAAGGCCAAGGCCGTGATCTCTGATCTCTCCCAGGGGATCTGCTCTCAGGTATCACCTGTGACCTTCCCCAGGGGATAGTTCAGAGCTCATTCCCACCCATGGAAACCACAGAGCACAAGTGTCCTTCTCCCAGTGTCACCTGTTTGACTGGGCTGGTGTGTTTGTGTCACCAGCTGCACATTGGGCAGAGCAGCAGAAGCCTAAGCAAACATGTTGTTCTTTTGTAAACAAGAATAATTATATTGACTGGAAGGTAAGTAGGAATAACTGAGCAGAAACTGCAGATGTTGATGTTTTCTCTTCCCTCTGTCTTTCAAACCCCTTTGGTAGCTCCTCTGTGCTGTTCCTGACCCCTTTCCCATGAAAAATTCCTGTGGGCACTTTTGTGAGCCCCTCCAATGCCTTTTTCTGTGCCTCTTATATCTTCCCCATGCTGCAAACTATTCAAAGCTGACAGGCTGGAGAGACGCTTCTAGGCCCTCTCCAGCATCCTCCTCCTCCTGTGCTCTTCCTCCCCTCTTCCCTGCTCCAACAACTCCTCTTTCCTTTCCCCATCACTCCACCAGACTCTCCCCAGGCCCTGGCTGTCCCACTCTTCTGAACCACATTTTCCTCTCAGCTCCTGCCAAAGTCCACAGGATGATCTCCAAAGGGAGTTTGGCATCTGAAAGGATGGGTTTCCAATAAATCTGGAGTGGAGGTTGTTTAATGCTCTGTGGGCTGTGGTAGATGAAAGGGAGCAAGATGTGTTCATTCCCTTTGCTGGCTACTCCAATCCCAGGCTGATAATTATGAACAATGGATGAAAATGTGATTGGGATATATCATGAGAAGAAATCTTATGGAAATACTAGGCAGCCTATTATTGTAAGGCTCTTGTAAATACTGTTTCTTAAGAAGAACCTATCTAAGATGATGTAAAACTTAATATTCCTATTAACAAGACGTACTGTACTATTTCCAATTCATATCAGTGAAAATGCATTTTAAATTACAAAGTACTCGTATTTTATCTGAGCCAATGTTCTGATTCATATGTCTCCTCTTTAATCCTATTTTCATTCAAAGTTTCACAATTCACATCTTTTCCCCATTTTCTGTAACACTTTCTGTGCTTTCCAAATGTAATCAAAGCTTGTTAGCTTCTACCCAACCATGTTTGGCTGAATGGGAATATTAATAATACCAGCTATTGATGTCTTTATGTTAAAATTTGATTTATTGAGCAAGTGGCACATAATCTGTGGGGAAAATACCTAGAGATAACACCTTGAGATGATTAATTGTGTTTACAGTGCATTTCTGTAATAATTGTTTACAAGGAAATTTATGCATGAGTTGCTGCCCCAGTTCAAAAGAATAACTCATCAGATTGTCAAGCTCTCTGCTCTTGAGTATTCCAGCTAATTGCTATCTTTGCTAGTTGAGCATCATAAATCCTTCTTCCACAGAGCTGAGAGCAGGATTTTTGGATCCTGCTTTTGCATGCAACCTTTTCATCCCTGGGAACATCAGTTTCCTCCTGCAGGAAAAGAAAAAAAATCTGTAAGGGGCTGATATTGACAGAAGATTGTGACGAGCTGCCCGGTGGCATCGGGTCTAACTTCTGAAAGGAGCTTAGACAATCGTGTCTTAAAATCTGTGTTGGGTGAATTTGCCAGGAATGTTTCTGATAATGAACAACACACAATGATGTAGACTCAGTCTTCAATATTTAAAAACATTAAATTCCCAATTCTGCTGCTCCCTACTCTTATATTTCCTTCTCCTCCACGAGTGCTGCAGGGTAGAGATGGCAGGATGGGTTGGGGAATGGTTCCTTTGCAGCCATCTGTGCTTATTACTGATCTAATAACAACTGCACAATTCTCCCTTTTGGAATTAAATCCATCCTTATAAATTCACAGACATAAACATACTTTTCTTCTGCACAGCTTCATGCATTTCGAGTTCGCTTTTTTTTTTTTTTTTTTTT
>VZTR01028042.1:450403-512504 GCA_013400775.1 Chaetops frenatus | reverse complement strand
TTTTTTTTTTTTTTTTTTTTTTGTTCTATTTCCAATTTTGGAGTTTAATTATTTCATAACTAACTCTCCTGTAGTTGCACTCTTGGAGTGTTATCCAAGCAATATGTTGCCAGGAAGTAGTTGATAATGTTTAATAATTCTTGATTACATTCCTGTTCCAGTCCACGATCATGATTATACAAATGTTTCTGGTGCTGTTTTTCAGTACAAATCCTCCTTTTCAGTTTCTTTCCCCTCCTTGTTGACAGTGTGTTGGTCAGAATACAAGAGAAACCGACCTATTTGCTGGTTTAATTAAAGATGTCAGTGAAATCCTTAAGGTTTGCCTGGGAAGGAGCAGATTTACTAGCTGCTTTTATGCACACTGTGGGATTTAAACATTTTGAGAATTGCTTTGGTGATTTTTCCCAGGAGATAAAGGAATGGATTAAGTGAAGTAGTTTCTGACTATAATTGGTCTGGTTTAAACACTTAAAAATAACTTTAAGAAATAAGAAAACACAAAACAGGTTTTCAAGTAGGGATTTAACATTTTCTTCCCCCCTCCCTACCCCCCCCCAGCTATGTGTTTATTCCAGCTTTGGTGTCTCATTGTGAACTATCAAAGTGGGCTGGACCTGAGGTGGGATATCTGTTCTTGGAACAGCAGCCCAGGCAGAGGACAGATGTCTGGAGGAGAAGAAACAAAAGGCCTAAATCTGAAGGAACAGCAGGAGGAGAGAAAAAGGAGATGAGAGTGGGGAAAGAGATAAAAAAACCCGGAGGCTTTCAGCCTTTGGATCAGTTATTTGCTCTTTGCAAACAAAGTGGGCTGGGAGGGCTTTAAACTTGCCGAGGGTTTGCTGGCAAAGCAGCTCCATCAAAGGCTCCCACCTGTTGCTCAGGTGTTCCTGGCACTGTTACTGCTCCTCTGGATCCAGCCAGGGGGGCACCGTGGAAAAGCTGTTCTGTCTCCTTTTCCAGTCAAACACCTGGGTTCTCCTCTCTGCCTCGCTTTGTCTCAGGCAGGTGAGCGGCCAACAGCGAGGAATTGCTGCCAAATCATTCCTGTCATGGTCCTTTGGAGAGGCAGAGGTGGAGTTGGCATAAATCAAAATATTCACATGGCTAAACCAAGCTTAATTCTGCCCCCACTAATGCCATCAGCTCCCACAGTACCAGCTGCACCGGGTGAAGGCAATAAAACGCCCTGCTGAGCAATCAGAAAATGTCAGTTCAACAGCTAAACTTCTGCTTGTGGTCCAAAGAAATAAGGATTACTGCTATGCCTGCAGTAAAATAGTTCCTTATCAAAACTCAGTGGTATGGGAATTCTTGAGAGGAGAGTAAAAAAAAGCCACCCAAGGCTTTACAAGCAGGTTTTGATCCAAAGCAGACGCAATAACACAACACATGAAGCAGATTCTGTAGGAAATATTAGACTAATCTTACAAAATATTCCAACCATGCCTATCAAGGAACATTAATAACAGTGTTATTGACAGAGTATTCATTTAAAGTCATTCTGTTGGATACAATTAACATTTAGATGAGAGACAGTTATAGGTACTCGGATGATATATACGAAAGAAACAATGACTCATCCCTCCAGCAGCATCGCTACCAAACCTCCCAGCAGGGAAACTGCATTTCTTCCAGCCTCCAAGGAGAAATTCCATGGACCTTCCTGAAGAAATCAGCTTGTTCCTCTCCGAGGGCTTGCTGTGATCCATTTCCTCACTGAAGGAGGAAATTCCTGTGGAGTTTGTCGAGGGCTGGATGAATGCACCCAGGGCAGGAGGAGGCAGTGCAGGGGAAAGGGCTGGGATGGACAGCTCGGGTCTGGAGGATTCTGCTGTGCTCTTCTGCCAGGCTTTGCTTCTTAACCTTGTTTATGTAATTAGATTAGTTGTTACATCACTCACAGGGACATGCAGCCAGGGTGAGGGCAGTGATGTAAAAATCAAGAGTAAACCATAAATCCTCTCTTGCCAGCACTCCCCGGTATCAAGTTAAGACCTGGATGGAATGTGAGCAGGATGCTGGGAAGCAATGATTTCTTGAGATTCACAATGTCTCCAATCAAATAATGGGGCTTGGATTGGCCTCACCTGCTTTTAGTTCTTTCAAATTTAGTCTAGGCCTGCTCTTGACAGAGAGAAGCTTGGCCTGGGAGCCTTTCATCCCAAAAAGTTTCGGGTTCCTTATTTCTGGAAGGGAGAAGTCTTGTCTGAAGGCAACATAAAAGCATCAGTGGCAGTCACCAGCCTTTGTATGAGTGAGGTGCCACTTTCTCCTCCACATCTGGAGGTCTCTCCACCCAACTGGGTTTTGTGCAGCTTTAGAAGGTGCTTGGTCAGCCAGAAACGTGAACACAATCAACCAAAGTTCAGAAAATCTGGAATTGTGACAGAAGTTTCCACCATAAACCCTCTCTGCACCAACAGTTGCTGTGTTGGTAAGTAACAATATAATAATTTGGTTTAGAGAAAATGGTACAAATAAGAATTAATTGGAAAAAAGTGGTTTATATCTCAAATTTTAGATGACATGTTGCCACAATAAGAAGACTTGCAAGTCTGGAAATGGAGTTATCTCCAACCCTGCTGCCTTAAATCTGCTCCATAATAGCCTGGTAGTAGTTTATTTATATTAATTCCATACTGTATATTTTGCATTTTTGTGGAAATGCCTAGAGCATGCATATTAAGCAGTTAAGAAAATTGATCTGCTTGAGCAGTGATAACATTTGCAGAATGAATTCCTCACAATTAGGAAGACGTTTGAAGAAACCATGTTAAAAGGTGCTGAAATGTTCTTGAAGAAATGCCACATGTTGCTGCGGGCAGTAATGAAACATTTCCATATAAAGTACTACATAAACACATAGAAAATGTAGACATATGTTAGCAGATTATGGGGTGTGAGAGTGATAGAGTGGTGATGATTATTTGCAAGTGTTAATGTTACCAAAGCTGAAGGTTATCTCCTGGTCCTGGACCCTATGTGTAAATAATTATAGCTGGAAATATGCATCTTCAAAGCCATCAAACATAATATACATCCAGCAATCCTGAAATACTGTAGGCTTTATTGATCTGCAGTGTAGGACAGTAAATTTTAGTAGATTTATGCTCAGATTTCGGTGAACATATGGCTTAAGACATGCAAGTTTGGAATAAAGTTATTCATATTACGCACACTCGCACATGGTTCAGGATTTGCAAGTCAGGGAGTGATCAATATGCACAAGGTGAAGTCAAATATACATTATCCACACTGAGGGAGTTTTCTATGCATAGCACAGAGCTGTTCTATCAGCAAACCAGAGAAATCTGATCTCTGCATCCATCTATCCAAAGTTTCCCGTGAAAATGTCCATCTCTTATGTAAATAGCTCTGTTCTAAATATCTGTTTGTGTCAGGATAACCTACTTATTTCCACAGCCTGCTGCACCCAAAATAGCACCCCAAAAAAAGAAAAAAAAAGAAGAAAAAAAAAAGTAATAATTTAAGAACCAGCAGTAACTGCAGTTTGGGAATATGGTCTTAGTGGACCTTTGGGGGTCTTAGTGGACCTTTTCTTCCAAGCTTGTCCCAAACCCTTGAAAACCTCATTTTTCCATTGGTGGCTTTTGCATTTTTCCTTATATAAAAAAGCTGTGCATTGCTCCTGCTCCAGGACCTAAAATCACAACTGTGAAATAAGGTAAGTTGGTTGAATATTTCTACTGAGATTCTCGGTGTTGTTTTCCTAATGAGCATTTTCTCACATCCTTTTCTGGCTTTTTTTCAAAATGTTTGCTTGAATTAGAAAACAATCCCTGTACTCCGAAGTGGCAAATCACTTGAGACTCGTTTCTGAATAGTGCTGAGAAATCCCTCTTTGCATATCTTTAAAGATGTTGCTCCAAGAAAAACAGAAATTTGTAACTCTAAAACCTTCATCAGCCTTGTAACTTTGAAATAAATAGTTCTTGAAAGAATTCAGTACTTGCCAGGCCTTCAGTTGTGTGCACTGGAGCTGTGGAAATTCAAGCAAAATAAACTTTATGATCTTTGTTTAACAGTGGTTGTTTTTTCTTCATCACAGAATTATGTCACCATTTTCCACAGTGGAAAGAGCAGAAATAAAAAAATCAGATAAATTACTATAACCCGTTATTATAAAACTCTTCATATCATTTCTGAGTACTTTTATCCACACATATATATATATATACATATATATGTTTATTTACTGAATACTACAATTGGATTTAAATATTGGTCAAAAACTGACCCAGGTCATTTCCTTTGGTTCTGGGTCAGGCCTGTTCCTGCACAAACAGGAAAATTATTTAGGTTGATCCAGAAGAGATTAATTATAAACTATAAAAGGCATGATAGTATTAATTTGCATTTCATAGCTTGGTGCATTTGCTTATCCATCCAAGGAGTCTCCTTGATTTTTTACCACTAATATACTGTATTTATACTGTATTTACAGTGTGTTGTGTTGAAGGCACAGCTGCAGAGTCCAATCTTTGTCCATGGCTTGGGAGGATGGATCCAGTGTTGGCAACATTGATGGAAATTCCAAAGGGAGAGTAGATGGGATACTTGGGGTGCAAAGAGGGTCTGCAAACAGAATATCCCAGCCCATTTCATTCTTCTCCAGGCCCAGTTCCCACGAGGGATGGGGAGGAAGTTCTGGGATGAGCTCCTGCAGAACTCCACTGGCCCTTTCTCCCACAGAAGTGAGGTCATGCCAGGTCCCCACTGAGATAAAGGGAAAAGGGTATTTCTTCTATTTCCCACATAATTTGCTGATTAATGATGACAGCACATCAACAGTAGGCTAATTTCTTAAAATTTAGATAAATTAAATGAAAGGTTTACTAAATTTCATTACTAGAAGCCATTTTGAAAGGGGATGCATTAGAATTTGGAAACAAAGGATCACACAAGGGTACTTTCCTGCTATCCCTGCTTTCAGAAACCCGTGCATCTCCCTTCCAGAAATGAGTTAACTTTCAGGATGAGTCTTTTCTTCTTCATTAGCTCTTTATTAGCACTGGGCTAATCAGGTCAGGCAGAATAAAAGCTCATCAGAACCACCAGCTAAAGATCAGAGGAAGCCATTTTTTCCTTTTGAAAGTTACATTTCCTTTCTTTTCTTTTTTTTTTTTTTTCTTAATAATTTCTGTTCCTCCTATTGTCGTACAGGAACAGATGTGAATGAATTCCCCAAAGAAAATTTGTTCTTACAGCATTCTGGTTCAATTTCTTTGTCCATTCCCATCCCCAAAGATAGTAAACAGATCATATTTATAGGGAGATTTTACGATCTGTTTACTTCAGATCCCTTTTTGTATTTATAAAAAAATGCAGGGAAATCAAACTAAGTGATAGAGCAGCAGCTAGAGGTGGCTTTGTCGTTCTGGACATTCACAAAAAAATTGCTCAGCTAGTAGGAAAAAAAAATGATAAATTGAAAAATATTTCAAAATCATTAAAATATTAAAAGTCATTCTGGTCACAACCTAATAGGGTAGATAATATTGGTAGTTACTGTAAAACCTGTTTCAATTAATATTTCTTATAACATATATAAACCATAAAATATTAGCCTGACTCTTCTTCATATTCCCATAGTGATCCAGGCTCTGCAGTGGTTTAAAATGCTGATTTGGAGATCATGGATTTGGATTTTTGTGGGTGAAAGGATCCTTAGCTGGATTCCTGAGGGTTGTAGCTCTAGATACCACTTTGGGGTTGCTTTTGAATACCCTGATGGTTATAAATCAGTTTTATTTATTTTACATGAGGTATATGTGCACTTAAAGGGTTTGCTCTATTTTTGGTAGAAAATGAGCAATCAGTAAATTGATGGAGTTTAGGTGCAGCTAGGCCTAAACTTAGTCTCAGACTTGGACAATGGTTTATGTCTAGTGGAAGCATCTATACAAATTTATAAATGAATACTGAATATTGGGGTAAATTCAACAGGTCTCAGTCACTAAGGATGTGTTGTGGGGAAAGGGTCTCTCTTCCTTGGGCAGGGAAGATTGTCTTCATCTCAAGCAAGGAATCTCAAACCTTGTGAAGCCCTGCTCAAGGGGAGAGTCACTGGTGGGCAGCTCAGCTGTAATTTAAGGAGAACTCAAATTGGACTCATCCAAATTTGGTCAAAAGTTTCTCTGCCTTGAAGAGCAACCTTGAGTTCCAGCTCCAGGGTTCACCCAGGCTGGAATATTTATGGCATAAAGTGGCTGTCTGTCAAATAGCACATTATGGAAAAGGAATGGTGATCCTCCTTGTACCCATGGCTTTGTTCCTTGAGGAAAGGGAGCTGGAAAAGCCACCTGCTATCCCTGCATTTATGGTTGATGTTCCACGCTCACGCGTTTTGATGTTCCTGGGGTCACAACTCCTCTGGGGATTTTCTTCAAGAGTTCTTCAAGCTTTTCTCCTACAGATAAAGGGTCTTTGGAAAAGCCATTTGGGCCTTTTTCTCCTTTGGAGGCTGCACCAAAATCCTGCTGCTTTGGTTGAGGGGTCAAATGTCCCCCACTCCAACAGCCAAAATCAGAGCACGGTGCCGAGAGCGCTCTAAGAGCTCATTTGTGGGAAAAAAGAAAAATAAAAAATTCACCAGTGCTTATTCACCTTCTGGAAACTCCAGTTTGGTGGTTTCCAGTGTTCTTTGATCTGCAGGAAGCACTTTGCTGTTTGACCAGCTCGTGGAAGGGTTTCCAAGCTCAGCCCTCAGTGGAGCAGGAGACCTGATCCATCCAGCACATCCCTTCAAACCAAGCCTCTGCCATCTGTTTCAACCTCTAATTACAAATGCAAAATAACACAATTCGCAATTGCATCATAAAAAAGTAAAATATAAGTGATTTAAATGCATGTGTGTGTTCCTTATGCAAGGCAACATTCATCTGTTATGTTTTACTGTCTTTTAGAAACAACTCCAGGGTGAAATCCCTCTTTGTGGAGGAAACAAGAATTATTTCGTTGTAAGAAGACAGTTTTTGAAAGGTGTTTTTCCAGGTTATATTGCACTTTATATATTTCTTTCTTTAAAAATTCTGTTTCTTCTGCTGAAATAGCAGCATTGAAGGGATGGGGGGCTTGTCCAGATCAGTCTGTTTTCTTCCAACTGGGCCTGGATGCTCTCTCCTGGGTTCCCAAATCATCAGCAATGTGCTAGTGCTGCTTCCCTCTTTTTATAGATCTGTTATGTCATTGTGTTTACAGGTTGTTGTTTTTTTTTTTTAACATATAGATGGAAAATTCCATCCTGTACATCTCCTTCATGAGGCAAAGGGGTTATTTTAAAAGCAATCTTTAGCTATCCAGGGTTATTTTAAAAGCAATCTTTAGTTATCCCATCATGGAGCCCTTCCAGTTTTCCCATGCTGGGAGATGACATCACTTACGTACCCAGCTAAACTCAGCTTTCTAAATAATTACATTAATTTTGGTTTGTTGATTTGTGTTTCAGGTATTTGTAAAATTCCATTATCACTAACATGTGCATGCTTAACTTTTAATTTCCCTCCGAATTTTCATTTCTGTTCACCATCTGCATTTTTTGGTCTGGAACAAGCCTCTTTGATTTCTCAATATCTTCTTGGCCCAAACCAAACTTCCCCTGCTCTGTTGACCTCCCACTTTTCTCCACCCACACCTTTACCTTAAACAGAGATGACACCTCACTCTGGGAGAAGAGCATACTAAAGATTTCTTCCTGGGGAGCAATTATTCCCAGTGAGCAGCAACTGGGGAGCATCAGAGTGGCTTTCTGAGCTCAGGTTTGCTGGTGAGCAATAAGTACTTTAAATGCAGGATTTGATGAACTTGTGAGCTCCAAAACATTTGGAGCCTTTCTGGAAAGCAGAATCCAAGGCCTGTGATGTGTCACCTCGTGGGCTGTGTAAGGCACGTACTCAGAGCCTACACACAGCCCTCAGCCCTGTTTGTCCTCCCTCCTCCTCCTCTCCAGCCTGAAAATAAGGGTCCAATATATCCAGGGATTGAACTTCATGGGTTTCAAATGGAAGCTGAAGAATTTGTTTTCACTCCGATGTAAAAGGAACAATTAGCAAGGGCACACCCCCTTCTCATCAATGGGAGACTTTTCAATTGCCTTGAAAGGCTTTGGACCAGGATCTAAAAGAGCAAAGACTTACTCCTAACAAAGATGCCTGAATAGGGATGGAAAACTGTTAATTGGACACTCCTGGCCCGCTGGATGGTAAAACAAAACCACCAACACATGTCCTGCCTTCCCTCCAACCTTGCCATGGACAAAGGGATGATTTTCCCACTCAGGAATCCTGGAGGAGAGCTGGGGGTTGTTAGGATTCTCCCTGCTCACTTCTAGTGCCTGTTAGAGAGTTACAAGTGCAACCTGTTTGTTCAACCTCATGGCAAACACCTGGGAGAGTCCTTGTTTTGCCAGTGGTCAGCTGTGGGAGGGGGAAAGGGAAGAGCCTGTGGGTGGGAGCAGCAGGAGAAGGATGCAGGGAGCTCTGCTGGGCACAGCCAGCTGAGCAAGGGGCTACTGGGCTGTACTGGTCCTTACCTGCGGCTTGGGAGGACAGTGAAGCTGAGCTAAGGATGCTCCCATCATCCCAGTTCATCAACTTGGAACTCTGTTTGGTAGGCATGGAACAGAAGATACTTCTGGTGTTGGATCGCAGCTGTGATTTGAATTCTGGTGAAGCAAGGAGGTGGTGAGAAGGGTATTGGCAGCTACTTTTTTGGGAATATTTCACTTGATTATGTTGCCATCTCTGTCGGTTTCCAATGTTTGGCAACTTGCTTATTCAGAAACATTTTGGAGTTGTCTACTTCTCCTTTTTTTTCTTTCCAGTGAGTTGCACTTTGATTTTCTTACTAAGTCATTTGGTTGTTATGGCTGCATGGATTTTTTTACCAAGCTTTGTAACTGAACATTGGGGGGTTTTTTGGTTTTTTTGGTGTTTTTTTTCCTATGTGTAATTTGCTTTTGAAGTTGCCAGGGAACAATTTTATTCAGGAAAACAACAAATCCACCCATATTATCAACTAGTTTTATTTGGAGAAAATAGAGTTACAGATGCACCAAGATGAAGTTATTTGGCAACAGGAGATTTTGGGTTCATTCCCTATGGACTGACATAATCCTGATGGAATAATTGCTAAAAGGAATTTATTTTAAAATAATATGACCTGTGCTTAAAAGAAATTGGCCTCAGATAGCCCAGTAAGTTGCTTTTTCCCAGGCTTGCTTATTGTTTCATTTAAAAGCTTGTTCAGAACAGACCCATTAACTGGTCATAGTCGCTAATTGTGAGCTTGTCTTTTCTTTGGCTTAGAAAGCCTCTGGATTGAGGTCAAAAAGAAAAGGAATGGAATAGGCAATTTTAAATTGCCAATTTCTCTCATTTTAATATCAGATTTGTTTGGCTTGTTCATATTATGCAGATGAAGCTGTGGTACCAGAGCCCAAAACCCTGGAGGTGTCCAAAATCCCAGGATCCAGCCCAGGGCTTTCTCTCGTGGGCTGAGGGAAAGACCTTGGAGTTTGTTCTTCATAATTTCGTTCCTTTTCTGTTTCTCTGGTTTTCCTGAGTGTGATGTGCTGGTGATGCTTTTTTATTTTGTGCCATAGAAAATGTCATCAGTGTTTTCTAAATTTCCATACCACATTGAAGCAAATACTGAGCAAGAGTTGGTTTTAGCAACTCCCCTTCCTGTTGTGTATTTTTTTTTGTTTTTTTTCCCCTTGAACCTAAGTAGAACTCCAAAAGTAGTCATTTTTTAAAAGGAACACTTCTGGATTGTGTGAGGAGCTTTATTGCCATTGTTGTTTCAGGGGTGTAGATTTTCCTGGGAGGAAATACAACAAAATATTTGTCATCATCTTTCTATTACAACCATCAGTCTTGAACCTCAAGAGTGTTGTGTATCATAAATTAGGCTGTAATTTGGTTGTGTTTATCTGATTATATTTACAGGAGTGTGGTTGGGTGTCACAGGTGTCATCTTAACAGACAATGAAGGTTAAAGACTGGTGCTTTACCAGGCAGGTCTCCATCCAAATTTGCTGCACAAACCTGGCTTGGATAAACCCCACTATTTTTATTTCTGAGAAATATATAGAAAATAATTTCATTTTTCAGAAATTCATATACCTTTGGACCAGCCAGTAAGCGAAATATTTTCTAGCATTACATTTATTTTTTTTTCCCTAAAAGCATTATTTCTGTTAGTTGGAGAATCCTGCTGCCTACCAGAATGTGAAAATAGGTTTCATTCAATTAATGAACTGGAAACAGGAAGACATTACATAGTAAATGAGGTTTACATATGATAATGTTGGATTTGTCATGTAAACGATTGCTTCCTTTCAGCTCCCTGAAAGGACTAAATTTTGCTTTTGTACAGAATGTACAATACTAATAAAAAGAGAAGGCTCTATGGAAAGTATAACAATAAACTATATCTATAATTCTAATGTGCAGGAGAAAGAAAGGACGATGATATTTTAATACACCAGTAGATCAGAGGTGGGAAGTGGTGTCAGAAACTAAAGGCTCAATCACAGCTTTGCAAAAAACTCCACAGGCAGGGCAGTGAAATGAAGGGAAAGGCTTTAAGCTGAAGGAGGGGAGCCTTGGATGGGATATTGGGAAGGAATTCTGCCCTGTGAGGGTGGGAAGGCCCTGGCCCAGGGTGCCCAGAGAAGCTGTGGCTGCCCCTGGATCCCTGGCAGTGCCCAAGGCCAGGTTGGACAGGGCTTGGAGCAGCCTGGGACAGAGGGAGGTGTCCCTGCTCATGGCAAGGGCTGGAACGGGATGGGCTTTATCACCTCTCCCAACCCAAACCATCCCATGATTCTGTATTTCCACAAGTCTTACTTCAGCCCTGACCATTTTTGCTGCTCCCAGTTGGACTTTGTTAAATTCTTTTCAGTTTCTTTGCATGGTTTTTGAAACAGTAAGGGCAGGACAGGGCAAAACATCCCAGCTCTGTGAGGGTGGGAGAATTACCACAGTGGTCTCATGTAGGGTGATCCTGTTAACAAATCCCTGAAATTACCCTTTCTGCAGCAGTTTTACTCCTTTGTTTGATATGGAGCTCGTAGACCACTATAAATTTGAATGTGTAATGGAGTTCCCTTACTGGCAATTTCCCATTTGCATCTGATTTCTCTTCTCTAAGTGTAACATTTTACACTTGGCTTTATTGAATTTCATCTTAATTTCAGGCCATCACTCCAAACTGTTAATATCTTTTCAGATTTTGATCCAGACCTCCCAAGGGTTCCCACCATCCCAGCTCCTCAACATTGCAAATTTTATAAATGTAATCTCTTTTCCCTTTAACTGAGTCATTATGAAAATATTGAACAGAGCTGGAGCAAGGACAGATCCCTGAGGAATCTCACCTGAAGCTTCTTCCTGCTTTGACAGTGAACCATTGATAGCTACTCCTTGAAAGCAGTTTTTCAGTCAATTGTTCCCTCCACCTCATGGTAATTTTATCTAGTTCTAGACCATATTTTCTTAGTTTTATTATAAGAATGTCATGTGGAACAGTATCAGAAAGCTTACTAATAAGAAGATGTATCACATCAACTCTGTCTCCCTTATCCACAAGGCCAGTTATCCTGTCAAAATTAAATTGGAGGGCTCTGTGCTGGAGACTTCTTTTTAATCAAGCCATTTGAGTTATGACCCCTGCAATATTAGATAAATTTTTCAGGAATAACAAACATGCTGGGTTTTTGGGTTTTTTTCCTAGGCTACCACTGCAAAGCAGTTTGCTTGTTTGTTGTTTTTTAAAATAATCTAGTGACGTGAGATTAACAATAATGGTCTGAAAGCCAAAAGCCATTATCTGACTGTTACCAAAGACAAAAATTAGGGTGGGAGCAACAAGGCTTCCTCCATAATAGTGTTTTCTTCATTTCAAGCTGATCAGTAGGAAGTGGATTTAGAAGTGCTTTAAATCATTTCACACCATTTACTGGTAATCTAACAAGCATGAACTGCATGTACCCTAAGTGCTGATTTTTTAAAAAGCATAAGAGGAAGAGCAAAAGAACTTTTTATTCTAAGTCATTCTGTAATTTACACATTTTTGTATCAGCCCACTTACTAGTGCCATACATAAGTGTTTCCTCTGAACAGATTTAATTTTTAATTTTCCTGAATCAGTGTTAACCAGGAAAAAGGTAATTGTTGTCAAGAGTATTCAAACTGTCAGAATATCATTCAATCTAAAAGCTGTTAGAATCTGTGCAAAAGTAATTACTGAAACTCTATTCAACTGTAATAATAACCTGCCACTGATGACAGCAATTACTGGGGAAAGTGTAATAGAAATCAAAGGCGCATTTTTCTCTGACAAGTACATTTCTAACTAAGGTTTACATTGGTTGAATAGTGTTGACAATGATGATGTGCTGTATCACTCTTAATCACGGCTGGCATGATGTTACAGTTTGAGCTGCTCGTGCTAGAGGGGGACTAATTGCGTGTTTCAGCTGACACTGGCCGTGCTCTCTGTGCTGGGGAAGGCAGATGAGGATGAGCAGCCTTTTAAGTGTGGTGCCTCACTGCCTGGCTCGCACCCTTCCCAAGGGTTAGGGTGTAAGCACTGCTGGGTTTAACAGAAAGGCTCCAGTTAGGACTGGGATCAACCAGTTAAGGTCGACTTTGGGCGTGAACTAAACAAAGCAGAGGGGTGGGAAGGAGCAGGGTGGCAGGAGTCAGCCCACTTCTGCCTCCTGCCTGGCAAAGGTCATGTGGAGCCCTTCCCCATGGATTTACCTCCCTAGGAGGTCCTGCTGTCTCAGGAGAAGGTGGTTCTTCACTGCTTCCAGCTGGTAGGAAGGCAGTGAAGCCAAGAGTGGCTGCTGTTTTCAGGTCTCAGTGTCAGGGCTGCCCTTCACTCAGGCAGAACCCACAACACAAGGTGCCAGTAAGGATAACTGCCCTGGCTCTGGGGGATTGTGGTATGAGAAGATCTGGTCTGGCTTTGTGCATTTTTTGGAGAAGGGGGAAAAAGGACGTCCTTCTTGACAGCATTTTTTCCTCTGTTGATCAATTTTGCCTGCTTTTTCAGCAATTGATGAGGAATTTCCTCCAGAACATTTCCCCATTGTGAGAACTCTTCAGGAACAGCTGTTTCAGAATAATCCACCCAGAAATCTGGTTCAGCTCCCCCTGTTCAGTATCCCTGCAATAACCCCTGTGTCTGAGAATGAGCTCAGGGAAAATATCCCTTGGAAACAATCTTTGGGAAGGCATCCAGAGTGCCAAGTGTGTTGGTCCTGCTCAGTCATCTCTAAAATTATTCCAAAAACTTCTTAAAGTATCACAGAAGTTCATTTTACCAGCTTTTTGCTTCCTTGAGGTTCAACAGAAGAACTTTAAGGACTGAACACGTGCAGGATGTGCAGGTCTGGAGCAAAGCTATGGAGAGAAGTTTCAGGCCCACCAATGGTCAGGTTCTCATGCAGGAAATTGGGTCCATGGATTTTTAGAGAGTGGAAGAAACAAGGATAATTGAGTGATGTTGTGCAGTTAATCACCTTTCTCTTGTCAGGGCTGTTCTGTCCTTGACATGATTCCACAGTCCATAAGTTCATAGTGACTGCAAAGGCCAAAAGTCATTATTTCATGGCAGATCCAGCTATTTGCACCACTGAGACTCAGCAGGAGAACACAGCGTAGAATCTGGGTAAGGAATGGAGATACAGAGAATTAAACAGTCCTTCCATGGCCACCAGACAGGTTATATCCATTAAAGGTTATCCAAACAGGATACACCTTTACACAGGATACACTCCTTTACAGGAGGTTTAACACTTCCAGGAGACTTTTTGAAAGGAGTTTTAGGCAGTTCCACATCCCAGTAGAAGCAGTGGCTGTCCCTGCAATCCAGTATCTCCAAGGTATCTCTGAGCTTTTACAAACCCCTCATCCACACTTTAATGTGTGAGTGGTCCCCATAGGCTCCTTGGATGATCTTGTGGGCTTTAACACATGCTGAATTTCTCATGGAACTGGGGCTCCAGATAAGAGGCTGCCAAAGGAGTTCATTCCATCATTCTACTTACTGCTCTAATTGCCTGTTTATGTTTTCTGACAGCCAACACTACCCAATAATTTTTATAAACAGAAGCTCTTTCACAAAACCGACTAAATAAAAGTCACAGCTCTTGAACATCCAACTGATTTTAAAGGAAAACTTGATGTTTCCCCTCTGATTTTCCTATTGATGTTTAACAGTTGCATCAGGCTGGGTCCCTGGTGCTCTGTTACCATGTGGCTCTCTTTTATTGTAAGGCAACAATAACGCAATTCAGCTGCAAGCAGTGTGGTAAAACACTCCTGGATTTTGTGCACACCTTATTAATTATCCTAACTGCAAAATGATGGGCTCTTTGACAGCCATTTCTATAAACTCTTTGGGTTTCTCACGTGGTGGGGACTACCTGAGTGGAGGTGGTGCTTGCCTGGTTTAGTGAGCGGCTGCGGGCGGGCGTTGCTGGAACCAGGGCTGGTTATGAACCCAGTGCTGCTGAGAACCCTTGCACTTCATCCCTTTTTTTGAGCTAAAACGTGAGAATAAAAACCCAAACAACACCAGGGTTCTTCTCCTTGCTCAGAGCTTCCCACCCAAGGGATGAAGAGCCTGAGCTTTGTCTGAAGCAGGCAGGGCAGATAAGAGGCTGCCAAAGGTGCTCAGCGTTGCTCTTCTTTGCAGGTGCTGCTGTTTCTCCTGGAGGGTGCAGCCACAGCAAGGTGTCCCAGGCACTGTGCTGTGCCCAGGGCTCCCACAGGCCCTTTTGCAGAGGATGAATGCACCCACAACTGTCGCTCTGGGGGTGACACTGCTGGTGTGACCATCAGTCACCCTCTTTATGGGGTGGCAGGAGAGCAGGGAGAGCTGGAAAGTCTGATTCCTTCCAGAGTTTGTGTGCTTGTGCCATTGGCACCCCTGTGTCCTGGTGGAGAGGCTGGGCAGGGATTTGTGTGGCTTGCAGGTGCCAATGTGTGACATAAATAGAAACTGAATTATGACAGAGTTATGGTCTCTCCAACAGCACCCATGTAAATTTGTTTGGGAATTTAGGGGCGTTGTTCCTGATGGTTTTCCCTTTGCCTTTCCAGTGCTGCACTTTTAAGAATTCCCCATCAACAAGAGCTTAGAAATGATCAGTCAGGTTTTCCCTGATAAAAACAAAAGGTCAGTTACATGTCTTTCATGGCATGTCCTTATTTTAAACCTTTTCCCTGAAAACCTGACAGCCACACATTTATTATTTTTGAAAAGAGAGCTGAGATGAATGGAGATCACATAGATAACCTACAGAAACATCAGTACCTGGCTTAGAGATGCACCATTACCATCTTCTCATGGTGTGACCACCTCAAAGGGACAATTGTAGAGACAATGGTGTCCAGAGCAGGGAGGAGACTCCAGGAGTGGCAGTAAGGACAACATCTGTCTGGAATATTTCTGCCTGCCTGCATAATCATGCACAGATTTCTATTGTTCCAGGAGTTACTCAAGCATATAATAGAGTTTCAGTGGGTTCAAACCTCCTGTTTTAGATGGTGTTTTAGTGAGTTGTTTTTCTGCCTCAGCATGGATTAGAATTTTTGTCCCACCCCCCCCAGCACAGGGAGAGAGTGTGAAGAAAATATTGCATTGTAAATGCTGACTAGGCAGCTGTATTGTGAATTTTAAACTGTAGGAAACAAAAACATTACCAAAAATGTACCTTTGATATCTGCTTAATACCCTCTGTCTGTGGTCTGAAATAACCTTGGGCCCCAAGGACCTCTTGCCATGCCCAGATCCTGGATCCACAGGTGGAATTCCAACCTGGTGCAAAGGAACTCGTGGGCAGAGCCAGGGATTCATCCAGAGAATGGCAATGCCAGACAGGTTTTGTACCCTGCAGTGTTACCTGGGAATGTGGTTGCGGATTCATAACGATGCTTCAAGGACTCGATTCAGTTTTGCTGGGATCACATAAATAGTCAGGGGCAGAGATGCTGGATCTAAAGGATCCTGTCTCCTGAACCCTGTGCCCTGTCCCCTGAGTCAGGTGCAATGCAGAAATTGCAGAAATCCATAGTTCAGGGGAAAAAATTCAGAAAAAGAAATTCAGAGATCCATATTAACGAGGAAAAAAAATATTTAAAATAATGCAATGACTGTTTCTGGACCTTCTGTTGTGGCAAGTATTTCTATTTAAGTACACAAACCATTGATCCGTGTGGAGCAGGAATGGGTTTGTGTGCCAGCTGAGGGAAAATCCAGTGGGATGAGCCGATGGCATCCCCCCTGTGCCAGCCTGCTGCTCCAGGGCTGTGTGCTCACACTCCTAACTCCTCTCAGCCAGGTGGGTTTAAACTGTTTGAATTACTGCTCCCAGCTACCCCGGCTGAGATTTTTTTATTATTATTATTTTTAGATTTTTTTTTCCTGCCTGGAGAGAATTAAAATGCTCATTTGAACTGCTTTGCCAACAGATCCGCTCAAAACCTGCAGCAAGCGGCTGTTAATGAGCAGCTGGGGGAGCGGCTCCTTCCCGGCACAGGCTGCTCCTAAAGAGCCCATCCATGCATATCCTTAGGACATTTCAAGAGACTGCGCTTTTTTTATTTTTTTTTCTGTCTTTAAATCACAGGAAAAGTGACTTCAGGTGTTGCAGCGCTCGAATTCACTCGGTTCCTTTCAGCCTGCGTGGTGCCCACGCCCGTCATTAGCACATCCTTTAATGAACAAGGTTGGACCATTCAAACGAGGGAGCGTTCAGATCCCTTTGGGAAGCCAGCAGGACAGAGCTGAACACATCGCTCCTGCTGTTTAATTAGATCCCAAAACCTCCAAGTAAAAATCAAGTGATGCTTTAACCAATTCTTGTATAATTGCTGTCTTGGTTAAATTTTCTTTTTCTTCTTTTTTTCTTTTTTTTTTTTTTTTCCCCCCGAGGATTTTCAATCTGGATTGAGGAGGTTAAATCGGTAGTGCACTTATTATAAATGTGTAAATAACCTTACCTCTGCACAGCAATAATTTAGGCAGCAGTTAAATCATAGGAACACCTTTGGAAGTGAGGTGAGTGTTTAAAGGTTTGCTCAATAAAGATCTAACATTAAACAGGTATCATAAGCCTTAAAATGTAATTTAAGTGGATGGGTGTTCTCCCTACTGACCGTGATAAGATCAGTGAGGGAAGGTGGTGGCAAAGTGTATCAGATGCAGAGGTGGCTCTGGAGAGTGCAGGGATGGATCAGAAATTTCCCATCTCTCTTATTTTCCTTTTTCAAGCACATAAAAAGGCAATCTCATCCTTTTCCTCAGGTGAGTAAATGAAAGGGCTGCTCTCCAAACAGCTGCACACAAATATTCAGCTTCTTTCTGGGCATTTGGTCACTAGAAGAAAAGGCTTATCTGGTGGGCAGATGTTTCAGAGACTTTTCTAAGCTTTCTCAGAGGGGAAAAAATTTAAAAATAAGAATAAGCTTACTGAGGGCTATATGATGCATGGTGGTTTATTAGCCATTGTTCTGGTGTGTGAGCCAAAATTCTGCCTTAATCCATGCAGAGCAGAAAGTTTCTGTGGCTTAGGAATCACAAACCTGGGCTGTTTGTCTTGCTCTCTCTGGTGGACAGCATCCCATTATTGTCACATTCCCTGGTTATGTTTAATGTGAGGAGGATACAAGCACTTTAAAAAAAAAAAAAAAAGTCACTCCAGTGGTGCTCTCTGCATTTTTATTCCTGAATATTAAGTCCCAATTTTTATAGCCTTAGCTTGATCTGGGGCTTCATAAAACATCATAAATTGGAGCTTAGCTTTACAGGCAAGCAGGATGATTTGATAAGGATGGGATTGCCCCTACTACATCAAATCACGTTTCCTCTCTGGGCGTCCTGAAGCTCTGAGTTATGGCCCTGGCTCAGTAGCCAGCCAGGAGAGAGAAGAAGCCCCGTGCAATTAACTCTTTGCATCTTGGGGTTTTTTTGTTTGGTTGGTTTTTATGCTTTTTGGAGGGTTTTTTTTGTTTGTTTTTTTGGGTGTTGGTTGGTTGTGGTTTCTTTCTTTTTTCCAAGGAGAAAGAATGAGAAAAGTTCTTTAACCAGGTATTTTCTTGCAATTTCACCTGGTAGCAGAGTCAGCTGAGTGCAACCTCTTGTCAGCAGAACCATTATCTGTAATTTACATGCAGGAAGCAACAAAGTTTTAGGGTGAAATGGCTCCAAACCTGGGAACCTCTGCCTGTTCCTGCAAGCACAGGAGCTGTGTCAGTGACAGCATTAAGGGCTATTAAACTGGCTTTGATGCATTGCTGGGGTTTTGGATGATTTTCTAGTTTTTATTATTCCTCTGACTATCATTTTCTATTTTTAAATGGCATCTGCTATCATGGCATCCAAGGAGTCTGTCCTTCAGAGGAGACTCTGCTCCAGCAGCCCCTGTGCTCCTTGCCAGTGGTTTGTAGATGATGATCCCCTGGAATTTGGGGGTCACAGCCACCATTTATGCAATTTATGACCTACAAAGGATCTGTGTTCCAGGCTGGGAGCAGGCACAGGAGCTGCTCATGGAATGGCTCCACTGCTGGAGCTGCAGGGGTTGGACTCAGGGCAGGTCTCCAGCAGTGCCACCAAACGGGCTCTGCCCCAGCTGCCTCCTCTCTGGGTGAGGAGGAGGCTGAACTCTAGGTCAGGGTGGTTTTGCTGTGTGGATGAAGGTCCCAGTGGTTTTGTCTTTGTCCCCAGCCTGGCTGTGGTGATGCTGCTGCTCCTGCACCCCCAGACCCTGGCTGGGTGCCCGTCCCCCTCCTCTGCAGCATCCTCAGAGATTTTGGAGGGGGCTGCTGCTGCCTGCTGGGCAGAGATGCTCTTCCAAAGGTGCTGCTGGCTGCTCTGCTGGTCACTGCTGCAGCCTTGGAGCGAGGGCAGGGATGGGGACATTGACATGAATCTGCTCTCCCCAGATCCTCTTCTTGGTTCAGCAGAATTCTCTTCAAACATCCCACCTCTCTCCAGCCGGGGTCAGGCAGCGCTCGCCCAGCCACGGCTCCTTGTTGGGTCTGCAGCAAGAGCTTTCCATGGAATTACAGGATCACGGGCTGGCTTGGGCTGGAAGGCATCCTAAAGATCAGCTGGGGTTTTGTGATGTTTTTCTACAAAGCCTTGCAGAGTTTTAGAATCACAGAATCAGAGAAAATCCTGAGCTGAGACCCTCAGGGACCAAGGAGTCCAACACCTGGCTGGTTTTAAGGGTAGTTCAATACCTGGGTGACAGGTAGTGGTGAGAAAAACAATGAGGTTGTTGAGAAAAGAATAGCATTTAATGAGCACTGAAATGTATTATTCCCCTTTTAACAGAGCTGCCTAAAAACTATTGATTTGGCTGCCCACAGATTTCTAATAATAAAAAATTTAAAACCTTGCTATCATTCCCCCAAAATCAGGTTTATTTCCAGCATGAGTGAACTCAGAAATTCTCCAGTTAGAACTATGGGAATTGGATCCTCCAAATTAACAAATTCCTCTTCCAGTCTAACAAATTGTTTTGTTCATCTGCATTCTCATCCTGGGAGCTGACATTGCTTGGTGAGAAAACCCAAAACTGGTTTGTCCTGGTTGGTGTTTGGCAGCTTTTCCTCTTCCCTTTGGCCCAGCCACCTCAATGAACCCCTCCCTATGCATACTTATTTTTCATAACTCAATTTATAAATAATTTTTTACCAAAATTAGCAGCAATAATTTGTTTTATCCTTGCCTGTCACTCTAGCTAACCTCAGATTAAACTTTTTAGGTCAAACCTGGGCTGACAAGGCTTTAGATGCTCCTCACCTGGTCCTTGAGTGCTGCTGTTGCAGCTACATCTGTGTTCATTTTCACTGATAATTTGGCTTTTTTTGTCTTCATTTCACCATTGATAAGATGCCCACAAGGACTTTTGGCCAAGTTGCTGGTTTTCCTTGCAGCAGGGTTATCCAGTGTATTGCTGGCAGTGCCTTTAGGGGGAAATATATAAGTCTGAAATCAAGCTTCCAAAAAAACAAACAGCACTTCTGATTAGGATCTCATATTGTTATCCTTCCTGCTTCATTTGTTTTCCAGATGGGAGAAATAAAGGTCAACAACCCTAGGGCAGCGAGCTGATTTGAAAGAAATGTGATTTCTGAAAGGGAAATTTGCAAAAAATAGCCATAACCAAGAAATGAGAAACATTTTAAGAAATTGGCAGTTCAGACTAATCTTCCCCGTAGTTTATCTTGGCCAGTTGGTGATATTTCATTGTCCATGCAGATGTGCTGATAAACCAGTCCTGCCCTTCTTGCAGCGTTTGAAAACCATTTTTCTTCATTGAAATTGGGGTATGGCTGTGGCCGTGAAGGAGGAAGATGAAGGGGGCTCTGAGCGGAAGGAGAGGCGCTTTGAAGGCTGCTCCAGCCACGCTTTTCCCGGAGGGAGGAGCTGGAGCTGCCCCGTCCCCAGCTCGGCTGGGAGCGGCTCCTGCCAGCACCAGGAGAGGACGCGCCATCCCAGGGGCTGCTCCTGCACCCGTGGATCAGGCAGCTCCTCCCGAGGTTTCTCCTGGGAGCTCACCCAGCTCCCCACATCCCTGGCAGGGCGAGGAGAAGGGGCTGAGACCCGGAGCATCCCTTTTTTTTTGCACGGCTCGCCCAGCCGGTCGCTCCTGGGAGCCGCTGCCTGCATCCCGAGCGAGCCTCCCTCCTCCCAAAATCGGGGTCATGTCTCCCTCTAGGGGCTCGCGACGAGGATGAAACCCCTCCCTTTCCCCTGCCACAGGAGGCTTCCGATGTGCTAAATAAAGGGGTTTCAGCTTGTAGGGGCTGGGACGTGGCACAGACCCGGTGTGCCCGTGGAAAATGCAGTTTAAAAGTTATATTTTAATAGCATTTTCTGGATGAAATTACCTTCCTGCCTCCTCTCTGGGCGAGGAGGAGGCTGAACTCTAGGTCAGGGTGGTTTTGCTGTGTGGATGAAGGTCCCAGTGGTTTTGTCTTTGTCCCCAGCCTGGCTGTGGTGATGCTGCTGCTCCTGCACCCCCAGACCCTGGCTGGGTGCCCGTCCCCCTCCTCTGCAGCATCCTCAGAGATTTTGGAGGGGGCTGCTGCTGCCTGCTGGGCAGAGATGCTCTTCCAAAGGTGCTGCTGGCTGCTCTGCTGGTCACTGCTGCAGCCTTGGAGCGAGGGCAGGGATGGGGACATTGACATGGTCCCCAGAGCTGAGAGCAAAGAAGAAAACCAGGTGGAACATCAGGCTTTTATTGCAATGTTTGCTGAAATGGGAAACCAGGAGTGTTTAATTGCTATGGTACAGCATTTAAACAGAGCTCATCGAGATGAATTTTGAGTTTGCAGTTGAATTTGACGCCTTTGTGGACTTTCAGAGTAGTTTGTTGTTTTCTGGTTTTCCAGTAACAAACACAGTGGGAATTTGCCTCTGTTCAGTGGCCAGGCAGCCACGATCATCATTCTGTGCCACTGTTGACCTGATATTGATCTGAGAGTCTGGGAAGAAAAGAAGTCTAATAAATAAATATAAATCAATAAATTCAATCAAAATATAAAGGATGGTCTTCCAAGAGGCACAAGTGGGAATTGCAGGAATTGAAAGGCAGCCCAAGTCATTTGAATGACTCTGCTGGTTTTGTGTGAGAGCTCAAGTACAGCTCTCAAAGATCTCGTTTTGCATCGGGGACACAGAGGTTCATTTCACCAATTTTAATAATCCAAAATTTAGGCTGAGGCTTCCTCACAGTCAGCTGAGAGCTGGGATGAGTCATGTTCTGGGGGAGGGTGTTCATTAGTGGCACTGCATCATCGCAGGGGACGTCAGTGCCCAATTTTTAGCTGGCCCGAGTTGGGTGCAGTTTATCTCATCCCTCTCAGCCATTCCTCCGTGGGCCGTTGCAGCCTCTCCCTGAGAGGTAACAGAGAATCCTCTTTACCCCAGCAATTACTTACATTGTGATTCCCATTGCCCCTTACTATTTAATTAAATTATGGCTCTTCACTCAGCAAAACCAAGGATCTCTATAAAGGTGCCATGGAAGTGTTGCTGAGAAATAATCTCAAAAATTTCTCAAAGAGCCCAGACCAGTTTGAATACAATTCCTCTTTGCTCCACTGCAGTGTAAATCAGGAGTAACTCCTGAACCCCCAGCCTGGGTACCAAAGGCTTGGCTTCACTTTGGGTAAGACCAATGAGCCTCTGGCTCTTGCAGGATGAAATCACTGATGAAACCAGGATATGGCAAATAGACATAAATAATTGATAGTTGTTTGTTTATATTAATTCTAATTAAGGGTAGGAACTAGATGATCTTTAAGGTCCCTTCCTACCCAAACTTAAAATGAAACTGAAGGACATGGGTTTGAGGATATTTGGGGATTTGCAAAAAGAGGTAATAAATATAAGCCAGAGAGAAGGATGCTGACATGGCACTAAGGATTGAAAGTGATTTTAAATAATTTTAAATTCTTATGTTTAGTTACAGAAATTCAGGGTCAGATCTAATGAAAGGTTTAGTATCTAAACTTGGTTTAGTATCTAAGGTGGGCTCTCCCACCTGATGGTGACATTTGCACTGAGGCCAGACAAGGACAGTGCTGGGTCTCAGCATGGCAAGGGGACCCTTGTGGTTCTTTAGACCCATCAGGGACAAAATCAGGCTCTGATTTCAACGGGGACAGAGACCCTGGCACTTGAGGAAGGTGGCCCGAGTTCAGCTGTCTCTGGCGGTGTTTTGTGGCTGCTGTGGGTGCTGGCTCAGATTTTCTGCTGATTATGCTGGAGCAATATTGCAAGGAATTTATGCATAATGGACATAAATCTCACTCTACGAGCCACCTGAGAGGCAAGAAAAATGGTCTCTGTCAAGGATCTACACACAGAAATACATTAACCAGGAGCTCTCCGCAGAGCAGGAGCCCCGGCTTCAAACGTAGGTTTGGGGGAATAATGAAGAATAAAATTAGTGCTTTGGTAATGCATTAAGCCTTTTGGGGGGGTTTTGCTGGCAGCTTTTTACAGCCTGAAAGGATAAATGGTGATGATAATAAATTTTGCTAACTTTTAAAGCCATCTTCCAGAGGAAGATGCAGAAAGCTTTTCCTGTGCAGTTGTGGAGCAGGAAGGGCTGTTCAGCTGGGACTGTTGGAGCTTCCAGTTAGGAAAACATACAGGGAAAGAGCTGCCTGCCAGGATGGGAGGGCTTCTGCTGGATGGAATGGAGGGTTGTGCACCCCACACTCACAACCCTGCCCAGGGAGTGAGCAGAGCTGGTTGTGAGATGTTCACACAAACTTGGCCCAGCCGCGGTTCCCATTGGAACAGGGATCCTGCGGCTGCCAGGATCCATCAGCCGGGATGTTCTGTCACTCACCTTCCCTTCAGCCAGGATGTTCTGCCTCTCCTCTTCCCTTCAGCCAGGATCTTCCTTCAGAGGCTGAGAGCTGCCCATTGGTGTTGATAAAAGGAGCTCAGAACCAAACCCACAAACGGAGCGGGCGCTCGTTCCTTTCCGTGTGCTGGTTACGGCCAAGGGGAGCAGGATGTGATTGAAGCCTCTCCCTCTCATCTCCAGGGCTCTGGCTTTGTTATCCATATTCCCATGAATTATTTTGTTGCTATAGCAATACTTTTTAGTGGGCCTAATCCTTTCCCACTTCCAGGGAAGCCCTGTACTTTGCTCTCTCAGTGCAGTTGGGGCCTTTACTCTGGCAAATTATCCCTCAAATTACAGCTCGAGGTTACGTTTGCTTTTCAGCACTAATCTGGATTAGGGAATTCTTAATTTGGGCTAAAGTGGATTTGGAAATTCTTAGTAAAATAAATGCCAAAGGATCACATCTGTAAAATTACAATATATTATATATTGCCTGTGTTTGTATCTTTGCAATCATGGGTCTCCTCACCCAATTAAATCTCCTGTATGGAAAGTGGTGGGGGAAACAGAAATACATAAAAAAACTCCACATGCTCCACATTTACAGATTTCTGAATTCTATTCTCACCATGACCCTTCTCAGAATTTGGAAAGTATCTCTCAGTCAAAATTTTTATTCCCAATTGTGTGGCAGGAAGAGAGAGGGCACATTGAGGAATGGAAAAAGGCAGAGGCAGTAAATTCTGATGGGTCCCAGCATTCGTGGCTTTGTTCCAATCAATAATTTTTCTTCTTTCCTCTGGTTTTTTCCCTCAATTTCCCTCTTTTTGTGTATCTATATATATGTATGTGTGTTTTTTGCAGTGTTCTTGGATCAAGAACATGCTGTCCCTCACACTGGGTCATTGCAAGCCTGAGCAATCATTTGCTGTGTGGTTTGTGGATCAGCAAGAGGGTTTAAAGGTTTAAATGGCAAGATTTAAATTAAAAAATAGGTATTTTGGAATGTATACGTGGATGAAAGTCAAGTTCAAGGTGGAAGGATTAACTTGTTTGCTTTGTATTAGTAATACCTATTAATTAATGATCTGTTATATTAATTTTTAATGGATGTATTTAAGAATGAGACCAAATTTTGGATAATCTTTCCTTAATACCCTAGAAGAGTAATTACAACCTGAACTATGTTGTCACAAGCTTGCAAAATTAGTAATTGGAAAAGGTTAATAAATATAACTGGGGTTGCTGAGCTGCTGTTAGAGGGTAGCAACACTGGATTTAGATATTGTTACTTTAAATTTTTAAAGTCCAGCACTGAATTCACTCCAAAGGACTGAAATTCAGCCTGAGGGCCCTGGGCTGGTGGCAAGGGGTGGCTGTTGGCCACAATCACCTCGTCAGGCTCACAGACACTGGCACACCTCTGAATTCACCCCAATTTATTCATGGCTGCTCCTGCAGGCAAATCTCTTCAGATGCATCAGCTCTTTCAACTATTCCCATTTGGGAGCAGCTTCCAGCTCCTCCAGCCTTCCCAGCTGGCACAGGCAGCTCTTCCACTGCTTTCCATGGCTTTAACACCCTTATGTGTTTCTTTCCTCTTGGATAAGATCTTTCCTGCCCTGAAAGGAAGCCCTGGAGGCTCCCTGTGGGAATGCTGTCTGTGGTGGGATGGACAAGGTGGGTGCAGTGTGGTGAGTGAGCCATAGGCATAAGGAAGAATAATTAATTTATCAGTTTAAGAGAGAGAAAATGCAGAGGTGGGTCACGACTTACAGGGGATTTTCCCCTGAAATCTGTTGTTCCTAGCTTCCCCTGACTGTTAGGAATCAAACCCCACAGCATCCATGGATAGGGAAATAATTCCCATGGTGGCTGCAGAGTCCACACCAGTCTGTCCCCGTGGAGCTGGATGGCAGAGATGCAGTGTGATTGATGTCTTTTCTGGCTTTAATTGCAATTATTCGTGTGCCTGAACATTTCATAGTATTTATTTTTTTCTCCCCAGGATCTGGCATTTCTTTTTCGTGCCCTTTCAAGAGACCCAGCTGGGATTATCCTGTCCTTATTTTCTGTGCCTTTGTTTTTGTTCACATTCCATAACAAGTGATGCTGGATTATAAAACCTACTTCAGGCTAATGCACAATTGTCCGTTGTTTTCCACTGAGAGGGTTTTTAGGCAGTGCCTTCCCTCTTCCCAAACTGAGCTACTCTTGTGGAAGCCCCACGTGGAATGTCCCTGAGTCCTTCTGCAAGGCATGAACTCCTCTGGAGCCACCACGGCTTTCTCTGGAGATCTTACATTTTCTTGACTTCAAAAGTCTATTTGTTATTTAAGGACACAGGATGTTCCTCCCCGTGTTTACAGAACACATTGTAACACACTTTAAGTGTAATTGGAGGGAAAGATCTTTGATGTCTATTGTAGTCATTTCCCTCAAGGGCTGCAGGATTGGTCAAAGTCTACACTAGTCTCTCGATATTTCCCTTTTTTTTTATCCCCTCAGATAATGCCTGTTTTTTAGCTCATAAAATCCAAAAATGTGGATGTTTTATATAAGATTTAAATATTGGTTTTGTTTTGGGGGGAAAAAAGTCTACACGGATATAATAATATTCCGTACTCATATTTCAGAGGAATTATTTTATTTGTCTTCATTTCCCTCATTTTATCATGACAGTTTTTCTGACTTTTTCTTCTGGATATTTCATATACATATATATTTAAATATCTACACTGAGCGGGGGAGCTGCAGAGACCAAATTTCTTCTGAGGGTTGGGAACAGAAGGGAGGAGGAGTCTGTGTCACGTTCTGAAACATCCTAATGACCCAAAGCCCTTTCTGATAGGGGAAAAAAACAGGTTAAGCAAAAAAACCCACCGTGTTCTGTTCATACCTGAAGTACTTTTGTCAAATCTCTGCCCAATGTTTGTGATTCCTGAGCTCCCATGCATCTCCATCACCTCAGTGATAATTTGGAGAACTTGAATTGCATTTCTAGAACAAGATTTCCAAATCTACTTTTTTTTGGTGGATGTTTTAGCAGTCTTCTCTTTTTCATACTGAATGTTCGGTGCTTTGAATACTAATTTTTGGTGACCAATTAATTTTTATCATGGCCATATAACTGAACTAAGATAAGCATCATTTTTTGTTGTTTATTTCCCAACGCAACAAATCAATTTTACATTTTGAGTAGGAGGAGAACTAACTGGAGCTGGGAGAAATACAGATAACTGTGTGTCTTTGTTAGGCCCCAAAAATAAAGAGATCTCACAGCTTTTTAATAATGGATTCTCAAGGTCTATATTTAATATCTGGGATTTAGCATAATTAATTTCATAGCAGAATTTATCATCAAATTCATTAATTTTCATCAGAATGCAAGTGATAAATTGTTCTGGATAAATAATCATCCATCTATGCCATTGTTGAGAGAACAGTCCTAAGTTGGGCTTTGAGGAAGAGCGAATCTTGTGTCCAGAGAAGGGAACAGAGCTGGGGAAGGAGCTGGAACATCAGTCCTATGAGGAGCAGCTGAGGGAGCTGGAGGTGTTTGCTCTGGAGAGAAGGAGGCTCAGGGGGGCCCATCTGGCTCTCCACAACTCCTGACAGGAGGCTGCAGGCAGGTGGGGATCAGGCTCTGCTCCCAGGGGACGAGGGACGGGTCAAGGAAAAATGGCCAGGGGAGGTTCAGGTTGGATACTGGAAAAGTTTCTTCACTGAAAGGATGGTCAGGCATTGCAAGGGCCTGCCCAGGGCAGGGGTGGAGTCCCCATCCCTGGAGATGCTCAAAAAACGAGCGGACACTTCATGGGGCACAACCTCCTGAGCAGGTTCAGTGGCCACAGTGGGATTCATTGGAAGTTGGATTTAGTGACTTTGGAGGTCTTTTCAACCTTAACAATTCTAGTTTCTTCCTGCGTGCAGATGCTGGTGGTGCCCAGCAGCCCTCCCTGCTGCCCCCTGACACACCTGGCTGCTCCAGGCAGGTGTTCTCACACCTGGCTGGACACTGGGATGCCTCCTGGAAAACCAGGGGAAAACCACCCGGAGCAGTAGAAGCCATCACAGAAAAGCTCTCTTGCTGTGATGTGCTGTTACCTCGGAGCAGGGAATACATATTTATGGTGCATTATTTACTCTCAATCAGCAGAATATAGGCCAGCTTTGAAATGCAAATGAGCTGCTTCATCTACAGCCCCAGCCTGCGGAGGCTGAACCCACCCAAACGCTCCATTTCTGTCCTTCCAAAGGCCAAGCTCTCCCAGCTACAGCGCTTTCCCTCAGGAAGTTTTCCAGGCCAAAACAATCTCTGCTTCTCATCTGCTCTCCTGAAGTTTGAGGTTTCCTCCAGGTAGCCTTTGGTGCTCTCTGTTTATCGGGAAACGGATCCACGTTCCGTGGGCGATCCCAGCCGCGCCGCAGCTGCTCCCTGGGGTCTCCATCCACGCCGTGCTCCCAGGCACTAACAGCTCCCAGCTGCTGGGACAATGTGTGCTGCACATGGCCCAGGCTGGGCCTTTTCACACAGCCATCACATTCCCTCAGGAGGAAAGCTCCTTTCCCCAGCAGAAACACCCCAGCGTCCTCTCCAGTGCCATCTGGGAAGAATAACTGGTGCAGCAGAGTAATTCTCTTGTCTCTATGCGTCCAGGCAGAATTCCCGTGTTATTCCACCTGAAAAGGTGTCTCCTGCTATGGCCATCAAACCCATTTCCAGCACGTGCAGACAGGCCTGTAAGTGCTGTTTTGACTCCATGGTAACTTGAGCAAAGAGTGAGGGAATCCGACAGAGAGGGAAGGTTGCCTTGCTAACAGGAGTGTTGGGAACGAGGGAGAACATAGCCAGGAGAGCAAATGAAGATGGATTATGAAAACACTAGACTTGGATCTCCTCCTGGCTCGGTGGTATAAGAAAAAAATTGGCTCCTCCCTCAAATATTTTTATTCCCTAAGTAAAATTATTACTCAGTATTATCGTATCAAAAATAGTAATGTCATAAACCCACCCCCAAAGGCTTAATATTCCCCAAATGCTTAATGTTCCAATCACAGTTTTTCTGCTTTTAAATGCTGTTTGAAGGGAAAAAATATGAATATTTTATATTTTAGATGTATATTTATATACATAAGTAGTATATAAATACTACTTTCTAAAATAAATTATAGGCAGCTTTCTCAACAAAAACAGTTTTTATAGCTTTCTTTCCTTATCATCCTTTATCCTGGGTGGTGTTCTTGGCTGAAATTCCCAAAGAGTGTCACAATTTAGTTATATTTACATTTGTCATTCCCAAAATTCCATCCATAAGAATCCAGCCATGGTGCTGGATTCTCTGCAGGTTTGTCCTGCTGGGTCTGCCCAACACCTGCACAACTCCAACAGGAAACACATCCTTTCCTCACAGGTGACATCCCAAAAAATGGGATAAGGAGAAACAAACTAGGTAATGTTTCACCACAGCACTTTCCTACTAGAAATGAAAATTCTTGGCTGTTAGAGCTGGAGGAGGAACTAAAAAATGCAGATTTATTAATCCCAGTTGTTCACATTCCAGCTCACATAACAGCTCTTTACCCATGAGCAAAGTTTCTTATGCTAAAACTCCTTTTGGAAGTGTCTGGAATATTTTGCTATTACTTAGTTGTTCATGCTGAGCAATTGATTTTTTTTCTTGGCTCTAATCAGATGTTATTGCTTTGTCTTAATTTAGTTTTATAGCTGTTTAATGAAGGCTCTTCGTACATGGTAGGAAAGAATCCAGAGGATTTAAGGAGCTAGAAAAGCTCTTGGAATGTGATTTGTGGTGCATTTCAGGTAGGGAGGGGGCAACTCCTGCTCTCCATCCTCCACCAGCCTGCCCAGCTCTGCAGATGAGATCATTTAGTCAGTTAAAAGTCATCCTGGAGCAAAAACAACTTCCAGATGTTTCTCTAATTTTGCAGGACACTGAACTGTGAACAGTCGTTAAACTTCATCCCTTTTGCTTCCTGAGATTTCCAAGACAGAAACAGATAAAAGAATGGGGGAAGAAAACCCCCAAGCCACTGCTGAGGGATAATTGTGCAAAGGAAAACTCTGGTGTAAATGTGTTTATTGTGGGTATGGAAAAGAGCAAAGGAGCAAAGTGCAAGGACGAGGCTGGGAAGTTCCTTCAATGTCCTGGAGAATGGGATCAATGCCACGTCTTGGTGGTGTTGGGAAAGTCAAGTGTTGGAAACTTCCCTGCAGAGAGGGATTTGTTTGACAGTTATCACCTCCCTAAAAGTGGCTCTGATGGAGACTGAGAGCTTGAGATCTGTCAGGAAAAAGGGGTTTGCTGTTAAAATTAATCTTTACTTGCTGAAGACGAGCTCCTGACTCGTCATCCTCCCTAACCCTGCATAGCTACAGTGAGAATCGAGGATATTTTCTCTTAAAATCCAGGACTGTGAATTAAATCCTCCATAAAATTTTGATAAAGATCTTGCAGCTTCAACTTTAGAAAGCACGTACTTATTAAAACTCCTCTGACTCGATGTTTAATACATTATTGACATCCAGTAATTAGTTTATCCATGATATCCTTCAATTCTTTTCTGCCAATTAGTGCTGCAGTTTTCACTTTTGCCTGGCATAGAAATAAACAGAGAAAGTACCATTAGATTTTATTCTATAACCTTTTTTTTCTTTTTTTTTTTTTTTTCGTGGTGGTTTTCCCACTTCTTTTTCATCCATCTAATGCTGGGAGATGTGGAGATTTGCCAAAATTGCCCTGACATCTACCCTGCAACATTTCTTTTCTGGGGAGGAGGAGTTCAGCTCTAATCTCCCCAGATGATGCTGTCCATAAATTAGCACAGGCTCAGTTTGAGGGACTTGATCTTGCTGCTTTCATTTCTCACGTGATGCTTGAATGGAAAACCAAGTGGATTTTAAACAGCTCTAATTTGTATTTACCAGTTAAGAACCAGTAAGATCAGTTCATGTGGTTGCAACATTATTTGGAAAAGACCCAATACAGCCCTTTTCTATATTTTCCCTGTAAATGGTGTCATTTTACATTAATATCATCTCTGGTTTTGTGGAAGCAGCTCCTGTGTTTTTTTGTTGGTTCTCTGGATTAGACTGGCTGTTATGAATTTGACAACAGTTATCAAATCTCCCCTGCAGCAGATTGACTGTCAAGGATATGATGGTCAAATGTTTCACATATTGCAATCAAACCATTTGTGTTTGGTTTGAAGAATTCCAAAAGAAAGCTGTCAGCTAAGAAATGAAGTTGAAGTAGCCTGAAGCTTTTGGAACATGTTGATCCAATTATGATGATCCACTCATATCCTTCAGCTTTTTTTTTCAAAATCAATTTTCATTTTAGCTCAGGGGATGGGGTTTTTTTTGGTAATGCAGAGAAACATCTGTAAGGGTATTTCAGATGTGTTGTTTCAGGAAATTTCTTTTTTTGTGTGCAAGAGACCATTGAACTCCAGGTTGATTTTGCAAGTGGCTTTTGTCTTCAGTGCACACACATTTATATTACACGTTGTACACTCATGCAATACCTACTAACCTGAATGGGAATTTTAAAATAGTTTACATGTGTTTAATCTGGTCACTTGAACCTGAGGAGAAAAAACTACAGCAAAACCCTGAGGGCCTAAACTGCCAGCAAGTAAGGGTGGATGTAAAGAAGCCTAAACTATGAGCGTGGTGGGGGAGATTTCCAGCTGGTGTTTACCAGGGAAGCTGTTTTGTCACCTGCAGGGCTCTGTCCTGGGCAGACACTGCTGCCATGACATGTTGACATAACAAGTCAGTGGTCAGAGCTCTCCTTTCACTCCTTTAGCTGGCAAATACCAGCTGAAACCACTTGATGTGTGTTATTCTGCTGCCAGCTGTTGCTGGGGGTGAGTGGATGCCCGTCCCCCGTGCAGCCTGAGGGTGACACTGAGGTGTGACAGGTGTGAGGCTGAGGACAAAGCCGTGCCCACCCACACTGTCCCCTGCCACGGGCACACAAGTTGAGCATCAGAGATGATCCAAGCTTGCTGTGCTATCCCCATCCCACATCAAGCGTTGACAGAGTGCTGGTTTCATGTTCCATGGAAAGTGTTTGGGAAATGTTATTAAATAAGGAGATATTCCATGGTAATAAGAACTGTCTGGGTGCTATCCCTGGGGTGATGGACATGGTGTTTGGGGTGATGTGTCCAACAGAGAGGCCCAAAATCCCTGATGTAGGGAGTGGAACGAGACCCCAGCCAGGACTTTCATCCCTTTGGTCAACACTGCTGGTAGATCCAGTTCTGCTGGAGTTCTCTACAGCCATAAATACCCATCATTCCCACAGCCTGGTTCCCTTCTTGGGCAGGAGCTCTATAAACTCTTCAAACTGGCAATTAATTCACAATCCAAACACCCACCAAGCCGTGACTCTGACGACCTCTCAGAGATCCATAAATGCTGTTCAGGAACCACCTCTATAAAATCTTTACCACTTAACCCAAGAGTAAGAAATGGGTAAGTCCTCCAAATCTCCAGGAAGTGAGATTTGACCTTTTCCTCATGGTTCATCTCCAAGCTCTACTTAATGATGATTCTGCTAGGAGAATACACTACCCTGAGATAAGGAGGGGCAGCCTGGCTATAAGAGCAAGAAATATTTCCAATTTTACCAATTATGGTCTGAGACAGAAAAACTCTCTTAATTTTAGTCAAGACCTAGCAGGACCAAAGGTTTTTTGATGGGAACCACCACAAACATGCTGTGGTTGGCAAAATCCATAAAAATATCCCTGATATTGTCAGTCTGGGGGACAGTAGTAGATATGGCAGCTCTTTTGGGACCCCTGATTCTTTGAGTCATCTCACTGTGGTGGCAGAAAGTCTTTTACACTGTTTGTCACCAATGTCAGGGGACATCCTGCTCATTCACTCAGCACAGTCAGTTTGGGACTTGTTGTATTGGCTCTTTTGTGTTGTGAGCTACTGAAAGACACCAAAAACTACTCACTATTTTCAGGTTTATTGAGGGCTTTAAGATCTTAAACGAGATGTTTATTGAGAAGTTAATCTTCTTGATTTTTGTGCCAACATACCTAGAGCTGAAGGGCAAATTTAACCACTCTTTCAACAATGTATTTTGTTGAATTGAGATATTAATATCAATTTGATGGCTGATATTTTCCATGGTATAATGTAAGTCATGGCATAATTGATGGTACTTAAATATCTTTGCACCTTGCAATACTGGATTTGAGAAATTATTTTGGCAAATGCTGGTTTTCAGCAGAAATCAGGTTTATTTTGTTTTAGTTCTAAAGCCCTGGCATTTCTCAAGGAAATGGAGAGTTTATTTGATAAATCCCAAATAGCCATGAACAGACTCCAAATGCTGACTTTAACAGAACAGCACTGATTTGCATCTGTTGAAACTTTCAGCCCTTTCTCTCTCAAAATTTCCACTAAAGGTGGTGCCCAATTCCCTTTGGATTTTACAGGGAACTGGATCAGCTCCATAAAGTTACCTGGAAAGGAACGGACCCACAGATACTGAACACCTTGCCAAGCATTTTTATGAACTGATGATGGACAACTGTACTAAGATCAGAGATCACCTTCCAAACCTTTTGGCCTAAATGTACTTTACCTTGGATTTAGAGTGTATCCATCAAACTTTGAAGTTAAAAAATGAACCAACTGGGGTTTTTTGAGTCCTTTCACGTTGTACAGTAGCACTGCTGTTTGAAAGAACTATTCCAAAATCATTCAAGGTTTTATTTGACTGTAAATATTTATTTTTCATCAAAGGAAGGGATTCCCAGAGGTGGGCAAGGCATCCAGCTGGCTGCTTTTCAACAATATATTAATTTTTTGTACACCCTTTTCCAAGCTCTGCAGTCAGCAGGAGTCAGGAGCTGTTGAAGACAAAGTCTCCTGCAAAGGGCAAGTTTCTCATGGATAAACACAATGGGGCATATTCTGCTCTAGAAAGGGTTTACCTTGATTTTCTTCTCCCCCAGACCAAAGGTTTGATTATATTATAAGGCAAAGAAAAACATTTTTTTTCCAGTAAAAGCAAAGCATTTTGTAGGGTCCTGAATATTTCATTAGAGACTCTTTCCCTAATTAAGGCAAATTTTCCAAAAAGTTTATTTTTACAGTAGGATAGGAATGGAAGCTGGAGTTTGAGGCTCCTCCAGGAGACACCAAACCTCTGTGTTGGCAAACACGAGAACAGCACTGCACAGATGTTCCAGACCAGGGTGGAGCTGCATAAACACAGAAAAAAAAAAACCCTGTCCAATCTCTCTAGATACTGAATTGTACCAGGAGCAAAGCACACAAAATTAATCCAGCTCATGATACTGAAATAAGGAAAGTGCCAATCAAAGTCCCCAGCTACTGATACAGAACGTCCCAGAATCCCAGGATTTGGACAAAAACCTGTGTCAGCAGTTAATGACTCACTTGCAAAATGGGGTGATTAATTATTCTTCTGTATGACCACCCGTGGATGCTTTAGCTGTGGCCTGGGATGGATGTGTGTTAGTGCTGCATGACAGCAAGCTCCAATCCAAGATGAAAGACTGGGATGTAATTAGGGTTGTATGAGAAAATACCAAGCTAAATATTAATTGCCTACACATCATAAATTTGACCCACGTCAAATCATTCTGTGGCTGTGCCAAGGAAGGGAAATTTTGCAGATGGGTTTCAAGAAGAATCCAGTCACTCTTCCTACACATGTAGGGCTATTTGGATGAATGGAGAAAATAGGTTTTTTGAAACTATTGGCATCTCAAAACTGCACTGGGTGAAGTAGAAAAGTTCAGATCTTGTCTGGACCAGATCCTCAGCAACCTGCTCTGGCTGTGAGCAGCAGATGGGCCTGGGTGGCATCTGGGGGTCCAGAGGGGTCTGTGGAGACACAAAATGCTGAGGGTTTGCTGATGGATGAACAGAGAAGGGCATGTTTCAGTCATATCACAGAGGGAAAAATAATCTGGAACTTCAGCATAGCCTGGAGGCAAAAGCACTGGGAGATTTGCAAGTGGATATGAAGTCAGTATTGCTTAAAAACAGGCTAAAAAGTGAAAAGGAAATAGTGGGTGGGGGGGTTTTCACAGATAGTGTGGTGGTGCTTTCCACAATGTTTAGGTACTCATAGGTTTAATCAGCCTGGGGAAGAAGAATAATTCCATTTAAATCACATTGAACCAGAATAGGTGGCTCAGGAGCTACATGAGGTCTAGACAGATCAGGAGGGAAGCAAGATGAGCAGGAGGACCATGTGAGGTTCAGACAAGCCCACCTGATCCCCAGTGGCTGAAGCTCAGCCTCAGGGTGTGTTTTGCACCACAGCACTGAGGGTCCAAGCAAAGGTTTTGGGGCTGTTCATTGATGTTTTCTTCTTAAAGGGAGGAGGGAGGTCCTTGACCCTTCATGTTTTCTGCTTTGGGCATCAACCCCTTATCAAATCCATGCAGAAACATTGTACAACTTTCAGAGTTGTGTTTAGCTGCTTAAATTTCCAACTCGAAGAAACGGAATAATGTTATTTATTTCTCCCTGTGCTGCTGCTCGGGGGCAAATACATAAAAAGGGAGCATTTCCCACTGGAAGGTTTTGACTCCAAGTTTAGAGGAGTCATTAGTCACGTCACACATGCCAAGTCTGGTGGAATTTGGCAGAGCTGCTTAAACTTTAATGAGGGTAAAGAGATGAACCTTTACCTAAGCTGTGCTGAGGACAGATGCTGATAGTTACAATACCATGATAGTTCATCAGGAATTCAGTGCTCAGCTTCCCACTAAAACACCCCAGTCAGCCAGGATCAATCCCTACAAATCTGCCAGGAAAGATACAAGTTGGATCAAACAATAACATTTTTACCCAGGCTGCACAGACACAGTTTGGCTCTGATGTGTTTTCCCGGGTGAATTACAAAAGCAGGATTTGGAGATTCTTCCGTCTCGGGAATTAAATGCTCAGAACTATTGGCTGTCAGCTTGAAGAATGTTAGATCTGCATCTCTCCACAATTGTCTTAAGTTTCTTGGAATTGAGCCCAGCTATTAGCAGGGGGTAAATAAGACAAAAATTGACAACGATGTGCATTCTAGGGTGAAGCGTGGAAGGCTGAGGTTTAGATGTGAACGGTTAATGGATTTCTTAGAGCCGTGGTGTTTGATTTGAAGCTTACCATGTTTTTCAAGCAGGTTCACCTCAGCTGATCTCTGAAAACTTAGGGGAAAAAAAGAAGTATATTTTATTCCATTTGAAATACTGCAAAAATACAGGGTAGCATTTATTAACACGGTGGGATTTCGGGTGTTCTGCACAATCAGGAAATGGCCTCCGTGATCCCTTACAATTCAGGACAGTCTGGGATTCTGTGATTGTTAAAAATATGTTTTAAATGTGCATTGTTATAAGTTTGAGTTGGCCAGATTCAGTTTGGCTGTTGGTGTGGACCAATGCAGTAAAATGAAAATTGCTTGGTGAAAGAGGGGTTAAATATCTGTTATTTCCAAGTGTGTTTGTGTTATTTCCAAACTCCTCCTTCTGTTTTTACAACATACAGTGGGTACAAGGTTGTGAGGTCAGACCGAGAGTGATTCTGCATTTTCAGAGGAGCAGGTTTTACTTTATTTTTTCTGCTGCCTTACATGTTTGGACAATAAGAATCTTTCTTCTCTTCTGTGGCATGAGCTGTGCTTTTTATCCTACAGCCCCTTTACTAGGGATGAAAAGGCCCAAAGAAGAAGTGACAATATTACCACAGTTCCAATGAGAGAACAGCACAGCTGAAATACGGCAAACTTGTAAAAGTCCCCATTTCAACAGGTTTCTGGAGAGCACAAGTACAAATACCTTGCCACAAGCCCCAAGCAACATAAACAAACTTAAACACACATTGAAGCTCAGCTCAGCCAGGTACCTCAGCCTGAGGTGATTGAGCTGTGCTGCAGCCCTCCTGAATGCCCGGGTTTATTCACATCCATGCACAGTTATGGGTGTACAAACCCCTTGTCTCAGCCAGCAAAGCCTTTATTCTCTTTATTTCTCTTCTGAAGCAAATTTTTATGCCTCTCCCTGGACTTGCTTTCTTAGGAAAATACATTCAGTGGTATTTTTCTGTAGGTTCTGGATGTATTTCTGGAGTTTCAGTGGGTTCCCCCATCCCTCCCCGTGGTGGTGCTGCCTGAGCCTCTCTCCAAGCAGCTGATGGAAGCTTTGGGAAGAGCTTGGCTGCCTTTGCCTCAAATCCTTCCCAGTTTCCCTTTGGAGCCTGAGGTAGGTTTCTGCTCAGATGAATCTGCAGACTATAATGATGGATTTGGGCATGCAGATTTTAAAAACGGTGTGCACATAATGCCTTTAAAAATTGACTTTACTCAGTTGGGAAATATCATCCCCCTGACCTGTCCTGTTTTCAGTAACTGCTGTTATGTCCCAGTACACTCATTTCATATCTAGAAACCTCTGGGGTTTTTATTTATACAAACAATTCTTGATTTTCTATTTTCTCAGAAAGGAATGGAGGAATTATTAAACATTGTGTTCCCATGACTGCAGGTATGTATTGTGGCACTTGAAAGGAAATTACTGCCATGTCCATATGGCCAATGGAGACCATTCAGGGGTCATGATGTGCAATGTGAAACTGCCACAAACTTTGTCAAGGCACGACTTTGGTAACAAATATAAACCTGAGCCTGAAAATGAGCAGGTGGGTTATTCCATTTGGTGAGACCACACAGTCAGCAGGAGTTGGGCTGAGTTGGAGTGATTTTGGGTCTTGTTTTTAGCAAAATATCACCCACTTGGGCCTAAGACCCTGTAGAAATATAATGTAATAGCTTAGAGTCGGCAGTGTCACTATTATTAGGTCACTGGTTAGAGAAAATACTAAATGGAAATTATATGGGATATACCAGCAAAGCCCAGGAAAGTGGAAGAGCAGAAAAGGTTTGGTGCAGCTTCTCCAGGATTCCTGTAAACGAGGAGTTTCCAGGTTCCCATTGATCATTCCTCTTTGCACCGTGTGTATAAAACAGCAATTTGAGGTTTCAGGAGTGTCATGTCTGCATGATGAGTCCATCAATTTTCTTTGGCTGCAGGTTTCCCTTCAGTGGCTGGGAAGTAAATTATGAGAAGCTGAAGGAGAAAGCCGTAAATTATTGGGCTCTGCCAACTTCAATATCCGCAGCCTGACGGAGCCTTGATTTGACAACAATCTGCTTGTCAGTCTCTCTTGCAAAATATTAACACGCTCAATTATCAAATGTGTTATCCAACTGTTAAATCTCTCAGAGGGAGCAGTCCAAAGTCCAGGGTCAGGCTCCGTTTCTCTTCCTGCGGCAACGCATCTGCTCAGGCTCGGGAGCTGCTCCTTCTTGGCCTGTGACAGCAGCTTTTCTTTAGGGTTAGTAGGGGGGTTTTTTTAGGAAATTCAGGCTCTTTCTGTGAGAAAAATGGAAAGAAAGGCACAAGTGTTGTTGTTTGGTGTCCCCGGGTGCAGTCAGAGCTTCTGGAAACAGGGAGTGGGAGTGGTATGGGCTCAGTGCCCCCCAAATCAGCCTCTTTGAAGATGCAGAAAACAATTTATGTGCTTTAACAAAGCCCCAAGTTTGGGAGGAAGCACAAGGTTATCTTTATTTAAGAGCATTTTATAACCACTAAATCAAGTACCTTCTAATCACCAGCACAAAAATCTTATCTTCCTCTGAAAGACCCCTTGGGAAAACCATCCCACTTCAGAGGGGTTTTATTCATCCTCCTGCACTTGTCCCAACCTGGTCTGTACCCTGGTGCTGTGGTTTGGACCTGAACCAGTCTGGGAGGTGGCAAAGAGCTGAACTCCAAGTTTCCCCAAACTTTACATAAGCAGAGCAGGAACGTTTTTTCTCTTTAGGAAAGCAGGAGCCAATGGTGTATCCAGGAGAGCTGTGGAAGTGCAGGTTTGCAGGAGGGAACGGACACAGGACCACTGGGAAGTGGCCACTGATCACTGGTTCCATCCCTCAGAGACATGGAAAAGTCTCTAAAATTGGAGAGAAATCCTCAATGCAGTAAAGGTGGGTTGTCCATTCCCCCTCTCCACCCAAAAATATTAATTTTAGGATTATTTTACCGGCAATAATGGATTTAATCCATTTAATTTAAGCAACAAGGCCTCTCTCAAAAATTCCTATGTATTCCTGTGACTACATATGAGTCCTAAAATAACATCCCTGGTTAAATAAGAATTGACCACTGGTTTAGAAAGCTCTGGAACATCTCCCACCAATTTATGCTGGTGAGGTATTTTTATAGATGAGGCACTGATCAATCATTGCACTTAACTGCTTGTGTGGAATTTAAAAAGAAAGTTGTATCTTTAGGCAGGCTCATTTGCCTCAGGCAATGGTGATGAACATTTATCTGTCTCCTCATGCTGTAAATTATGATGGGCCACTGTAGATAAGGGGTTTATGCTAAACATTAAAAACAGTCACCTGGAAACAAATAAAAGTGTGAGAAATAACCACATGCAAATTTATCCCCCATTTACAGCATGCTAGTAAATGCTGACATTTGGAGAGAGGGAATGTGGTGCAGGAGGAGGATGTTGGGTTTTGCAATTACAGTCTCAATCCATTCTCAAAAGATTAAAGTTTTACACAGTGGTTGTTCTCGGGAAATTTGCTGAATCCTAATATTTAAGATGAAAGCGTAATGAAGAATGATTTTTTTTTTTTTAAAGAATTGTCTGATAGGCTTGATTTGCCAGTTCCCACTGAAGCAAAACTTTCCTCTGACTTCAATTATCAGTAAATTGTGTTGACCTCAATAAGGGTTTTTGCAGAACTGGACCCGTAGCATGAATAGGCTGTTCTGTGCAGAAAAGTGACTGCATGGAAATGGCATCTTCTTACTCATCAGTTCTGCCTCCCGAGGGTACACGAGCTGCTGTGTCTGGCTTTAATGACAGAAATGAGATTTTGCTGCTCTTTCCTCCTGTGAGACCTTCAGAGCTGGTGGAACCGAGCAGGGATTGGTGCAACAGCTGCAAAATTTGGGTGAGAACAGCTGTGTCCGCTTGGTTCTCCCCACCCAGAGGGATGTGAGACCCCAGGTTGTACTCCAGAAAGGTGTGAGCCCCAAGGCTGTCCCCTAAAAGGGTGTGACAAAACCCAAATTCCCTGTCTGCACACGACAATGAATCAGCCATCATTTTCCCACTGGGCTACTCCAGACCGGGAGCTTTAAACGCTCTCTGTTTGACATCCTCCTGATTTATTGCATCTGTAAAGGTGACCTTAAATATTTTAATGGTAATAATTCTTTCAAGGGCTTGAATCAGTAAATGTGCTGTGTTCATATTTTGGCATTATATACTGTAGGCAATTTAATCCATATAAGCAGTTTCAGTGATATTAACACTGTAGGCAAACTGATACTAAAGTTTAAATGTCAGAGAGAGTTTTCATATTACATCTAGTGCAAACAAAGCATTTTTTTCTCCAAGTACTGAGGCATAAAATACCAGGAGATAGTAAAGACAGAGAGTGCCAATGAATCTGAAATAAACAGGAGGTGAAATTTATAGTATTTTCAAATATGTGCCCTATCCAAGGACTGCTGCAGCTGCACAGATCTGTAAAATCAGAGATAAGAGAAAAACCTTGTAGTGCTCCACAATAAATGCACCTCCACCAGAGTACCTATCTGGATTTCTGTAGCTCCTTGGAGATTTACTATTTCACCTTGGATTTATTTCCCACTGTGCATAGCATGGATGGTATTTTATATTTCCTCCATTGCCCCACTCGTTATGTAGTGGCAGGTCCCAGGTGTGTAGGGATGTTGCACCACTTGCAGGAGGGTGCAAACAGAGAAGGGCTGGGATGATCCCACCAATATTTACCCACTGGTGCTATGGGAGCTTGGGGTCAGGCAGGTTTCCATCCTGTGGCCTCCAAGCTCTGGGTGCCTCCTCACACTCAATGGGCAGCCAAGACTTAGCCTTATTGGGGGAAAAAAAAGCAAGGATTTGGTAAAAAGAGGTGCCTTTCATGGTTTCCAGCTTGTGGTGAGGTGCTGGGTGCTGCCTATGTTGGGATAAATGATGCCTGTGGCTCTCCAGAGCCACTGGCCCTGGGAAGGTTCATCTGAGCCAGCCAAGCACCGGCTCATAAAACCTGTGACAAATGGTCAAAAGGTTTATTGGCCATGTACTGCTGCTCATGACCCCATAAACCAGCAAGGATGTGTGGAAACACGGGCTGTTTGTTAGGATGTTTGCTTGTTAAATAACCTGACCCGCTCTGAAATCTCCTGCTGGCATCGGCGGCCTGAAAAAGGGGGGGCAACTCAGTGAAAATAAGTAAAGCAACCCATGAATGATGTGTAGGAAGTCACAGGATGGAGTGGAGGATGAGAGTAGAAGGGAATAACCACCCAGAAATAAAATTTAGGAGAAAATTATGCTCTTTTTTCCTAAGGATTTTTGTCCTTGATTTAATCCCTCTGAAGGTTGGTCACAGATGTGGTGACCACGACTCCTGGGAATGCTCATCACCATCACTTGGGTGACAGGACCATGGTACCAGACTTGGCAGTGCTTCTTCGTCTCAAGGAATTTTGAAGGTGCCTCAGGCAACTTTAGGCAACTGGATATAAGGTGGAAAATCCTGCTGCTGTTGGGATGGTGAAAAAGGTCCTCAGCCTCCATCCTTCCCTGGCTTCCAGGGCTTTCAAGCTAAGCCCTGCCAGACCTTGATGAGATGTCCCAGAGCAGAAACAAAAAGAGCTCCAGACCCCATGGGAGGAAGGGACAGCCTCTGCCATGAGAAGTTTCTTTCACTGTTCAGAAAACCCAAACACAAATAACGTATTCCCAGCTGTGTCATTGCATTAAGGTGAACTTTCTGTGCTCCAGGCTGAAGGATTCCTCTGGAATCTTCCAGATTCCTTCCTTCATCAGAAGCCCTTGGCAACAGGATGTGACCATCACCTTTTCTGGCCGCAGCTCCTGGTTGAACAAGGGGCCCAGTGCTTGACTTGCAAACTCCAGAACCTCTCAGATTGAAGAGAAAATGGATGTGCTCAAGATCTCATTGCAAATTTCAGTTTTCTGCTGAAACAGAGCCAAGATCTTTAATTCATATTCAGATCCCTAATCAATATTTCAAGAAAATCAAAGTGTAAAGCTCAACCTGAATAATTGTAGTTCTGCCTTCATCCTGATTGCACTTAATTTCATCAGGGTCACACTGAAGAGCTCAGGCTTGTTTAATTCTAAACTCCAATGACAGCCAGAGGAACCCAATTTTAGTTGCAACTTTGTAAGATATTTTTAAGTCCAAAGCAAGGCTTTCTTAGGCCTTCTTAAACTGACAAACTGTAAATAAGGTGCCCTGGAGGGTTGTTTCTCCACAGGAAATGATAGCACCATATTTAAAACATATATAAAATTACTTGTGATAACTGCTACTACCTCAAATAGATGATAAACCAATAAATTAAATAGCACATAAAATGATTAATTCTGGTAGACTTAAGGTGATATAAGATAATTGGAGACTTCACTGCTATTTCCATTTTTAATGGGGTTCTGTGGCAGTACATTCTGGCAGCAGGGCTGGAAAGGTAAATTAATCTTTATGCATCATCATCAAACAGTGTAAACATGGCCAAACTTAATTAGGAGATAATAGATTGTTAAATGTCTGCCCCTCACAGGTGAGATTGCTCTGGCAAGTGGTTACAGACTATCAGGCAATGTCTTCTTTAAAATACTGGTGGTATCTTTTCCATCCCTCTGACAACAAACCCCATGGAAAAGCCCTGCCAGAGAGGAAGCTTTCCACAGTCCCAGGGCCAAACACAAATCTGCAGTGAAATATTAATGAACTGTGCCCTGAGGTTGTACTGCTTTGGCAGTAAAAACCATCGCTTTACTGCAAAAAAAGCCAATAGGGGTCACTGAAATCTCCACCTGGGAGAGGGATGGAAGTGCTGGGCCTTCCCAGCTCATCTTCCCACAGCCATGGGCACCCCGTCCTGCTGGGCTGGAAAATCCACGGAGAGGGGGAACTGGGCTGAAGCAGGTGTAGAAAAAGAGCAAAAATTTTACTTGACATACTGTCTTTTAGGCATTACTGCACTTCAAGGAGGGAAATGCAGTCTATTTTTCACTCCTGTTTCTGATACTGGTTTTTGTCATTAGCAGCTCCATTCCTGTGTGATTTTCTGAGCCCATTGTGCTGTCACCCCTCTTTCCATGGCAGCAGTTGAACTTACAATTATATATATTTATTTATAATTTATTGCACATGCTCTTGTTTCTTTAATGGACTAAGTTCACTAATTGAACATAAGGTGATAATTTCCGGTTTAAAAGTAGCTGCAAAATGTAGTTCAGAAATCTCTCCATAAAGTTTTCTGTGAGAAAGGTTGGCAAACAATTTCTGAAAAGAAAATACGTTTTATTGAACAGTTTCAATCTGGATTCAATGTCTGTGCAGTGTGGACAGCAGAAAATTCAGGCCAGAAAATATATTTTCATTTCAGGGGAATTTTAGTTGTGTTTGCTTTAAAATTCATTTTGTAGTATGGGTTGGGTGTGTCAAGGTCATGATGCACAATGGCACGAACTGGCCAGGTGTGAAGTGGCAGATCTTTGTAACACTGTCAAATACCAAAAGGTGTCTTAATAACTGGAAATCAAACTGCAGCATCTTGAATCCCTTGATTGCTCCAAGGCTCTTTTTGGAGTTCAACATTCTTGAGTTTATTTCCTGATAATTGTGTTAAGAGTTTTCTGCTGCTCAATTGCCTCAGGAATCAGGATATGGTTTTGAGAGCAGGGGAAGGACTCCCCCTGCTAGCACAACTCTCCAGAGCAGAAAACATTTCTCATTATGGAAATTATCATAGTTATTGAATGAAAAGGGGGAAAAGTAATTTCAGAGCTGTGGGACAGGTCTACTGCAGACCACCACATCACACCCATCTTGTTAACTGGGATAAAACAGCAGAGAAGACACAAAATTTTAAGTTGCCAGCTTTACTTGGTCACTACCATCCTTGCAGAGGGGTTGTGTGTACTTTGATTTCTATTTTAAGTCTTTAATTCACTTTTTAATTCCCTCTTTGCTAATTTATTATGTTTTGCTCTTTGTTTGCACCACCTAAAACTAAACCAGTTTAATCCTTGTATATCTCAAAGTCAGACCCCAATACCCTGCATTTGCTTTTGCATTTCCACTCTTTGGTAATAGCTTTTACTAGCAGACCAGTTTAAATTCTTAGTTTTGTCTAATTCCTCTAAATGCACAATGATTCTTCAAGTGGAAAGGAAAGAGAGTAGCTCGGAATGATCCATATGTTGAAGTACTGTATTTTCATCATTTAAATGATAAACTTCCCATCAAATATCCACAAATGTACATTCATGACTCCCATCCAATGATCTATTGGCCAGAGGCACATACATAGTTTTAATTTATTTTGGAGTAAAGGTGCTTTCCTGCCGAGTTTGGATAAGCTTGCTATGCACCAAACAGATGTTCAATAAAAGAGACTTTACTGAGTATGACAGAGAAACTCAGGGAGAGAGGATGAAGGAAGGAAAATTACAGGATGTGTGGATTCCTGGTTGATCAAACAACAGGCCACACTTTTAAACAGGGCCCTTTTATGGATGGAGCAGTAATGAAACTGAAGGACTGGGGTTGACCTGGAAGGAGGTGGTGCCAACGTGTTGCTTGTGGTGGAATTGACTTTGGCAAACCAACTGTGGGAGAACACAAAGTCCCCCCATCCTCTGATGAATGCAAATAATTCCTCCCATCATGGAAAAAACACCTGGCATAATTCAGTTTCAGGATCTGGGAGAATGACAAGGTTTGGATGCGAGCGTGTGAGGGTTTCTTCCCACCCTGTGAAACACCCGATTTTGCTCTCAGAAGGGAAAACTGATTTTCAAAACACCCAAACCTTACATCTGTTCAGGCTTTTCCTGTCTGGAAAAAGGTGCTGCTTGAGGAGGAGTTGAGGAGCACAAAGCCAGCCTGATTCATCAGGAGATGAAAGAGGGAATGGTGCCTTTGAGATAAAGACAGCCCTGCTTTGAAGGGTTCCCCCTTTGTTGGGGATGTCCACGTGGGACAGCTCCTCCTGAGGGACACACACCAGGAGAAAAGCACCTCCTCTGCCTGCTGCCAGGGGGCTTAACCTCCAATATTTTGGATGTTTCCATCAAGGAGAGGCTTCATGCCTGACCTTCTCCAGTCCAGCCCCACCTTTGAGCAGGGCAGCACGATGGGGATGGGCCTCCATCTTGTGACAGAGAACTGACTCCATGGTTCAACTTTTAAACTTGGAAAATTTTAACGCTCCACTGGAAAATTTCTTATTTGCAAGATGTGAATCCCAGTGCTGATTTTGCCAAGGAAGAGGAGTTGATATTTTACACCCTGTAATCTGCCATGCTTGTCCAGGGGCAGTCCATAACCAGCTTTCCTCACTCTACCTTCCAACTATGGATGTGTCAACGTGGTGAAAACCTGAAGCATTTAAATATTTTTGTGGGCATTTTGGCAGAATCTGATGGTATAGAAGATGGAATGGCTCCTGCCGGTGTGGCTCTTCCATCAGTGCTCTCCATCCAGATTGATATTTTGAAAATCAGTCCTAAGAGCAGTGGAAATGCCTTGGAATGTGGTGTAGGACAACCAACATGTGAACCTCATGTGGCTGCTGAGGCTTTCTCTGGGTGTAATGAAGGAGAGAAAAGGTAAGAAGGGGTTTCTGGAAAAGGGAGCTTGATAATTGAATTTTAAAAACTTTCATTCAGGAAATTCTCAGCTTGGTTTAATTCTCCTACATTCACTTCTTTAGAAGGAACTTCCTTTTTACAACCTGCGAAATGTGTATTTCCATGTAGACATGAGATAATAAAAGTAAGTAGGAAATATGGGGAAAGATGGCAAAAATTCATGGCAAAAGAGGAGCTGAAGGAAATAAAAGGTCTAAGTGGTAACTGGCATCAGACCTAACTACTTACTTTTTTAAGAAGCTGCTGAGGTGCTGACCTGGATATTTACCAAGCTCTTCCTGGGCAGAACTTGTTGGTTACCAGTAAGCTGAGATGAGAAAGTAACTCAGCTGTGGGGCTGTGATGATCTTCTCCAAAACACACATGGAGATTTGTTAATTTGCAACAGGGAAGCAACACTGTCCCTTTAATAATAAATTCTTATTATTATTTTATAATTTATTATTAAAGTCAGCAGCCGTTCAAGACCAAGGGTGAATAAACAGGAGTTTGGAACATGAAGTAGGATCCTGTGTAGACTTACTGAGCCATTTCTACGTGTGAGTATCTACAACCAGGAGTACCAAGTCCCCACTGCTGCTGATGAATTCACACATGATGCTGAAGTTTTAAAACACTGAAGCCTGGGCTATATTTTTCACAAGATGGATTGGCAGTTTTAATAATTCCCAGATCCCAAACACATATGAAACGAGCCCCTGATGAGAAAGGTCTGATTACAAATAACCTGCAGAGAGATGAAAGTTCATTTTTAATATCTGTTTTTTTAATTCTGCCTTCGACTTTCAAGAGGCTTCAAAAGAAGGCAAGGACTAGAAAACAGTTTGATTTAATACTGTTAGATGTGTGAAATAAAATGCTGGACAATAAGAGATGTAAAACAAGCAACAAGTGCAAATGACTTAAATGAAATTAAAGAGCTAATTGAAAATAATGGAATGAAACCCTTTTTTGGTTGTTTTTATTCATCTGGTTTTCAGCACTGTTTGCAACAGCATTTTTTTTTAATCTTCTTTACTTTGAAGAACAAACTTTCTCTGCCATGAAAGACAATGATTTTAATCAGGCTCTGAAATGTCATTCTCTGGGGATGTGGATGTTAAATGCCAGCGAGGAAGAGAAGCACCATCAACACAAACCAGCAGGGCAGCCATGGAGCGAAGCAGCCTCAGTGTGTGGAGCTCAGATACAACATCCTGATACTGAGATCCTTCAATTCCCATCACAGTGATCCTCACCAACACGACCTTGCTTTCATTCTCTATCTGAAGGAATTGGTTTTTTGTAACTTGCAGCTTCAGCTGAGCAAATCTCGGACTCCAGTGAGGAACCACAAGGTATCCGCTGGTAAATCTCTGTTTTCAGACCAGAACACCCAATATGGAGTCAGCTTTTGTTGGTTTTGTTTAAGCAACTGAAGGGAAATGGGGTTTCCGTGTGGGTATTTGGGTGGTTTTTTATTCATTGAGGCAAAGGAGTGACCCCTCTGCCGTGGGATTGGTGAGACTGCAAACCTGCCTGTGCTGCAGGGAGCTGCTCCTGGGGGTTCCTGGTTCTCCTGGGAGGGAGGAGGTGTCCCAATAATGCCACTATGATTTTTGTTTTTTCATATATCCCTCTTGTATCCCTATTCATATACACTTTTATGAATCCCTAATACTTTTAACCCACACACTTGCAATTCCCTAAACCTGATAACTAATTTAGACCCAAAGTTCTGTTAAGCCAAAAGACTGAACATCAAAGTTAAGAGTCAAAACGCCCCAGACACCAAAGTCCTCTCCAGAATACATTCTGTAAGCTAAGATAGACTCATGCAAGAAAAGACATTCCTCAATAAGAGGCTTCTCTTGAGCCTCCCATTAGAGAACCTATAACAAATATGCTAATATGCTAATGTGCAAAGGTCTGTAATTGTATACACAGACCATTGTGAGAAGGCATTTTACCAGTGCACTCTCCAGGGGTGCATCTCCAAAAATCCTTAATAAATACCAAAGTAAACCCCTTGTTCCCCTCTAACCACGTTTAACTTTTATTCTAAGAGCACAAGTTAAGGCATCACCAGCAGGAGCAGGACAGTCCTTCTGGCTCCTCCCTGTCCTCCTTCTCTTACCCTGCCCAGTGCCCCTGCAGTGCCAGGCTGACTTCTCCTCTCTCTCCTCTGCCCACTCCCAATCCTCCTCCTGCTCCTCCAGCTGGGTTTGAGCTGCAGGGCAGGGATGGCTCAGCAAAGGTGCATTTGCCCAAAGGGCCTGAAGCCTTCAGTGCTTAGAAAAATCCTGCTGAGCAGGATCGAGGGTTTTGAGGGTCTTATCCAGCTTAAATGATGATTCTGTGATTGCAGAGCACATCTGCAGGGGGATGTTACCCACAGACCTTGAATGAGGCTTGGCTTTGCAGAGCATAATTAAACCTGTTACAAGCATTTTGTACAGAAAATTCCCCCATAAATCCCTGTCATCAATGTTCAGAAAGTTTCTCTTTTTTTTTTTTTTTTTTTTTTTTTTTTTTTTTTTTTTGACTGGAAGCTCACAGAAATAACTTTCCTGTGGAGTTCAGAGCTGGGCAGCACAGCAGGCTCAGCTGCTCCTTGGCTTTAGGGGTTATTTTTGCTTTACTCCATCCTGCACTGGAGCAAACCAGGTTTGGAGCAACCTGGTCTGGAAGGTGTGCCTGCATGGCAGGGACTGGAATGAGATGATATTTTCGTACCTTCCAACCCAACCCACTCTAGGGTTCTGTGATTAACTGTTCTGCCTTTCTCATGGGCAGCTTAATTTTATGTCTTGCAGAAGAACAAGGGAAAACCAACTGAGACTACATGAGGACAATCTCCCTGCTTGTGGAGACCTTTTTTTTTTTTTAAATGAAATTATTTCCCCTGTGTACTGCTATGCTGCCTCTTCATTAGAGGGACAGGAGAAGTGTGTGCTTGCTCAATGCTGAGCTCTCATGGTATGCAGGGGCTGCATAAAAAAAGTCATTCCCGGTGCTAAAAACCAACCTGACACTGCTCCTTAAGTTTGGTGAAATATCCAATCAGTCTCAGTGGGTTTTTCAGGAAAAGGAATAAATAAAATAACAGGACGAAAAAGAAAAAAAAAATGGGAAAAATGAAGAAGAGAGAGAACCCACCAACCCTGGTGTGTTCCTGTAATAAAGGGTCTAAAAATGCCCCACTCATTGATGCAAAATTACAGTTATTGTTTATCCTCCTTCTACTTCACACAGCTTTGTACAATACACACCACGAAAAATACAACCAAACAACCGACACATTAGTTAAGAGACCTTCCATTTTACTTTGGCAGTTCACGATAATGGAATTTAATTGTGGAAAAAGCTGAATAATTTTAGCTGAATGTCATTTGGTTCATTCAAACTGGGAATCAGGGACATTTTTAACAAAGGTTTTCAAACTTCTTTTGAAATCAGGAAGCTGCTGTGCACAGATAAGGGGAGAGGTTTGAGGATTCTCTATCAGAAATTTCAAGGTTTTTTCCATCTGCTTTTTCACATTAACTGGTAATTATCCAGAAAGGCACATAATAGTGCAGAAATGACAGAAGCTGACAAAGGTTTTCCTAAGATATGTAAATTGTCAGTGATAGGCAAGGTGCAACAGAAAGGCTTTCTACAGCACAATTATTTATGCCAGTTTCATTTGCTTTTAGGTAGCACTGATGGTTCTACCCCACCACTGCCTTTATCACAGGCACTGCACATTCCCTCACCACCAGCACACAGGGAAGGTGGCAAAAACTGAGCTAGGAGCTTGGTGGTCTCCTCCAAAGCCTCTGTTTTCCATGCAATACGTGCACAGGGGGCTGTGTGTGGAGGTATTTCTGAGGAGTCGGTTCTAACCTTCCCCTTCATTTCTCACAGTGCAGAAATAAATAAAAAACGTGATCGTTCCCGGTGAAAGAGCTCCCAAATGTTGGTGTTCTCAGAGCCCACCTTCCTCACAGCAGCTGTTTGAGGGAGGAGGTGTTAGAAGGGACATTCAGCTGTTTGTTTCTGAGGTTCATTAGCCCTCTCTGCTAATTGCCTAATTCCAGCAAACAGATGAAGCCCAGATAAAGCCCCTTCATTCAGCTCTCCCTGCCCAGGGCTTCTCTTGCTGGGGTTGGAAAGGTGGATGGTGGGACAACCACTCCATTTGCCTTTAAAAATTCATTCTGGGAATGTAGAACTGTGGAATAGTTTGAGTTGGAAGGATTCCTTTGGAGATGATCCAGTCCAACCCCCCTCAGTGAGCTGGGAAGGCCAGATTTGGGTGCTCCTCAGGGGAGGAAAGACCCCCTCTCCCTAAATTGTCTCCTCAGTCTCAGCAGTTATTACCCACAGCATCACAAACATGCCAGCCCCATGACCTGTCCCAGCAGGTCACCAGGCTGGGCTCCAGGTCTTCAACAAGGTTTTACAAGGATATTTGAAGTCTCTGCTGCACAGGCAGAAAGATTGGGGTTTGATAAATATCCCTTTGCCAAAGGAGAGCTTGGGCTGGGCTTCTGAGCCCTTATGGGAATTTAATTCTTATTTGAGTAAAGAGTAAGGGGCTGTGCATTGGAGAAATTCCTGCCTGACCTCCCCCTCACCAGAATTACAGTTTTAATTCACCTTTCCTGGGAATGGAACTTCCCATGTAACTTCACAGTAACGAGAGGCTTTAGGATCTTTAATGGATGGAAGGACTTGACCTGCTGTAGTGGCACCAGAGGTGTCAGGGTGGGATAATCCCTTCCCATCAGCACCTGAGTGATGTTAAATTACCCTGATGGGGGGAGTTTCCTTGTGTTTGTGGGGGTGGAATTCATCTCCTTTATGGTAATATTCCCAGAAGTTAACGGAGGCTGAGAGAAAGAAAACAAGATGCAACACAACAGATTTGTATTAAAAAAACCCCAACAAGATTGCATTTGAAAGTCAATGGCTTTGCTATTAACTGTAAGGACCTCCTCCTCTATCTGGAGCTTTGTTTTCCCAAGTCAGGGAGGTCAAACTCGTGCGAAAGGCTTTGGGATGGATGGGGGGGAAGGATTTCACCCACCAGAGCCTTTGGGCTGCAGCTGGTGCCTGAGGAGTGTCTGTCCCTGCAGGAAACAGCCTGGGGTTACTTGTTCTCCTTATTTTATTTTATGTTTTTTAAGATAGATTTTCTTCCAGGGGCTTTTATGCCATAAAGATTCAACAAAAACTTTCAAGATCTTCTTGGTCAGTGCTGAACCTCACCAGGAAGTGCTGGCTCAGGGGGTTTGGATGAAACATCCCAGCAGCTGATTTTTGGGGTCTGCAGCCCCAAAATAGCTCCTGTGCTCATGTCCCCTTTTGTCCCCATTCCTGTTAATTCCCACGAGTCCTTCCTTCTTCTGTTCAGCCCCTGGCAATGCTGGATGGACAAAACCAGCAGCTCCAGATGCTGGCACTGGGCTGGAGCTCCACTGGATGTTGGAAAAGCCAAAACAGGCATCAAACATGCCTGGCTTTAAGTAGAACTCGATAAATTATTAATTGCAAGAGGAAACCCCAGATCATGCCCAGAGGAGACTCCAGGACAAGATGGGGTGAGGGCCCAGATCCCAAGCCCAGCTGGAAATGGATTTTGGGAATATGCAGGTGAATTAAATGAGGTGTATGGGCCAGCAGCACCCAGCTGATATTCACACAGAGCATTTAGGGTATTAAAAAATTGCCTGAGTGGTAATTATGTCCTTAAACTTTCTGGATTTCCTTTGGTTTTACTTTTTTTTTTAGGTTCCTTTTTTAAAATAAAGTTTAAATGAGATCAAAAGCCACCAGGCCTGTGAAGGTGGTCCCAGGTGTTTTGTGCACAGCAGAGCTGAGGACTTTGGAATTGTCATGCACAGACATCAGGTGAGAGCTGGCAAAAGCAATTTGAAAAGGCACAAAGGCACTTAAGGACAGAAACCCTGAGGATGCTCAATAAACAATCACAGGAATGGTGCTGTGAATGTGACTTTGCCATTGTTACATATTTCTGCTCCTGTTTGTAGTGACATTTTGGCCACTGTCTGAATACACAGAAATGGCCTGAATGCATCACCTGGATTATCTGATGTTAGTTTGAGTTTTTGGGGTTTTTTTCTGCAGCCCCTTGGTAGACTTTGAAAGAAGAAAAGGAAAAAAAAAATTAAACATATTTCAGTATAATTGAACTGTGTTCACATTAACTTACACTAAAATTATTTTTAATTAAATGAACTTCCCCTGGTTGTAGCTGGAAGGTACTTGTGTGAGATAAAAACTCCATTGTAATAACGCTGAGACTCACCAGCACTTAATTAGCATCACAACTCAAGGCAGAGGGAGCAGTGGGGTGGGTCTGGTGCTGCTGGGTGGGATTTTGGGAAGGGATGCTCAGCCCCCATCCCAGAGCCCACCCAGCACCGTGAGGAACGCCAGGAGGGGAAATCACGCCTAGGATTTGACACAGTTTGTGGCAAAAGCAATTATAATTAACATTATATTAAATATTAAGTCAAGATCATAAAATGTTGATTGGTACTGATTAGCTGCATAATCCATAATTAGAAATCACTGCACCCTTCAGCAGGTACTGTAGTGCCTCGCCTGTGATTTCACTGCTAAATTAAGTGAGAGTGATTCAGCTTTTGCCCTGAGTTTTACTCCTGCATTTCATTTAGGGCAGAAGCACATTCAGGTAAAGAAAGGCACAGGACCTGTTTCCACTCAGGCTGCTCCCAAACTCTCCATGCCAAGGGCAGCTCCCCATCCCTTCCATGCCCATGGAGAGGTGATGGCCAAATTGTCCTTGACCACCCTCAGCTCTGCTTTGTTTGTGTCTAGAAGATGTGGGAAGAAGCTTTTGGAACTGCCTGGGGAAGTGCTGGAGGGGCTTAAAATCCATGTGGATGTGGCTTTTGGGGATATGGGGTAGTGGTGGCCTTGGGGGGATGGTTGGTCACAATGATCTTAGAGGGTTTTCCCAACCTAAATGATTCCATGACTGTATAGAACTCTGTACTCTCTGAAAACCCCTTGTGTATTTCCTCACCCCAAAACAGAGACTGCAGAAAGCCCAGCTGAGGCCGGGCCCTCCTGGCTCAAGCCAAGATGAAGCAGCTTTTCTTAATGTTAAGTTAATGATTTATTTTTGGCACAAACTCAGAATACACCTCAGGACACCTCAGCAAGGAGGGAGCAAAGGGATTTTCTTTACTCTGGTTTGATTTTAGAAGACCAAACCCATCTGTGCCTCATTGGTTAATGGGGTGGAAACAGGGACCCTTTGGTGGGGTTGGTGGCTCTGGGATGAGGAGCTGCTGCAGGAGGGTGAATTATTCAGGGTGTTATCAAGGCTTGCTGCAGCAGCCCTGCTTTCCCTTAATTTTATGGGTCAATTTATCCTGGATATCCATTTGTAATGGATAATGTCATCATCACACACTGGGAAACGCTCAAGTTTTGTTAAAGTAAAGAACAAAATCCCCTAAACCATGAGGTTTTATGTCTTTGCTGCTAATTTCAGTCACTGCCTTGGCTGGAGACCCAGCTGTGATTTTCCACAGTAGAGCTGGATAAAAATAATAAAATTTGGTGGATAAAATCCCAAACCCATGGCAGCCTGGCTGCTCCTACTGGAGCTGAGCTGATCCAGAGGGACCCTCGGAGGCTGCGCTGGGCCCCCGCTAGCAAACCCAGGGCTACAGAGAGAAAAAACATTGTGGTAATTTCCCCTTTTCTGAAGGCACTTTGGAGTCCTAGGGAAGAAATCTTTTCATTCCTTCTGCTGTTATCTTTTGCTCTGATTAGCAGTGCCTGGGAGTGGGGCTGAGGTTCTGGGCAGAGCCCAGGGCTCTCAATCAATGAAATCAATGCGGCCGTGACGCTCCAGAGATTTTCCCTCACCAAGGGCTGGGCCTAAAAGGAGGGCACAGGGAATCACAGGGAATCACAGGGAATCACAGGGAATCACAGGGAATGTGGTGCTGGGCAGGTGGAGAAAAGCAGGAAAGCTGGGCTGAAATCCCTGTTTCCCTGTGATGGATATCATGGAATGCAGCCCTGGGCTGGGCCAGGGAGGTTCTTGCACTCCCATTTTCACTCCCACAACATTTTAGTTATACTCCTCATTGCATCAATGACTGTATTTTTATTTGAATCAGTATATTTTTTTACACATTTATTCTTATTAAATATATATATTTAATACATTTTTGTTTAAAATTATTAGGATGGCACAGACCGTCTCCATCTCTTAAGAGTTACTTTGGGCTAATCCAGGGAATCCTCTGCCCTGCCTGAGCTCCTCGAGCAGCCATGTATCCCAAGGAGATTTTTGTACCACTACAAAGCATCCAAACCCCACTCACATTCTTCCCCTGGGCATCCACCAGCCTGAAAACACCAGCAAGCACCAGAAAATTCTCCCAAACCTGGTGTGTTTTTTGCTGAAGTATTGAGAGTGTAGGGACTACCCCTGAGAGAGCAGTTAAATAAATACATCTTAAAATTTTCCCATTCCATGACTCTCAAAACCAAGGTATTTCCACTCTGTCAGCATTTTCATTTAAAAAAAAAAAAAATTGTAAAAAAAAATAAAAGCAGAATGTCCTCTCTGTGTCACCCTTCCCTGGGCAGGAGTGCAGGAGGTGCTGGGCATAGAATGCTGCATTCCCAGTATAAAACTGGATTTGCATCTCCTGCCTGGGATGTACAGCAAATCCCTCCATCCAGCAGACAGCTTTTTGGCTACTGAAATACTAGAAATGTCTCTTTTTTGCCTGCAGAACCAATGCATTAACTCTGAGAAGGGGCAGCAGAAGGAAAGCCTGGAGCTGCTGCTCGCCCTGGAGCTGGAACATCCTTTGAGCAACAGCAAGGTAAGAGGAAGCAAAAACAGCCCTCTAAGATGGCTGCAAAGAAAAGGTCTCTGCAGTCCTTTCTTAAACACTGAAGATAATTTCATTTAAAAATATCTACTGAAAGGCAGGTTTAATCTCAAAACGGCATTTTCCACTTTAAAAAAAAAAAATCACACACACACAAAACCCACCCCCCGGCCCCGCCTTCAAAAATGTCTTGAGTTATTTCTCCTCCAATTTTTTTTTTCCAATTAAATTAATTTAAACTGAGTGAAAAATGCTTTATGCCCTAAGAGCCTGAAACCTCTGGTGTCAGCTGGAACAGGCATTTGTGCTCTCAGCTTCAGCCCTCGCTGCAGGCACCTCTGCTTTGAAGCCTTTGAAGTGTTTGTGGCACAGGAAGAGTCTCTCCTCAGAGAACACCAGTTATTTTACAGATATTTAATGTGCAAAGTGCGTGTGCCTGTGTTTGGGTTCAGATCATGGGGGTTTCACAAGGCAGGTGGGAAAACAGGGATCTTGACTTGCAGGACAAAATTGAAGGGAAAACCACTCTGAGAGCATCCCTTAAAAGACGCTTCCAGCCCTCAGCAGCACAATCCTGAAGATGCAGATGAAATGATCTGACCTTCAGAGGGACCAAAATATTTTTTTAGTGGCTTTAGGATTCATTCACTCTCCCAGCACCAGGATTCCCTTTAGAGGAAATAATGTCCCCCCAAAAAAGCCTGGGAACACCAGGAGCAAAGGGGCTGAGGATGCCCAACCCTGCAGGGCAGCTGGTACAAACCCCCCAGGCTTATTTTGGGGATGTGATGCAAGAGCCTTGCAATAAATTTGATTAATTGTTGGATTTTGGAGCTAATTTTTTGGCTGAAGTAATGACCTTTTTATGATTTGAGAGGCAGCACCTCTGCCTGCATTTCAGGGGGGGCTGAAGCAAAATCTCCACCTCAACACCCAGCAGGACCGATTTTGAGGCTGATTTGTTAAATTGTTTCATTTCCCTTCTTTTTTTGGGGGGCAGGGTTGCCCAAAAGTTGATGCCTCTGTTTCAGAACAAGCCACATTTATTTGCTGTGCACTGCAATTATTCCAGCTTGTAACCAATGAGGTTTAATTAATATTAAAATCTTAAATCAGCCAATGCTATTCAAGCACTGATGGTTTGCTGAACTTCTTCTGCCACGGACTGGTTATGAAATAGAAGAAAATACCAAAAAATATTTCTTACAACATCAGAAATGGAAGAACAGTTATGTTCTGTGACTTTACAGAGTTGTTTTTGAGGACATGCAATATATTTCTACAGAGTGCCTGTTCTAGGAAAGGCTCTTTCTTCTCAGTGTTTGTTGTTGTGTCTTAATGTAAACACGAGGAAATACTCGGTAATGGATAGGGAAAGTAAATAGATAAAGAATATAGAATAAATCCTCTGTTTTTCAGACAATTGCCCTTCATGCTACTTTATTTTTAATTTTCCAGCTTTCCTGGAGCCGTCCTTGACTCAGCCAAGGCCAGGTGAGGTTTCTCCCTTCTTTGCAGATCCTGAAGTTTATAAGGCTTCAATCTACTTTTCCATACCCAAATGTTCAGTAGCTACCAGACTGTTTTTTCCTTTGGTATTTCTTTTTAACAGTAGTCCCACTCTTTAACCCACTGATTCTTTTGGGTTGAGCCAAGGGTTCATCTGCTCCACCTGGAAATATGAAGTTCCAGGAGATGAGAAGATCACCTGCCCTCCTGACAATTCTCAAACTAAATGCAGCACAGAATGCTGGCTATGTCTCAAAAATGGGTGATTTGTATTTTTTTTATTTAAGGAGGAGAAAAGAATACTTGTAGGAAAAAAAAGATGAAAAGGAAGAGAGAAGATCAGTGAATGTCCAGCATTGATTTAGAAACAGGCTCTGCCAAGCAGGGGGAAAAGGAGCCTTTCCCAATCCATTCCATTTATGGTTATTAGTATTGATATTGTATTTCTCTTGGCTCCCAAAAGGAAAAGTGGGGAATGAATGAGGGAAAAAAAATACATTTCTGTAAATAATTTTTTTCCAAATCAGATGTTTTTTAGGAAATGATGGGGGGTGGGGTGGGGTGGAAATCTGTTTCTCAAATGTCAAGGACTTGAAAGACTAAAAATACATCACCGGAATAAATAAATTAACCCAGAAGACAGGACTGATGCTCTGCAGGCATCAGGGATTAAATAAATTCACTAAATTCAAAGTGGTACTGCAGATAAGAGCTCTTTGTGCTGCAGCATGTACAGCTTATTGATTCTGGGATTGAGGTGCTGTGCACTCTTGTAAAAGGGACTCTGCCTGATATGGCTTAATCCTGGCAATAACGCAGAGCCCCGTGCTCCGAGCGTGGGGCCCGCTCCCCTCTCCACATTTCTTTTAATTTGCTTTGTGCCTTCGTTTGCTGCACCACATCTGTGCCCTCTCCCCCCCCCAGCCTTTCCCCAGCACTGTCTGAGGGACAAGGGACACTTCAGGAGGTGCTGAGCCAGCAGGATGGGGCTGCTGCAGGATGGGGCTCTGGGCACCTTCCACGGGGATGGAACAGCCCAGAACTTCCCTTTTCCGTGGTGTTTTGGGGTCACTGCAGGGACAAGGGATGCCCAGCAATGCCTGGATCGTGCAGGGACCTTTGGGGAGCAGCTCAGCTGGGGATTCTGGTTCTGCACAGTCACATTTTGTTACAGGAACCACCAAGGCACCAGGAATGTGTCTCACAAGGTCAAAACATTACCCGGCTGGATAAAATTGATCTTTCTGGATAAAAAAAGAAAAAGTGGAAAGGTTTGTTATAAGTCCCAGAGGGATTGTTGCACACCCAGCTGGAATGAAGATGGGTAAGTTCCAATTTACCTGTTTTCCATGGCAGAGGGTGTTTTCACCCCCCTGGTCAGATGCTGAACTGCCAGAGTCACTCCACCCTAACACAGAAGGACATTTAATTCCTCCTGTGGAAGCTCTCCTGGTGCTCAGCTCAGGTTTCCTCCACAGGTTGCTCTGAAGGGCCAGCAGAGCTCTCCAAACACAGAATTTTATCATTTCCCAAGAAAGACAAAACCCTCCAGGCCTCTGGAGATGTGAGGAAGCAGCTGGGCAGGGCAGTGATGCTCTCTCTGGGCCATCTCTCCCTTGGGTCTGGTGGACCCAAGCACCAGCACCTTCCCAGCCTTGGGACATCCTTGGGTGTTGGCTTTCACAATCACTGCAAAAAGAGCTGACCTGACCAAGGGGAGAGACTTTTATTATTAATTGTTCTCTCTTAGATATGAAGGAAGAGCTCAGGGAAGAGTTCCATGGCATGAAAGAAGTTGCTACAGGGACTTTTGGATAACCTCCCCAAACCTCTGTATCTCCCTCAGGTTTGGCAAATATCCCAATATCTTTCACCAAAATCAAGCTCTTAATCTCAAGACACCTCTCCTCTCCTACATAAGGCTGCCTCCTGAGCACGATCCACAGGGCCCATGTTTCAACACCCAGGATTCATTAATATTTCCTGCAGAGTGCTCAGTAAGTAGCAAATAAAGCAGGAAGTGTCCCAGATGTTGGAAAGAAAAAATGGAATTATTCATTGCTTACTAACATCAAATGCTAATGTGAGAAAAGCATCCTTGAAGAAATCCTTGACTAAAATTCATCAGAGTGATGTGAAATCACTGTTTTAATTATGCATTTTGAATGTATTTATTAGTCCCGGTTCTGATCTGACTTACAGATGTTTAGCAGTGATAAGGGTCTGCTGCAGCCTTCGGAATTACTCATGATTTATAATGACAAAACTTGGATCAGAATTAGGTCCTTGTCACTACTCTATAATATCCTTTCATCAAACTTCACATTCAACAGATGAAAGCGACCGTGGTTTCTGCAATTTCCAACTCTACCACTGAGCCCAGGAGTTCCTTGTTTGAAATCTCTGCTACGGAAATGATGACTCTCACTGCAAATCCTGTCTGCTTGAGTTACACTTGCCATGAGAAACTTGAGAGCAAAGGAATTGGACTCTTTAATCCACTAAAATGGTGTGTTTGGCCTTGTGCTGCCAATAAACATGGAATTTTAACAGAGGAGTTAATTGCTTTAATTATGCAACTCTACAATCTCATTCTTTCTTATTGCTGTGACTATTAGATATATATCTAATATTGAGAGACTTTTCAAACCTGTGGGAGATCCAGGGATTTGATGAGGTTACCCAAAAGCTCAATACCAGACAACAATTGGATGTGCTCAATACCAAAAGATATTTAAAATAAAACACCCTCTGTGCACGAATGGTTCAAAACCATGTGGTTTCTTTCCAAAGAATGATGGAATTTTAAACTATTGCTTGTTCTAGAGCTGATCCAGAAAGAGCAAGTCTCCAGGGATGCTTTACTCCCTAAGGCGTGAATGCATGATTAAGCTAAATGTATTCCATAAATGCCTTGATGACATTAAACTAAATTTTTTAAAGAACAGATGGAGAAAGTTAATAAATATTTCATTCCATAATATAAAACTCACTTCTATATTCACAACTTCAGGGATCCTCAGCTTCACAGATATCAATAAGTCTGATGGATTTCTTGCTGCATTCTCATTCTTCTGCCCCGGTGTCTCTTATGGGATCATCATTTCTGCATGCTTGGATTGTTTTATGGGATCAGTGAAAGGCAGGTGACTGTAAATCTTGACCTCTTCTGCTCCTGGATTATATACTTTTATTCTTTGTGACCATAAGTGTTCATCTCCACACTGAATAGATAATTAAATGACAAAAATTATTCAAAGGGAATTTATAGTGAGAAATTATCCCTTGAAGAACTGAGGGGGAACAGGCATAACCCAAGGAGAATCAGGAAAAATAAAACTAGTTTAGAATGGCCAAATAAAACACTTCAAATCTCTGTGTATTTTGGGTATGTCATGAAACACCCATTCACTGGGAAAAAACCATGATTTTTACCTGCATATCCCAATTCTATTCAGACAAAATTTCTATTAAGGGAAAAAAGTGTGGGTATTGCTTTAGAACAGTAGCCCAAGCCTGTTATTCATATGAAAGAACTAATCTTTACATGGGGGAATTACAATTTCTCACTCTGTGCATACCATGAATCTTGTAAAAGAATAATTAGAACTTGCTCCGAAAGGAAAGAAACACCAGACTTGAATAATATTTTAGGAAGAGCATTAACAAACATTTTTACACTGCCAACAATCTTCAGCGCTTCCTAGCAGAGATTTACATTCCATTATTAATTAACTGCACTGAGTCAATAGTGTGACATAAAGCTGGGGAGATGTGAGTTGAGCACAAACTCTGACATCCACGAGAACGGCGCATCTTGAGAAGTTTGATTTAAAATTTATGCAAATGAGCTCAGCAAGCAAGGACCCAACAAACTACTTCAAAGCAACACGCTCCAGCCCGAAAAACAAGACAAGATCAAATCTTTGTCATCTCTCAAGTGTCTTTACAAACCTCTGCATATTCAGGACGAATTATTTCACCCCCAGTACCTGGGTGGTTTGGTGGAGAATTAGGAGGTGATCGCTCTCTGCAGATCACTGCCACATCAGCCAATCACCTGAGTGGCTGCAAGAATTTAAATGTATTTAAATGTTACCTAATTTATCTTTTTGGATCTGACTCTTGTGAGGTGTCCATAGAATACAAAAAGGTCCCAGCTGAGCTGCCTGACAGAGTCAACCAAAAAAAGCCAAAAAAACACACCAGTGCTGTTGTCCCCACTCCCGTCCCCCCAGCTCCCACCATCATTCAGTTTTTGGGTTGAGAAACTTCCCCAGACTGTGTCCAAGGAAAATATTCAATTCAGAGTAATGACAAAAATTATTCAAAACAAATTTATAGTGAGAAGTTGCCACTTGAAGAACTGATGGGGCACAGTCCCAATCCAAGGTAATATCACAATATCATGCTATTGTCCCCCCTCCTTTTCCATCAACTGGGATCATCTTTCAGTTTTTGGGTTGGGAATCTCCACAAAACTGTATCCAGGGAAAATATTAAATGAAGAGTAAAGCCTTTCTGTAAAAAAATACTAATTAATTCATGTTATGTTTCATGCCACAGAAATTGGTTTATTTCCTTATTGAAGGTTAGGTTAGGTCCAGGTACATTTGTATCTCCAGAATCAGGGCTTTTAAGGAAGAAAAAAGTTTCTCATGTTTCCCGACATCCCATTAAAATGGTTGTCCTTTGACGTCAATTAGAGCCAGCTAAGGAAAAAAAAAATCATCCTTAATTGCTTTTTAGAAATAGACATTATTGCTTGCACCGTGGCAGCCAGATTCGATTTCCTTTTACAAGAAACCAGGATGCTGGGAATGCTGTGAAACTCCAGCTCTGCTGAATATGGATGTGGAGCTCTGCAGACAGAGAGCTGCTTTCCCTTGGGCTGCAGAGAAAACTGCTGCACACCCCACAGATGTGCTGAAATGTCTCCAGAGTGGAAAAAGGCTGGAGCTGGATGTTCAGCTGGGGCTGGTTTGGGATGGGCAGTGGTCAGACCACTCTGCCATGGGGCCAGGCTGGGAGAGCTGGGGGTGCTCACCTGGAGAGGAGAAGGCTCCAGGGAAATCTCAGAGCGCCTTCCAGAGCCTAAAGGGGCTTCAGGAGAGCGGGAGAGGGACAGGGGACGAGGGATGGAGGGACAGGACAAGGGGGAATGGCTTCCCACTGCCAGAGGGCAGGGTCAGAAGGGATATTGGGAAGGAATTCTTGGCTGTGAGGGTGGGAAGGCCCTGGCACAGGTTGCCCAGAGAAGCTGTGGCTGCCCCTGAAGGTGTCCAAAGCCAGGTTGGGTGGGGCTTGGAGCAACCTGGGGTAGTGGAAGGTGTTCCTGCCCGTGGCAGGGGTTGGAACAGGATGGGATTTGAGGTCCCTTCCAACCCAAACCATCCTGGGTTTCTATGGATGCTCAGTTCTCCGTCCCTCCCTCCCCGTAAGAGCGAGCACAGCCCATCCCAACAATAAGAGCTGCAAAAAACAATCAAGTCCTCAAAACCTGGGTGTGTTTCTATACAAGGAGCATCACCAATTTGCTCAAGGCCTTCTCCACACTTGTCTTACTGCAGGGAATCCATAATGTCTCTGCCCACCAGGAAGAAGAGGAGTCCAGCCAGCAAGGCCAGGGGCACCCCGGCCGCAGCGAACATGAAGGACCACCCGTAGTAGACGTGCACGGGGACATCATCCAGGCACTTCTCACTCCTCTCCAGCAGGATGTACTTCTGAAAGTCAGCTGCAAACTCCTTCCACATCACAAAGAGGAACACGAGCAGGAGAAACAGACCCCCTGGGAAGAGAGACAAAACCAGGAAATACAGGAGTAGAGGTGAGAAAAGGTCCCAACAGCTTCTCATCCACGCTCTGCATCAAAGCTTTGTGTTGTAAATTTGTTGTTCCTGATGGTGCTCTGAGGGTTCCTGTGGAAGCCAAGGCCACTTGCAATGGGACAGCCCCACAGCACAGTGACCAGTTCCTGCCCTCTGACCCCTTGGGCTTTGACCACCAGCACTCCTGAAGGCTCTGCTCCAGACGGACAAGGCCACGGAGAAACCACCGGAGCAGGGCTGGTGTTCCCAGCAGGGATTTTCATTCCCCTCTCAAAGGTGGGATGCTTCACCTTTTTCACTTTTAATTTCTCAGAGATGAACGAGGAGACACCAAGACTTATTTCTCCCTTTTTTGCATGTACCCTTCCAAGCAGTGTCATAGCCAATTCCCTCCAGGAATGCAAAGGTGCTGGGATCAACCCTGCTGATGGCAAAACTCTGGTGCTGAACCTGCCACCCCCAGAGCCAGCAGAGCCTGCAGGACCAACACATGATGGGGGGGGAAAGGCACACAGCCATGAGATATTAATCTTAGATGGGCTACTAAATACCAGAATAATAACAAGAATAATAAGCAGTTTTAACAATAATAAGCAGCTTACATCATGAGACTAGAAGCAGATGACAAAAATTAGAGTGGCCCAAATCT
>VZTR01028042.1:425492-450266 GCA_013400775.1 Chaetops frenatus | reverse complement strand
TATATATATGGTGCATTTTAAGCTCAACATCTATTAAAGCTAAATAGTGACTGTGTGATGACAGGTCTGAAAGCAGTTCAGAAATATCTGGTCTTGCTACTTCACAGGTAGAAGCTGCTATTTTTAAATGGTGCTGTATAACATACAGATATACACACACACACATATATGAAAGAAATACATCACAACCTATATTATTTTTATGGTTGAAGTGAACAGCTCGACATTAATTTAGTTGACAAGTTACCACACAGTTCTCTGGATGTGTTGTGGCTTCTGCAGGATTTAATTTCTCCCCTTGCCATTTTTAAATCAAAGGTAGTTGTGGTGTATTTAATTATTCTTCCTAGCAGCTTATACACTCCAAAATCCAGCTCTTGTGCTGAGGAAAAGGAAGGGGTAAAGCCTGACATTGATTTATCTGCTTAGGGAGGTTACTGAATCTTCAGTCAGAGAAAACACGTCCAAGTTTTACTGTGATTCTGTTTATAATGGTTATAAAAACATCTCAGAGACAAAAAATAAGACTCACATGAAGGTAAGAGGCTTCAAAGTCCTCACTAGGAATGAGAGAGAAGTTGCAGCTCCCCACCCTAAGCTGTCACATTTATTTAACTGCTTCCCATGCCCTAAAAAAATGCAATCTTATCAACCAAAAATTGGTGTCGCCATACAAATATTCTTTATATCACCCCACGCAGATATTCCAGTCATTCTCACTGATGTGGAGTCCTTGCTTTTCCTGGAGAGGCAGGCAAGGAGTTAAACAGCAGCTGCTGGAACATTTGCATGTTCATTGAGGTTTTGATACCACTTGAAATTAAGTGCACAAATAAATATTTTACACTTACTATGATAGTTGTATGCTTAAAATACCAATTATTCTGCTATAAGAAAACGGTGGCATGTTCAAATAGTCGTGTGTCCTTTACAAAATACAATGTATTGATAAGAAGGCAATTAAGTCTTTATTACCGATGTAATTTAAAATTAAATTAATTAGATAGCAACTGAACCTTGAAAAGTGCTCCTTTAAAGATCAATTTCTATTTCATTAACTTATAATACCTACCGTAAGAGGCACAAATGAAAGCACAGCCCCGGTGGGACAGAGAACGTGGGTGTGGAAAAGCACTTTGGAATTTTGCTTTAAATAACCAGGAATTCTGTGTTGATTTCTCCCAGGACAATTTAGATGGCCTAAGTCCCATTTTTTGAAGCAATCAGATCAAAACCTTCCAGGTCTTACTGAGGAGGGTGTGGGGAGTCCCGTGTGTGGGTGGCACCATCCCCAACCTCTTCAGGAGGAAAGGAATGGGAGAAGGTCCCTCCTCTGGCCTCAGGAGAAGCTCCAGGTCTTGGGATGGAAGGAGGGAAGGATTTATTATTAAACAGGTACTGGAGGTGATGGCATGGCCATGGCATCTAAATTAAGAATGTTTTCACACTCTGGGTAAATGACAAGAAGATGTAAAGCAAGCAGCCTTCTTCCCTGGAATAATTACAGCTGAGTGATGAAGAATCCCTGGGATTTACACCATGTCCTCGGTGGGAAGAGAAAATCAGAAGGGCAGGAGCAGCCAAATGATGGTGAGAGCTCAGGAAGGGCAGGTCAGCGAAATCTGCTCAGCCAGAAATGCTTGTTTGGAGCAATCACAACTGCACCTGAACCTGCCTAGAATTTGTCACACTTACAGCCATCAGCAGCCTCTTCATCATGAGAAAATCAGGATGTTTTATTCCCCTATTGCCAAGGTGTTTGGCATGTTTGTTTTAAAGTGCCATTGTATTTGGGATTTTTCATCTGTTGAATGGGTTTCACTTTACCCCCTTCTTTCTGGAGCTTTTAGTGTTGGACACAGCAGAAAATCATCTTTGTTTCCTGCCATCTTTGGATGTAGAGACACAGATTCCTCCCTGATTTGGGCAGCAAAAATGAGAAACTGAAAAAATGTAGTTTTCTGCCCTAAAAATGAGACTGGCATTTGCACCCACACCTGTGACACAGGGTGTGTGTTGGGTTTGGGTCAGTGCAGACCTCACCAAACTTCATCCCCACACTCCTCTCAGCATTCCTGTGCTTTCTCCACTGGAAAATTACCCCAGTGATCCCTTGCCTCGCCTCCTTCTCCCTCTTTGCCTCTGTTCATTAGGATGGTACTGGGAAAAATTAACTGTGAAACTCCATCTCCAGGCTGATGAGGTCAATGGCATCTTCTGGGGAGGGGCTAATTGCCAGAAAATTGCAGTGGGGTATTAAATCTGTCTCCTTTGTGTGCTGCAGATCCAGGAGCCTGGAGCTCCATCCCCCTCTCCCAGCAGAGCTGTGTCTCCTGTGTGGGTAAATTGAAGTGGAGCTTCTCCCTTCTCTCACTTTATTTCCTTGTGACACCTTTATAGCTGCTAATTGTGGGGACAGGTGAGTGAACTCAATCTTTAACTCTTTTTCTGGGGAAGCTACTGAACTTTTGTGTAATCTGCTAATTAGGAGAATAATGAACTTTGACTCGTTCTCCTCTCTCACTCGTTGCCTCTTAAGGATGTTAATAACGAGGAAATGGAGGGGTGACCTTCAGCTGCCCTTCCATAACTGCCAGCCTTCACTGCACGTGGGGAGCCTGAGACTGCCAAAGTGGAGCTGCTCCATTTGGGAGGCAGAATCTGAGCAAAAAGTCCAGCATTTTAACTTACAGGAGTGGGAAATCTGCTTTTTTTTCCATGCCGTTGTTCATGGTGAAGAACAGGTTTGTCCCACCATGGGCAGGGATGTGACCCATCATCCCAGGTTGCTCCAAGCCCCATCGAAACTGGCCTGGAACACTTCCAGGCATGGGGTATCCACAGCCTCTTTGGGCAGCTTTTGCCTGTGCTGCACTTCTAAGCCTGGTCTCTAAAATGTCCAAAGGAAAAGAAAATCGAGGAGCACAAGGCAGAAAAATGAAGGAGCACCAGCAAAGTTGTCTCAGCAACTCTAAGAGCTTCCAGAAGCTGCAGCACAGAGCTCACCCAGCCCTCTTGGTGACACTGTAGTGACAATTAACCAACCTCTGACTGCTGAAACCAGGGGACAATCAGGCACCAGGCGGGATCTGCTGGATTTGCCCTCTGGAATGTACAGTAAAAAGCCATCTCAGAGGGAAAGCCGAAAGGATCCAGCTGAGCCATAACAACCCTCACCCATCAGCGCTGGATTCCCCCAGTGACAGACGGACACACAGCCCACCTCAGGACCGTGCCAGGCTGGTCACCCATAAATGTCTGGGACTCCATTTGCACCAATAGTGCCTTTAGAGCCTCTTGGTGGAAAAAGTGACGCCACTTTGCAATAAATAACCACGACCTGTCCCAAAAGCAGTGAGCTTGTGGGCAGAACAAAGCTGCTGGTGAAGGGTTCCCTGCGGGGCCGGGACACCCCGCAGCCCTGGTGCTCCATCTCCCCATCCGACTGCCAGCCCACATTCCCACTCTGCAGACTGCCAGCTTTTTCACACTTCCTCAAGGAGAGATCATTTCTGCAAGGGAGGTTAATTAACACTGACCTGCAGGCCATGATTAGAAGACAAGAGGCTCTTTCTCCTGCATCATCCCTCCACATCCCGCTATCTGCAGGAAAGGGGTGCCTGGGGACTTGAGGCTCTGCTAAATCCATTGTTCCTACTGCTTACTGCAATTATGCAAAATATTTTTAGAAGGGTTAACGAGAAAATAACCATGGAGGGATGCAACCCAAATCCATCCAGGAGCCAAGGCCAAGGAGGATCCAGAGGTCTGAGATCAGGATAAGCCCCCCCCCCCACCCCCCCAGTTAAAAGGATCAGTTGAAACACTAAGGAAACTTTGCTGAAAAGCACATTGAATCCTTCTGCTACCGTTTGAATGGAAAATATGGTAGGAAGTGTCTTCCAGCTGAACTCGTTCCCCTGAATGACTGTTAATAATAATGATTGCTGTTCAGATTGAAGCTGCATTAATACAAACTTCAATTTTAACAGCAGCATCTTTGTCTAATGCCAAGAGGTTTATGTGATGCATAATCAGCTCTTCTAAAAAGTGTCACATTCTAAGCCCCAGCCTTTTAATCAAGGAGTAGTCAAATAAAGTGGAAAAACAATGAAAAAACAAAGGAAGACGGTTGAGTATTACTTGGCACCCTTTTCTGTGATATTTCTGCCCGGTGTGCAGGCTGGGCACTCTCCTCAGGGACATCTGCTGCCTCCTGGGAGCCTGGACTCCAGGTGGGGACAGAAAGCTTCCTGCCCTGGTACAGCCCTTGGATTATTATCCATTGTGGGATCACAACAACCCCATGGAAAAGGCAGGCTTGGGGCAGCATGGCTGGGAATCTGCGAGTGGGAAAGGCCCTGGGGTGCTGTGCCAGCAGCTGGACAGCAGCCCAGGGGTGCCCTGCTGGCCAAGAGGCCAATGACCCCTGGGCTGTCCCAGCCATGGTGTGCCCAGCAGGCCCAGGACACTGCCCATCCCCTGTGCTGGCACTGCTGGGGCACCTCCAGTGCTGGGGGCAGCTCGGGCACCCTCAGGACAAGAGGGACATTGAGGGGCTGGAGGGTGTCCAGGGAAGGGAACAGAGCTGGGGAAGGGGCTGGAGCACCAGGAGCAGCTCAGGGAGCTGGGAAAGGGGCTCAGCCTGGAGAAAATGAGGCTCAGGGGGGACCTTCTGGCTCTGCACAACTCCCTGCCAGGAGGGGCAGTGAGGGGGGGTCGGGCTCTGCTCCCAGGGAACAGGGACAGGAGGAGAGAGAACGGCCTCAGGCTGGGCCAGGGGAGGCTCAGGGTGGACATCAGGAGGAATTTCTGCATGGAAAGCATTGTCCATCTCTGTCCCAGGCTGCCCCAGGCAGGGGTAGAATGACCATCCCTGAAGGAATTTAGAAGTTCTGTAGATGTGGCAGTTGAAGACATGGTCAATGGCAGGACTTTTCCTGTTAAATATTTTCATTAATGTTTTCAGGCCCCCCAAATCTGGGCACACTCAAACGCCAAACTGAGAGCAAAGACAGTGTCCCGTGTTTGATTTATGCTAAATATGAGGAAGCAGGAGCTGCTGGAGGATCTGTAATTAAGCAGTGGTTTTTCAGAGAAAAGCCTGATTTCATTGCAAAGTTCTTCACTTGGCACAGCTCAGCTGAGCTCCAGCCTATGGCTGCTTGAGTCATAAAAGAGCTTTTTTCTGAGTTTGAGTCACTGGTATAAATCAAGTATTTCTACTATTGAAGCCAGTTATTCCTCTCAAATTCAGAAAAGGAAAGAGCCTAAGTGATAATTCAGTGGAATCACTGGTAACAGCAGTGGGAAAAATGAATAAATGCCTATTTTTAATTCATTTTCCTGCAGTGCCATCGTTTCATCTTTTCAGGTTCCTTAAGCCAGCCCTCCCATTTTGGATCATGGGGTTTGCCTTTCATCACTCTGTGGGTTTCCAGCTCTATCAAAGCTAAGAGCAGAGGCAGGAGCAGCCCAAATGCAAAGCCTGACTTTGGGGAACTGAGCGAGACTGATGCTGCCCAGGCTTAACACATCTGCAGCCTTTACTGAAATAAAAGGCTTCCACAGAAGAATAGTAAAAAAATAGTGATTTTCAAAGATCTCAGCCTTGCTAGGACTAAGGACTATCTTGCTAAAGCCTGGCTGAGCACAGAATCATGGAATCACAGGATGGTTTGGGTTGGAAGGGGTCTTCTTCAAGACAGGGACACCTTCCAGCAGGCCAGGTCGCTCAGAGCTCCCAGGGCTTTAATTCCAGGGGAGAAGAGGGAAATCATTTGGCTGCTCCCGTCAGAGCCCCAACTCCCACGGCAGCACCTGACCCCCACCTGCCCCCTGCCAAAGCCACCCTGCCCTGGCCGTGCCCCCTCACCTGAGAGCAGCAGGAATCCTCCCCCGGCTTTGTAGGAGCGGGGGCTGGAGAAGGGGACCCCACACACCAGCAGGAGCCCCCCCACCAGCCCGGCAGCCACGGCCAGCAGGATGAACGCCGTCCAAAATCCTCTGTACACTGCAACAAGAGCAAAGCCAGTGAAAGGAGACAGAAAGAGGCTTTCTTCCACCTCAGAAGTCTTTTTTTCTTAATGATGCCGTGTTTAACTCCTGCTTTAGCATCAGTGAAAACAACAACCTGTGGCGCTGCTGTGCCGGGCAGAGCTGAGGCTCCGGCTCTGCCAGGGCACCTGGAACAGCCACGGGCTCAGGGGGAATGTCATGCCCTACAGAACGGCACTGGAATGAGGCCAAAGGGTTGGGAAGGTTTGCCAGGGAAGCACACCAAAAAATGGGTGGGAGGAAAGGACACCACTCTTAACTGTGCCAGGGGAGGGTGGAAAAGCTTGGCAAGAAAGGAAAGAAAACAGCGAAATTTGGAGAGGTGGAATCAGACCACAGCTTTGTTCCACTTTAATTAACATTTCGGGAAGGTGCCAAGGTTCTGGTTTAAAATCTAGGCAGTGTTTGTTGGCAGGACTGCAGGGAAAACAGGAGCTCATGAGCTCCCCCATTAATGGCCTTGTTTGACTCTGGGAAAGAGAATGGGGCAGGGGAGCAGCTGCTTCTCCATCCAAGGAATTTCGGGGTTTGGCTATGACTTCATACAACCACCCCAGAGCTGAGCAAGCTTGGTCCATCACATCCCACCAGATGGGACAGGATGGGATGCAGCCCATAAATTTAAGTCTCCCACTAGCCAAGTGTCTTCCAGACATTGCCATAAACCTTACCCAAAGGTGGTGATTCTCCAGCAGAGACCCTCTGATACCCTGCTCCCCATCCCCTGATTTATCTGATCCCTTGGACCCCCCCCCCCATCTCGCCCTGCCTGTTGTTTTCCAGAAGCTCCAGTTCGATTTAAGCCGAGCACGAGCAAGTGGGTAATGCTGAAATGATTCACACTTGAAAGAAAAACGATACAGAGAAGATACGTTTTCCTCATTTGAAACCATTTTGTCAGGAGAGCCACTTAGGGAGAGATAAGTATCTTGAACTCTCCAAAACCACAGAATTCATTTTCATGTTTAACCTCCCGTCACCCGTTTCTCTCAGGGAGCCTAAGAGGATGCAGATAAGGCAGAATTATCTCTGGAGCAGGTAATAGCTGGAGGACCCCTCTCCTTGGCCAGCCTCCTGTTCTGTCAGCGTTTGCAGCTGAGGACGGACTGCTTGGAAAGAAAAGGGTGTTAAGGACAGAAGCGGCTGCTCCCCCCGGGGGCTTTGCAGGGATTGGGGCAGGGGAAGACCCCGGTGCTCCCCCTGCCCAGAATGTGGAGGCTGAGCCACCCGCATGTCCCCAGAGGTGACGGGGGCTGGCAGAGCCCGCAGCGCCCCGGGGTGCAGCCCCCACTCCCCGGCACCTTCACAGAACCGTTCAGGTCGGAAAAGACCCCTGAGAACATCGGGACGGTGCCGGGGCTGTCCCAGGGGACACGGCCGGGAGGCAGCGGGGCAGGGATTCACAGCCGGGGCTGACAGGCAGGGACAGATGCCTCCAGCGCCCTTTATTTAGGATGGAAAAACTAGTGCGTGCTCATCAGCAGGATCATACAGAAGCTGGACGCTGTGTCCGTCTCTCCCAAGCAGAAACAATCCCACTGCTTATCCCGCGTGTTTGCCGCACACCCTGCACCAGCTCCTCCTCCTCCTCCTCCTCCTCCTTCCACAGGTCTCTCGTATCCCTTTGACACCACAGAGCGTTCCCCGGGGCAGGAATCCTGCACAGCACAGCCAAAGAAACGAGCTGCTCCCCCTCACGCTCTCCTACTGACAATTTTTTTTCTTTTTTTAATTTATTTCTCATAGAAAAAATAAATAAATAAAATAAAACTAAAAAAAGGTACTGCTAAAGGCTAAGGAAAAGGTCAAGATGTTTGTTTGTGCAGAACGTCTGCCCTGCATCCCTGGAGGCAAGGCAGACTGATGCACACTATTTAAAGAAATCAATTCATTTCAAAAAACATCATTGAATTAATTCTATCTGCTGCCACCAATTTAGCAAATTAAAATTCCTAACAGCAGCTGATTCATTAAAGAACTCGGAAAATATAGAGAAACATAAATAAAAAGGGACCCAGTTGAAAGGGAGCTCTCCAACTGCGTAGTGTTCAGTGCTTTAAAAATAAGCCAGTCACTTATGTGGATTTTCTAACTATTTGGCCTTTAACTGGTTTTCCAGTGCTTGTTTATTCTGTCTTGCAACAAATCAACACCTGAGCTACCCAGGAACCCAGACTCTGGGACCGAGTCAGCACTGGGCTGGGTTTGGATCATCTGGTTCCAGTTTATCCCAGTGAGTGAGGAGGTGGGAGAGAGTGGATTTATCCTCCTGCCCTGCTCATAGGAGCAGGTGCTGAGCACCCAGCAGGAGGGAGCTGAGCCCATCCCTGCACGGCTGGGCTGGAGGAGAGAAAACGTGGGAGAACCTCTCAAGGTGTGCTTGGGGCAGCCAGCCAAGCAGGACTGGTTTGTGAAGGAGCTTTCCAAAGGTCTTGGCCACGTGCATTTACAACAGGAGAACCACAGCACTGGCACACATCCCAAATCTCTGCCTGATTCCTTGGAAAAGGAGCTGCTGGGGGAGAAGGAAAGAAACTCACCTGCAGTTGTGTCATAGGAGGGATGGGGGAAAGGCCCCACAGCAATGGGCATGGGGAAGAGGTAGCCGTGCATGCAGAACTTGGGGTGTGCTTGGCTGGCTGGAAAACATGAAGAAAAAGAAGAATTAAATCCCTGTTTGCTTTCATTCCCTGCAGAATCACAGTTACAGGATTGAAATGGTGATGGGCTGCTGTGCAAAACATGCAAAACCCTCAGTGAAGTCAGAAGGCTGGAGAGGAAAAAAGGATAAAAAATCTTGGTTAGAGAGAAAAATAAAAATAGAAATAAGAACTATGAAAGAGGGGAGATATCAGGGGATCTGAGACTGCTTCTTGCACATCTTCTCGTTTTCATAACCTGAGTTTGAGGCAGACAAAAATCATAAAAGATGGAAAAGCTGGAGTCAGTGTCAATATTCTCATTGCTGTTTTCCTCCAGAGAATGTGCCTGAACACCTGGAAGGGTCAAAATGTTTGGATCTTCCAAGACCTCCAGCTGGTGAGAAGGAAAAGCACAATTAGAATGGAAGTGCCCCATCAATATTAATACCACTGAGGCTTATCATGATTAACAGTAATAGAATGAATGTTAAATGAATTAATTAATGGTTGGCCACTTATTTAAATATGTTCCCCAGCTCAAAGGAGCACTTAATAATAGGTGGACATTAGTTCATGCTAAATTGACTATGGAATACCTATTGAATTAATTATTACATCCACAAGAGCAGCAAATTAATTTGCCATGATCAATCCTATTATAATAAATACCTAAGGAAGTAGCAAAAAATTTGCCAGCTATCAGAGTGACTCATTTTACTTCAGGTAAAATTATATTATGTGTTTCCATATAATGTAATCCAGTAGCAAACTCCCTGTCTCAAGCCTGTCCTTTTTTATCACAAACTTCTCGTGTGAAAAACCTCCCATTGTTCAGCTGAGTGGTGACGGGAAGAATTCCTGCAAGATTTTACAGGAAACAGGTCAGGGGCTGGGGGACAGCGAAGTCATTTGAAATTTTAATCACTGCAGGGTAAATTTAGTGCGGGAACGTGCATTATTTGCAGGGAAGTGCCCTCTGAGGGGATTGTGCTGCTACACAACCACGGGAACATCTTCCATCGAGGCTTCGGTGGGCACAGGGCCAAGGTTTGTGTGGTGTTTAAAGCCTTTGCAGAATCTATTTGAAATTTGGGGGGTTTTATCCCAAATCCTGCTGTGGGCCCCAGCAGGGTTGGTACCAGGCATGTCCTGGGGTGGTCCCACTCCTTCCCTATTGCTGGTGGGAGCACCTGGTTCCCTGGCCCAGCCCTTCAGTGCATGAGGGCCACCAGGTTGGCACCAACCAGTGTCACAGAACAGGTTTCACCCTCTCCTTCAATTTGTTTTTGAAGAGTGAATGGGCTTTCCAAAAAATAAAGGATTTTGCATCCCTCTCTGTTTATTCTCAGCTGTAATTTCAATGATCTTGAAAAGGAAAACGGGCAAGATCTTGAAATAAATTGGCCTTCCGTGGTGCACCACTTGTTCTGAGCTCCCCAGGGACACCACTCAGGTGCATTTCCAGCCTTCCCAGTGCTGAAATCAGTGGGAGCTGGGAATGCTGAGCACCTGGAAGGCAGAAAACAGGGACAGAAGAGTGATGCCAGGGAGGGCATGGACTCACATTTACAGAACTTTGCTGAACACAAACATCAAGAGATATTGGGAGGGAGGGGGAGGAAGGAAGGATTCTCCTTGCTGGTGGAAGCCTCCACTTCAGACAACTTTGTAGGTAATAAATTAAATGGCATCAAGAGGTTGCAACATTTCTGTGAGCAATTCTCAGAGCAAAATTCAAGTCAAATAAAGAGCACACAAAGGCCACAAAAAGCCTGAGCCAGGTTTTCTCTCAACAGAAGATGAGAATGACAAAAATGAACTAAAACCTTCTCCTCATCCCTGGGAGCACTTCCTGTGCTTGTTTCCCACTAAACTGTGAGGGAATGCTGTGGACAGGGAGGGGTGGCATTGTACTCACTGTACCAGAAGGTCCAGATGGTCTTGGAGTGGCCCTCGCCAAAGAACCAGCACCGCCAGAAGAAACCCTCGTGGTGGAAAGTGAGGATCTCCTTCCCAGCCTCTGTTGGAGTTTCAGCCTGGGGAGGAATGAAAGTCCAAGCTGAAACAGGAAGATCGTGGTACAAAGATGTTTTGCTTAGACAGATATTGATTTAATTTTTTATGGGTTTTTCATTTGTTTCTTGAGTCAGTTTTGGAGGGGTTGGGGAACACCGTCCTTGACTTTCTGCAGCGCCACAGCTACAAAATGTTCTGATGACAAATTGTCCTGCAGACCTGTACAAACCATTTGCCTCCTTCTCTGCTGTCCTTAAACCCCTGATGGCCAAAGCTGGATGGGAATGTCAGAGAGCTGGGCCTTCCCGGGTGTGTTTTACTCCTCAAACACTTTCCTTCAACCCCCAGACCAGGCCTCGAGCACAAAGTTTTGGTCTTTCCAGAAGGGAGGATATTGCCAAGTTTAGTCATAGAAGATTTTCCAAAGAACTTATTAAAATTATCCTCAAAACCAGTTTTATTTTCCTCATGCACAGTTTGGTAGAGGAGACAAAATTATGTTTTATGATGGATGAGGAATGTCCACAGAGGAATGGGCCCTGTGAACCAGAGCAAGGAGATGGGACTCAACAGGGAGGTGATAGAGGTACTTTTCCTGTCACAGACTGGTTTGGGTGGGAAGGGACCTCAAATATCCTCTGGTTCTTCCCCCTGCCATGGGCAGGGACACCTCCCACTGTCCCAGGTTGCTCCAAGCCCTGTCCAGCCTGGCCTTGGACACTGCCAGGGATCCAGGGGCAGCCACAGCTTCTCTGGGCACCCTGTGCCAGGGCCTCACAGGGAAGAATTTCTCCCCAATATCCTTCTGGCAGTGGGAAGCCATCCCCCCTTGTCCTGTCCCTCCACCCCTTGTCCAAAGTCCCTCCCCAGGTCTCCTGGAGCCCCTTTAGGCACTGGAAGGGGCTCTGGGTTCTCCCCAGAGATCTTACGCTTCCCTCGCCTCTATGTTTTTATGCATCACTTTATGGCAGCTTCCAGAGCCCTGACCTGATTCTCCTCTTGCTTTCAGGATAAAATCCTGACTATGACAAGGGGAACATTCAGCCCTAAAACTTCCTCAGCTGGTGGCTCTGACTTGGTGCATCCACAGCACATTTCACTGAGTTTGCCAGGTACTCAGCCCATCCTTATCTGTAAGGGACAGCATTTGACAGTTTAAGAAAGGGCAGAGAAGGTAAAAACAGAGCCTGTTATCCACAACCAGTAACAGAGATAGAAATAATAGAAACAGTGTCTGAAACATAAATAAAATAGCTCAGAGGGAAGAGTAAGAGCAGTTCCTATTTCTGCCTGGTGCTTTTGAAGTCACTGCCTCAGCGTCAGGCTCCCCAGTTCTTGGCCAAGAGCATCTCTGAAATGTTTGAGATGCTTATTTGTGTCGTGCAGTGCATCATCTCTGCTCTCTCCACTTTAAAAAACAACTAAAATCTGAAACAATTAACACTGTCACCTCCCAAGTGCACGAAAAATAAGTGGCACTTCTCTGTCTCTGCCATCCCTGGGCTTTACTGAGCTGCTTGAAACTAAAGACCTGTCTTCTGTTTCACTTCTCCAGGCATTTTTTTCCATCATAATTTCTTTCTTTTCAGTAGAGAAAGTCATTTGGAACCATGAGTCAAGCAAACAGTGCCCTACATTTGATTATGGGATTCTGAAATGAAAGAAAAATATTTCTTGCTGGCATCACGATGCTTACCCAAGGGTGACTCACTGCACCAGGAAAAAAATCAAACCTAATTGGATTGAACTTTGAAGTAACAAAAAGTCTGCACACAACAAGGAACTTCCTGTCATTTTGTAATGGAAACCACACATTGATTGGCACAAAAACATTTTGGGGGAGTGGGTGGCTCGAGGAACTGATCTGGTTGTTATTTCATTGAAGAGTTAGACAACAGCAAGTGCAGCAAAAATCCAACTTGAGGGATCTATAAACGAGCGACACCAGCCCTTAGCACTCCAATATCAAACTGTCCCTTGAAAATTACATTTCCTGCTAACTAAAATTCTATACAAATCTTACTTTGAGGGTATCCAAGCCACTGGTTGGATGGGCAGGAACAGACCTGCTCTGCTCTGTCTGATGTTCATTTTTGTTTGGTGCCTGTATCACTTCAGATGGAAGTGATTGCCAAGCCCCACATTTTCAAAGTGAGCTAGTTTTAAATGAAGAAACTACAGAGGGAGAAATCTTTTAATGGCAATTATCAGGAGATATGTTTTGTCTTTAGAACAAAATGCTATCAACAACTAAAACTCTTACATTCTTGCCTTTCATTCTCTAATGTTCATATCTGCCAAATTACAGAGGTGCCATCTTAACGTTTCCTAGACACACTTTAGTCCAGTCAAAATGCTCAATATTATGGAAAAGCCAGTTTGGATTTTCAAGAATTTAAAGCTTTACCTCAGGCTGATGTGTCACATTAACAGGTCACTTTCATTGAGCATAAATGTTATCAGAGGTTTCAAAATTTTCGATTTGAAATGATTTAGGTAAGTTCTTTCGAAGCACAAGATTTGAGAGCTCACCGCCCTGGTGCTCAGAGTGCCGTTCCCATGCTGGAAGACCCCGCAGGTGTCCGTGGCCAGGAGCCAATAATCCGTGCCAAAGGAGATGAGGAAGAGCAAGACCCCGGTGCCCCCGAGGATCCCGGCTGCCAGGGCAGCTGCTCCGGCCTTCATGGGGCAGCAGGGGGGGGAAACCAGCCCAACTGGAAATCAGAAAAGGAGGAAAACCCCCGAGTTCCCCGGGACCCTGGAAGAGCAGGGCCAGAGGAATGCTATTTTTGGATGTGGATAACGATCTCCTGGCTGGTGTGAGTTTCAGTGGGTGGTGGAGCAGGACTAATAAAAGCAGATGACCTGGGGTAAGCAAGCAGCTGTGGCATTAGGGATGGTGACAAACAGCAATAGAGGCAGGGCAGGGAGCCGTCCGAGGGGACACACGGGGCTGCTGTGCTGGAGGAGCCCTCGGGCCACAGCTCTGGGTCACGAGTGCAGAATTCCTAGGACACCAGGGAGTTTTTCCCATCCCTCCCTGCACACATCAGCAGAGGTGGACTCAAAGGTTCTCCCCACACCGTGGAGCCCGTGGTGTCCTCAGCCACTGCAGTGACACCTCTCACCGTGTCCCCACAAGTGGCACTTCCGGAGTTGGCGTCTCCTTCTTCCTCTGAGCAAAACTCTGATGCAGAATTTACAGAAAGTCACCCCAAGGATCCAAGAAAAGCATTAAAACACTGGGAGATCTTAAATATCCCAGTCCTCCTGGAAGGGTTGCAATCAGCACCTTTGCCCCAGGTAGGTGCACGTGGAGCTGGAAAAGGAGCATCCAACCAGGAGCACACAGGGACACACCAGGGGTGTCCTGCAGTGGAGAAGGATGTTCTCCCTCCTGCCACAGAAAAGTGGATTCTCTGGATCCATACCCCTCCCACCCACCCAGCCTGCTGTGGGAGCGGTGTCTCCTGGGAACAAGGACATTCCTGCATGGAATTTCACTGCCATTTGCTTCCTAATGTTTTTGGCTTCTGCTGGAGCATCTGCTGTAGATCACTGCCAGGAATGGGATGCCAGACTAGGAAAATTATAATTTCTGTAGGGCAATAACTATATTCCTGGGACATGCCAGGAGGCAGGGAGAAGAAATTCAAATTACAGTCAAAAATGAAGTTCTGATTTTCCAGCCTTAGCCTTAGCCATGACCTGCTCTAAACAGAGGGGGAGATGATGTTGGCTTCCCTATCCTATGGGAATTTGTGTTGCCAAATTAATTTCCAAATCAACTTAATATTTAAAGTTACCTGTGAACATATGGGTATCTCAAAGCAACTGCACACTGGCTGGGGAACCTGGAGAGGGTTGAGGAAATTTTTGACTACACTTCTTATTGAGGCATACAGTGATGAATATACTCAATCTTCTATAAGCACAACATAATTTAAATTATAATAATTTATTTTATCCTCTGCTTTGTCTTTCTTAAATATTGCAGGGGTAGCTGTTAAATAACACATCAGACCTCTCTCCCTCACTGTCCCAGGGGCAGAGTTGCTGCTGCTGACCGTGAGCATGTGAGGAACTCCACAGGATCCAGAGCATTCCCTTCACTGGCAGAGGGAGAAAGGAGAGCTGGGACAAGGTGCAGACTCACCATCAGGCGGGGTCAAAACTCAGCCACAGAGCTGGGATTCTGCAGGACTCAACACACCCTGTCCATCCCATTGTCCTGCCATGCCACTGGAAACACCCCCAGATACTGCAAGGGAGTTCCAGGTAGGTTTTTGTGATCAACCCTCCCTAAACCTCCACTCGCCCCATTCCTACACAAATTGCCCTTTCCCACCTCACCCCATCATATCCACTCTTTTTCCATCATTTTGAACAGCAATAACAAACTCATCTCACAGTCACTGGTGCTTCACTGCTGCTCTTTGTATTGAACATAAAATGGTTGATTAAATACAAAGTACAACTTACCTATCACCTAAATAATCAATTAGTGCAATTCTAATCAGCCATTTAACTACCAGACAATCCTGGTTAAACCTGTCTGGAGTGACAATGACAATGGGTTGCCATCTCTTCTTGTGATCTCCTCCTCAAAGCTGGACACGACTGGCAACACCCAGAGGAGCTGGGTGAAAACAAGGATTTGCACACCAGGAGTGAGGCTTTTTTTGTAGCTCACACTGCAATTACATAAAATTAAAATGCGAAGTGGGCCCTTGTGTATTTTTGTTTTAAAAAAGGGATTAATGCACATTCCCACATTTCTGGGTGTGTTTTGAGCCAGCTGCATTTGGCGCTGCCATTTTTGTGCTACTGCACATCCCGAGTTAGTGCTGTTTGCCATTTGGAAGTGTCCCCAGGAATTCTGGGGCCCATTGGCAGAAAAACCCTGCATGGCTGGGGCAGAGCATTGCTGGTGCCCAGCCTTGGCTCCTCACAGGATGCCTTGTGCCCAGTCAAACACCCTCCAAACTCCTAGGCTGTGGGACAGGAATTGAGTTCCCAAGGTTGAAATGTCTCTCCATGCGCTGACATCCCACTCCTGACAGGTGTTTCTTTTCAAAGACAGGTTGGACAGGGATTGGAGCAACCTGGTCCAGTGGAAAGTGTCCCTGCCCATGGCAGGATTTGGAACTGGATCATCTTTAATGTCCCTTCCAACACAAACCATCCTGTGATTCCAGGGTGATTCTGTGATTCCTTGTCACAGCCCCAAGCATGTGCTCATCACCTTCAGGATCCAAAAAATTCCTTGGCAATGAGACCGTGTGGTCACTCCCACAGCCTGTAGAAAGTGGTAATGGTGCTGGTTGTCCTCTGGAGCCTGTGTTGGGATCTCTGGAATGCCACACCAAAGCCAGGGGGGTGAATTAACCACCCAGCACCACATTCCATGCAAAGACAGACACAAATACCATTTAATTCCCAAGGAAAACAGCCCTGCCTTGCCCCTCCTGGTGCCAGCAGGGACCTGCATCCAGCATCCTCTTATCCACAGAGGCCAAAGCATAGTGCCACCATGGGCAGCTCCAGGACTTCAGTGGATGGAAGGGAAAGTTGTATCCTGAGCATTTTACTAATTCCTAATTGATGCTGAAGATTTTTTTTTTCCCCTTAAGCTTTTAAACCAAAATAGTGACTCTTCAAAACATACATATTCTAGCAAGGAGCTGGGGCAAGTCAGCTCAGATTTTTCACAGAATTGGGTGTTGTACCTTTGAATTGATCAAAGACTCCATCAGCAGAGTGTGTGCTGTTATTTCCTGTGGTTTGATCCACACTCACAGAAAAATTTACATTTTATGTAGATAGATCAACATATTTTCACTCTCTCATGCAGAAAGCAGCAGATTTCTTGGAATTTGATAGAGAGATGAGTTTTCAGGGCTGCCTTTGGAGATTTCACTGAATCCCTTTGGAGATCTGCAGCCCTTTCTTCATTGAAGCTTGGCCTGATGATCCTGTGTGGTGAAATCCTGGAATAGGCTGTTCAGGGCAAGGCTGGAGTCCCCATTCCTGGAGGGATTTAAAAGCTCTGTGGATGTGGCACTTGGGAACACGGGTCAGTGGTGGCCTGGGCAGTGCTGGGGGAAGGGTTGGACTCCATGTTTGTAAAGGGCTTTTCCAAACTAAATGATTCCATGGTTCTATGATCTGTCCTGCTCCAAAAGGCATTCCAAGTGGTGTTTCCTTAGGTAGGTGAGGGAATCTGTCTTGAGTCTCTTCTTTCACTGTTTTTTCCCCAGACCTCAGAACAAGAAGACACCAAGGAAAGAAAAACCAACCAGGCCATGACAAGAGCACCCAAGCACTGCCAACTTCACCTTGGAAAAGCCACCAGCATCCCCAATGGTTTCACAAAGTTTCACAATGGTTACCCCTCCCGTCTGAGCTGGAAGGGAGAGCAATAGATACCCATGTTGACATTTGCCCCTTTAATTCTGCATTACAATGATAATCTCCAGTTCATCTCCATCACATTCTCCCTTTTCAGGTCTCCCGGCTCCACGTCTCTTGGAAGAAGCACATAAGCCTGGATGTTGAAAGATCCTTAATGGTTCTTCTGAGGTTGAATCCCCTCCAGGACTTGATGTCAGGAGACAAAAAAGCTCAAATTTTCCTCACCTGCTTCTCAAGCACCACCAGCCCTTTCCAGGATTAAGCCATTATAATCTCCTTAAGCAGTCGTGAAATAAAATAAACACAAGTGTGGTTTTCTGCTCAAAATAAAAATATTAAAGTTCACATGAGGAAAGGCTTTTGGAGTTGGGAGTAAAAGGGAGATTTTGCCTGATTTTCAAATGCAGCTGATTGATATCTTTGCACAGAGCTTTCTGATGTGGTTTTTGGGCTCTCGCTTTGCCATCGAGCTACTCCCCCTCATTAACAACTTCTATCCATTTTAACCCGAACTTTCCACAGACTCCTGTAAACTCTCAGAGTAAGCACAGAGCAAAAACTCTCTGAACTCCTAAAGGAATCAAACTGATGCAATTTATTTCCACAGAACCATGCAATATTCAATGATACACTGAATCTCTGTTTTTAACACTTTTTAAAGGACTAAAACCCTGGAAAGAATTAATTAGGCATGCTCTGAAGCCTGAGCACTTAACAGTTTTCCACTAGGTTGTAGAATTTTAAGACCACCAACACTGGATACTGGCAAAGATTATCAAAGGTATTGCAGGCTGAAATACAAACTAGTCAGAGGCCTTGGCCACTAAGTGACTGGAAAATACTTCATAAAAGATTTAGCCAGGCTGTTTTATTTTGTAAAGAAATTTTAAGAAAAAAATCCACAGTATCCAGGAGGTTAAATTTCGGGCAGAGTGACTCACTGGGAAAAAATGTCCTGCAGGGAATATTGTCTTTTCAGCAGATCAAGCAAATTGTTCATGCAGCAGAGAGGTACTGATGGACCCTGCACTCGAAGTGGGGCTGGAAGGGAATGATGGGCTGGGATCCACAAAAGGTCCAGCCAGTGCCTGGGCATGGGAATGTGGAGCTGGCTGAAGCAGCTCTGCAGCCCCTGCACACCTGGAGCCAGCAACCTCTGAAACTGCCAGGAGCTGGGAGATCCTGGCATGGAAACCTCTCTCGTAATGAGTTGAGATGAAAATGTAAAATTAAAAAAAAAATTAAAAAATAAATACAGGGAATATTGGGGTTTTTTAACCTTTTTTCCCACATCAGATAAAATTTCCATTCCATTTCCTGGCATACTTCCAACCACTTCTGTTGCCTACAACAGTATTACAAAGAAATCTACCTCTGCCAAAAGAGCCACCATTTGATAAGGTCCTTGATAACCCATAATGATACTGCAGAGAACTGATGGGAATCTCAATTGGAAAAAGCTCCCTATTTAAGTGCCTGATGCCCAGAAAAATGATGGATGCTATAGAAAGATGACACGGGTGGATTCAAGACAAATGTGGTACAGACATCCAGGTATTTTGGACAAAAAACCCCACAGTTCAGATGCAAAAGCATAAAGACAAAACAGCCAAAAAACCACCAAACAAAACCCATGCAAGAATTAGCCAATCACAGTTTCTATCCTTGATTAAAAAGTCCTTGACAAGCAAGTTGATTTAATTGCCTTATTGCTCTCCCAGTATAGAATAAAAATGACCCACCTTAGTAAATCCTCCAATGACTATTTACTGCGCAGAATTTAAGGAGAAAATTAAGACACTGAGGACATTAAACTGCAAGTTAACAGGAACATTCCAGCCTCAGAGAGCTGAGGACCTTCAGATTCAGTATTTTTTTTTGCTTTCCCTTGTATGCAATGACTTTCACCAATGAACAACAACACCAATTTTATTTCCTTGTTACAATCACTTTTCCTCACTCGTGACTTTGGGATCTCTGGCCAAGGGTTGAAGGAGCTGCTGTTCCAAGAGGATCTGCCTGGAATGATGCCCAGAGACTCCTGAGTGTCCCCAGCTCCTGATGGCATCACCAGCAGCATGCTGGAGATGCAAGGAGGGAATAACTCAGACATGATCCCATAACACAGCGAGTTTAACTTAAATAGAAATGTAGAACCCTTCAACATATTCACAAATGTCATCGACTGTTTCATATATTACAACATACTCGAAGATGGGCAGTTTTCTAAACCAATTACAGACAAATCCACGTGGCTCCCATGCACATGGATTAAACTAGGAAACAAACCAAAATCATAATAAAATAACTGAAGATGACAACAAGCCTATATTAAAATCAATACATATGTACATATATGTATATACACACATAAAACTCACATCTATGGCTAAAAGATCCAATTTTCCTCTGCAATGAAGTGAATTTCCAGTGATGGAGTGACCTTCAGGTCAACATGAACAACCTCAGCTTATGTCAGGACCCCCGTAAAGGGGTTTTTTCTGAAGTAAAGGAGACCTCAGATCATTGCAAAGCAAATACACACAAATTTGGGCCTTTAATTTAAAATGAAAGCCACCATGTCCCATGCAGGGGTCTCCTAAGGGAGTATTTCTGTACACAGCAGACTGGTTCTGCAAGCCCTAAAATATGAAGGGGAATCTGTGAATTCCTACAGTTTCTTTTAATGCTGTTTCAAAAAGAGCCACTCATTCAGATTAAACACTTTTGGATCAGAGGAAGGAGAAGAGGAATAAAAATGAAAGTGTAAAATGAAAACTTGTCCTGTCAGGTTCAGTAAGGACAAGAAATCAAAACTTACCTGGAGTTTCAAAGAAAACTACCCAAAGCTGGGACTATCTGTCTCCCTCAGATTGTATCCCTGGAGTTTACCTGCACCTGCTGTGCAAAGGGCTCACCCTTCCCCTGGGAGAAGCAGCCAGGGTTTGGGTCACCCTCTTGGCCCTTTCAAACCCCTCTGATCCTACAGCTCCCAGCTATGGCAGCACAGATCACCCCAAAATATCTTTACAAGATCAATGCAACCAACCAACCATGCCAGAAAAACTTCCCATCTATTTAAGGGCTGTGACCCTCATCTCCTGATATCACCACCGGGTTTGGAGCTTCCTCATTTTAACTTTGAGGTGAATCATTCCTTACATAAATTTTTTAAAACCAGTAAGAACACATTTCTCCCTTTTAACTCAGCTGCAATAATTTTTCATTAGTAGAACTGTTGCTGGGTGTGGGACAATCCCTCAGCTAAGACACAACACAACCCCTTATTTAACTATGTCATCTAAATTTGGGCTTCATAAGATTAATATTCATAGCCAGGATCCATCAGTTCCTGAGGAGCAGAAGAAATCTGTTGCTGTTTCTGCTCTTTCCTCCATCCCCTAATAAAACCTTCTTTGAGATTATCAAGTTTTTCCCAATCTATAATCCAAATGCTCCCTGCTGTTTAGCCTATCCCTGAAAACTAATGAGAAGATCCCATATCTCACCTTATTAAAACATCCTTCCCTGCAGTTGTAGGCAGTTTCAGTGATTTTTGTAGACTGAACGGGCTAACTTTTCCTACAAATTCCTTAGAAATGCTCCCTTAGCCATTCCCTGACATGGCTGATGCTCAGCTGGGCATCTTTTCCCTCAGTTCCCACGAAAAACCCAGCACTGGGCAATACGAGCGACTTTCCCTGCAAACCACTCCGGATATTCCACCCCACCCACGCTGTCCTTTCCAAGGTGCACCTTATTTACATTATCTACACGTTGAGCAGCCCTCCCTGAAGGAGTCAGACCCCTCATGGGGAGCCAGAGCACCCCTTGGGTTTGCACATCTCCAGACTCAGCTCTTTCCTCCTGCCCCAGGTCGCGCCGCCGGGCTGGGGCGGGGGGATGGCACACACGGACTTGGAACGGCTCTCCTTCACCTCCCGAACCTTCTCCGTGTTCCCCACTGTGGGAAGAGAAACACCATGAGAAACACCCTGAGAAACACCTTGAGAAACACCCTTCTTTGTGGGCCAGCAGGAATGAAGAAACACCGAGGCGTCCACGTGCTCACTGGGGATGAGCTGTTCCGCTGCAAGGATCGCTTCCCAATCATAAAACAGGAGACAAAGATCAGTGTTTCCATGGAAGAAAAAGCCAAAAAACAAAAAACAAAAACAAAAAACAAAACAAAACAAAAAAAAAAAAAAAAAAAAAGGCAATTTAAACCCAGTTTTATACTTTGAAATACATAAAGGATTTGGATCAATATCATTGTTTTGTCAGTGCCCACCTGCAACTTTGCAGCACAAAAATTCACATCAGTGACTACCTTGAACCAGCTCTGGAAAATGAAAATGCAGGTGTCCTGCTGGAGCACCTGGAATGTCATGTTGTCACATCATGGGATTTTTTGGGGAGGATGAACATGCAACCAGGACAGAAGGGTTACAATCTCCTTCTGCTCTGTCACCACTGTACGTCAGGGGCCACGGTGCTCATATTTTCCTTGGGCTGGGAAAAAAACTTACACAGAAACAATGCTTTTTATCACTTTTCTCTTCTTACACTCGTGGTTTTCTTCATGAAGAACATAATTGAAGTATTCCCGGTAAGCTGTGGATTAAAACAGCTACATCCCAGGTTGGATGAGGCAACCTGACCTAGCTGGAAATGTCCCTGCTCGTGGCACAGGGGTTTGGATGAGATGGCTTTGAAAGGGCCCTTCCCACCCAAACCATTCCCACCAATCTCAAGTTGAGCTGAGAAGGGGCACCAGGGCTGGGAAAGCTCTCAGCTCTCCTTGCTCATTCATGGGGCTCATTTAAGGAGCCCCACTGTGTCCCACATCCTCCCTGTCACCTGCTGGGCCCTTCCACGGGGATGAGGGTGAGCAGGGGAGGGCAGGGAATCACCCCCAGCTCCCCAACTTACCGGTGAAGGAGCGGCAGAGCTTGGGCTGCAGGGTGGCCTCGCCCTGCGCCGAGCACGAGTCCTCCTTCTGGGACTGAGGGAGAGAAGAAGGACTTTAGTGCCTTGGGAAACCTGTTCATGACACTCCTGCCTCGTAAACCAACCCTCTTCAACCCCTAAGGATTCCACTCCCATTTGCTCAACTTTTGCCAAGTAAAGATAAACAACACAAAAAAGAAGGATTGCTAAAAATAGACCGAGGAGATGGCAGGAAGTATTTGCAGGCGCTGATTTGCTACAACACAGAATCATGGAATGGCCTGGATTGGAAGGGACCTTAAAGATCATTTCATTCCAATCCCTCTGCTGTGGGTGGGAACACCTCTCACAGGACCAAGTTGCTCCATCCAAACTGGCCTAAAACCCTTCCAGGGATGGGGCACCCACAGCTTCTCTGAACAACACTGGGAGCTCTTTATGGACTGTCAAGAATTTAGAAATAAAACTGAGCCGGTGTCAAAGGCTTGAAGACTTAAAATTGCACAATACAGCAATTATGTTTTGAGTTCTCGAAGAGGTCAGAGCTCCCCAGGAATGGTTCAGCAGAGAGGATGGGAAGGAGCAGCCCTGGAGCTGGGAGAATGGGGCAGGGAGTGAGGAAGGCAAAGCTGTCCCCAGGATATGGATGTTTCTCACCTTGGCTGTTCCCCACGCTGGCTGCTGGCCAAGGAGGCAGGTAACGAGCTGGCACTAACGAGCTCCCTGTCCTTTCACTCCAGTGCTAATCTCCACCCTCCAGGACAAAACAAAATAGGAATGAAAAAAATAAAAATCAGGTAGCACAATGCTGCCTGGATTGTTCAGTGCCTCTGTAAAGTGGGAATAAGTCTCTCACGCAGCTGTGATTTGGCACCTCGGTCCAGCAACCCAGACTGCCAAAATAACTCTGGACACCTCCCAGCCTGGTTTTCTGTTTTGTTTCGGTTCGTTCTCCTCCCTCCCCTAACGAGGACCGCTGCCCTCCATCCCTTGTTCTCACTTTTATTGACCATTTTAATAACAATGCCTTCCCGGCTCCGGCAGCAGCGCCCGGCTCCCTGGAAAGCCATTCCCAGGGGCATTTAACAATTCTCAGAGCATGCTCCATGAAAGGGCTCCGACATAATTACCAGAGGCACTGTGTCATTTACGCACATGGCTCACAGGCAGCTCCAAATAAGCTCCTTCTGGGGGAGCGCGCTCGTGTTTTGGCAGGAGAAAAGAGGACCAAGTTGCCTGGCTACAGGTGCAAGGGTTTTCTGGGTGCTCCGTGGTCAATAAAAGCTGTCCCGGGTCTCGGAATCCGCCCTGCCAGCGCAGGCTGGGCTGGATCCCTGCCTAAAATAAGGCCAGCCCCAACTGCGGCCGGCGCTCGGGGCCAGCAGCGGTGCACAGCTCCAGGAAGCAGCAGCCTTCGGCAGGAATTTTGTCCTTAGGCAGAGGAAGGCGAGGTTTCTGCTGGAAATAGACAGTCTTGGAGTTAATCCTCTGGGCTGTGCTTCAGAGCTGAAGTCACCTCGTTCTCCTGCCAAGGTCCTTCTGCTCGGTGTGGATCATTTAACCTGCTTGAGAGGGAGGGGGATTGTTCTTTCCTTGCTGCTGTTCCCTGCTTTTTCCCCGTTTGCTCTCCAAACTCCCCTTGGTGGAGGCTCCAAGAGCTCCCTCTCAGTGCTGGAAAAGCACCTAAAGTGCAGGAGACCCCTAAGGCACCTAAAGCCACCCAGGAGAGGTGACTCAGAGTCACAGAATGGCCTGGGGTAGAAGGGACTTCAAAGATGATCCAGCTCCAATCCCAATCCCAACCCCTCCTGGCTGAAGCCTTTGGCCACAGACCTGTGTCCATCCTGGGGAGGGCAGGGATTTCTCCTGTGGAAGGAGATGGATTGTCCAGCAGCCAGGATGAACTTGGCTCTTCCCAAGCCTGGTGAAGCTGCCAACCCACACAAGGATGTTCTCCCACACATCCCTGGTTTTGTCTGGGAGGAAAAGACCAACCAGCCCCTAATGAAATATGAGTTTGAGCTACAACGGCTTCATATTTAACAGCAAAGCTCTCACCAGCTTCACTAAAACACAAAAACAGACCCACCAAGCAGATAAAACAGTGTTTCTACAGAACCAAGGGGATTTTTTTAATTATTCCCTCAGCTCCTAGCACTCAAGGTATCACCAAGGCTTTTTCCGAGACTGGCAATGGAATTGGAGGAGTTTCACCAGCACCAGAGGGGTTTCAGTGGCCCTTTGCTGGAAGTTTGTTCCCTGTCCCTGGATTTCCAGTTGGGTTTGCAAACACAGTTGTAATGCTTCCATCTCGTGGTGAGATGTAGAATAGAAAAACGTGCGGAGCAGCAGCATCCAAGTTTTTCTTGCTGACTCAAAACCTGGAAGGCCAAGCCCTTCCCTGTGGGACTACAAAAGGTGGAATATCTGACAACCAGAAAAATCTCTAACACTAACTATTGACATTTTTCATTAATATCTTTTTTTAAATCAGGAAAACACCATTTTCTTTTCAACTTGGCATGGAAGAAACATGAGTAGCTGCTTTTTTCCCAAAAACTGTTAAGTATTGAGCTGCTTATAATAGGCTAAAATCTACTTTTTAGCACAGTGTTCCTTCTTTCTGCTGACAAATTCTGTAATCTGTCCTCCTACAGCACAAAGTAACAGCATTCACCCACCCTCCTTAATATTA
>VZTR01028042.1:350817-425451 GCA_013400775.1 Chaetops frenatus | reverse complement strand
TCCTTAATATTATATAATATTTTATATATATAATTAATATGGTGTTAATATTTCAGGGCTCTGTTAGAGCATTATCCCATCACTTTGGGGCATCATTTTATTTCTATTCACAGTTAAGAAGGCAGCTATTCTTAAAATTAGAAGAAAAGCTGCTGGTGACACAAAACAGGCCAGGCTTGTCCTTTTGGGCACTGAGTGGTGGTTCTTGGGTTGGAGCCACCCTTACAGGTGTCACTGGGATCAGCTCCCAGGCTGGACAGGACAAGGAGGGTGTCCTCTGTCCATGGCAGGGGGGTGGAACTGGATGGTCTTTAAAGTCCCTTCCAACCCAAACCATTCTGGGATTCACATCTGCTTCCCTTCCCCTGGCACAAAGCCAAGGTGGCTGCAGAGAGGGGGAGTGAGCAGCACCAACAAGTGACTCCGATGACTCAACAGTCAGGATTCTGCATCAAACTGGCATTTTCCACAATCCACAGGGCACTCCCCACCCTCAGAGGGCATTTTCCATCATCGAGTCAGCACAGACACAGAGCAAATCCTACTGCTTCTGCAATTCCCCCAAAAATGTTCTCTTCCCCCCAAAGCCCAGCTGCCAGCACTCAAAGGAACGGGAGGAACAGCCTTCCCAAAGCTCCTGAATTTCCCACCAAATGCAGCAGAGAAGGGGAATGGAGGAGCACAAGGGTTAACAATCAAATATCCTTAAAGTAGGGAACGTCGTGCTCAAAATCAGCCCGAGTTTGATGTTGCTCTTTTGAAGTTTAATTACACCAAATGTTCTACAGGAACATGCCATGTTCTTGCCTATCTATTCTGAATTGTAAGTACCAATCAGCATGTAAATGATCAAATTAAATCTTTTAAGTTGTTTGCAAGAGCCAGAACACCTTTCTGGAAAGGAAGGGCTGAGCAGCAGCAGCATTTGGTGCAGTGTTGCTGTTCTCAGTGGGCTCCTCCATGACTGGCATTTCCACAAGGAAATTGGAGTGGAAAAAAGTCCATGGCACTCCTGAGTTCTTGTGCTGTCATGGAAAATTACTGTCTAAATAGGGAAGGGTGATTTATTTCTTTCTAAAAGGTCATTTTGTTCTCCCTCAGCAATGGAGCTTGGCTGCCCAGACTAGAGATCACAGCTCACACTTGGACAGTGCTCCAGCTCAAGACATCAAAACCTAAAATTCGGAGAAGAGGGTGAAATTTAGGGATGGCTCAGCAATTGCTGCAGGGCTCAAAGAGTGGACAACACTTGCAGGCACAGAGTTGGATCCTTGGGGCTGTTCTGGGCAGGGCCAGGTTCAATGATCCTCATGGATCCCTTCCAATTCAGGACATTCTATGATTCTGCACGGCTGCTGACCTGGGGATTTGGGAGAAAAATGTGGCAAGGGTTAAATGCTTTTCCTCTAAAGAGTTACAGAGGATGGGAGGAACTGAAAAGACCGAGCCTGCTCCTCATGCATCATTCCTGGAAACCTTTTTTTTCCATAGCTAAATGTTGGCCCAGCTTCTCTCACCGATTTCCAAAGAGCAAAAGTCTTCACCAGGCACAGACGTTGTATTAATCCTGTTTCTCCTCTGATTCAGAACAAAAACCAACAGGGAGCTAGGCCAGAAGTAAATTGGAAAAATTTTTGTTTCTCGCAGCAATCTGGTAAGAAAAACTTCCCTCCATTGTACTTCTTTCCAGCCTGCCCAGAACAGTAGACATGTTTAAAAACAAAAAACTCACCTCCAGAATAAATAAGAAAGATCACAAAAATGCTTCTGTCCTTTCAGAAAAGTTGGGGGGGCAAAAACACTGAGCAGTTTCAAATATTTACAGTCCCTCTGGACCACTGACAATGAGGGAGATAAATCCCTGTCTTGGATGAAATCTCCCAGAAAAGAAAACACAGGAAGACCAGACCTCAGAATCTACAGAGTGAAGCCCAATCAGTAACATTTGCTCAGCAAAGAACTTTTCCCCAAGTGGGGAAGCCTGTGCTCACAAAGCACTGAACAGGGCTGTGCTCAGGATGGCTCCTTGGTCTGCCCCGAGCTGGGTTGGAGAATTTTTCCCTTGGTATTTTTCCTATTCATTGGCATGCGACTCGGGACCGAGACCCTTTTTTTCAATTTTAATTGTGATTAGCAAGATGTGTCCTTACAAGGAAACACCACCAGCAACAACCGGGCTGTAAGGAAAGCAGGGTCTTGTGCTGCCTCTCACCTCCTTCCTGGAGCTGCAGGTGTCGCTCCCGCTCACTTCCACCAGCAGGCTCTTGTGCCGCAGGATCAGGATCTCCTTGGCCCGCTCCGTGGGCTCGCTGTCCCCGGGCAGGGTGTGCCTGTTGTACGCCGGGCCCTGCAGGGACACCACGGGGGCTTTGGACCGGGACCAGCCCTGCCCTCCCCTCCAGGACCCTCCTCCCCCTGCAGCCATCCCGCCCAGCTATGGGGATGCTCTGATTTAAGAGAGGTGGGGATGGAAAGAGCTACAGAAGGGAGATGGGGCTCCAAACTCTGCTTTTTTTTTATGTGAAGTCACCCAAGAAATCACTGGGTGACAAGGCTGGGTTACACCTGATGCAGGTGACAGAACAAGTGCAACAACTCTGCTCAGGGTGCCTTCACAGCTTCAGTCTCCAATGTTTTATATCGACCTCACCTTCCCATATAAATCATGCAAACAGTGGGAACCATAAATCCTCCTTCAAAAGCCACCACCCAGCCAAGCTGAAACCTCCCAGTAACATCAGAGGAAGAAGGGATAACTCTGTCACTACAAGGGGTTAGGCTGGATTGAAGCAGGACTAAGTGCAAACAGGAGCTGTGTCTTCATCCCTCCACCATGTCCAAAGGTTTCTTCCCAGCCTCATCCCATTGCTTCCCCCAGCTCAGCAAAGGGACACGAGGGGGAGGCCGATCCCTCTGTGCTGAGCTGCCCACACCAGCCCCACTCCTAAGGACTCCATGTTTTGTGTGTAGTGCATAAAACAAAGGCTTAGGTGGATTTTAAGGCTAAGTCTCCCTATGAACAGCAATTCCAATGCACAGCCCCAGGTGCTGTGTGAAACCCCAGACCTGGTCCATGATTCTGTAAACAGCAAGTGGGGTTTATGCCCTTTAACCACTGGTACCAGTTCCATGGCAAAACTGCTGGGTGAATTTAAAACCTCTGCAGAATAATTCCCACTCACAGCTCTCTTCCATGGGGAAAAAGGCACCATGATGATAACCCCATCCCTGCTCTGCCCCGGGAGCTGCTGCTGGATCTGCTAACCCAGTGCCTGAAGTTCCATGTGCTCCTCCTTTCTCCTTTTCACTGCCGGGTACCGAAGCCAAAAATATTCCATGAAATTATAGGCTGACTGGGTGAACCTTTCAAAAGCTGTCAGGCAGCAAACAGAAATGTGCCACTGACTTGGAAACTGGATCTGGCTCCACACAGCCAACTATTCTCTGCTCACAAAGAGACATCCTGGGTAATTATGGAAATATTCATAACATCTGCTCAGGCTGTTCGGATAACTGAGCAAATTCGTCTTATTGGACACTGAAAATATGGATTTGAGGGAAAAGTTGTACCGTCCTCCTGATCCGGTACAGGTTCCTCGCCAATATTTCCTGCATGTTGTCCAGGACATCAGGATTCAGAGTGTCCTCCAATTTTTGGTCTGTTATGACAGCCCTGTCACTGCTGCTGCAAAGGAAAGCAGAACACCTTATTTTGGAAGGTGGACAAAAAGTGCATCCCCAGATCCCAGTGCCCCTTTGGGATCCCACCACAGCCAACAGCTTATCCTTGCAGATGGAGCTCACAGCAAAGTGGGGATTGGGCATCTGCATCAGAGCTGGGCTGTCCATGTGCTCCCTGGTGGATAAAAGAGCCATGGGGAGCTGTGGCAGAACAGAACCATCTGTGAGGCCTGAAGTGGCCCTTCAGAACACTTATCAGTGCAAACCCACCCAAAATTGGGCAGGAGCCTCTCCTCAGAGCACCATTTCCCTGTAACTCGTGGGGAGACAGGTGACCCTCCATGTGCCACCATCAGTGCCAGGTGATGCTCATCTACCCTGTCATTTTTAGTCCCCAGCTGCTGAGTTTGAAGCGGTGTTTGCTCACAGGAAGGAGGGGTGGGCCGGGCCGTGGCCCAGCTGCCCAGCCTGGGCCAGCTCGATGGCGTGTTTGCGCTCCAGCTTCTCGTAGACCAGCACGATGCTGGACTTGGGCTGGTCGTACTCCCTGAGCAGGATCTTCTGCAGGTATTTGCTGTTGAAATATTCCAATCTGTTGGAGAACAAAACGAGATGGGTTTGGCCTCCCCCGTGACTCCCCAGCACCAACAGACCTGAGCAAGGCAGCAGGGTCATAGCCCACGACTGCCCTGTGTTCCATTAAATTCCATTATATCCCATTAACTCCTCCTCAGAAATCCATGGTCCAAGAGGTCAGTCCCTAATTATTTCTGCACTACAGTACATCCGTAAAAATATTAAAACTTCACTAAATACAATAAAAACTCCCCAAAACCACCAGATTTATCATGAACCCTTCCAGAAGTGGTACAAGCACATGGAGCAGCCACAGATTTAAACACTTCCAGATTCCCTCTTGAGCCATTTTCTCTTCCTTTCTGCTCAAATGGTTGAATAATTTAAGTTGGAAAAGACCTCTGAGATCATCAATCTGTCTAAGATCTGCTCACAAGGAGCCAGGATGCTCCACAGCAGCAGAGACTCCCATACCCCCTAGTGGCACTTCCAAGCATGGGCATTCCTAAAAAATCTCTACCAGCTGCATCTGTGTCTGGACCAGCAAAGAATTGGCAGATTGTTTTTAGTATATTTTATGGTATTTGTAATTATTTTTAAATCCTGCTGCATTTTTTTTTTAATTTTAAAATGTACAAACTCCCAGAGTTTAATGATAATTGAACACTTTGCAACAGAAATCTGTAGAGATCCTCTGTAATTTCAACCCACAACAAGCAGTGCTGCAAACTCAGCTCTTCAGTTTTATCTGTGCACAGCCTGGGACAGGCTGTGTCATGGCCATGGCACTTCCAGCAGATTTCTTTGGGCCAGAAGGGACAAACACTACAGGAGAGGAGAAAGGATCTTTTTAGGGTGATGCACAAGAGGTGCCTGCAAGCAGGGAAGTGCCCTGAAAACCTGGTGTCCCCCTGGACAAGGAAAAGCTGCCCCTCTGTCACCTCCCTCGTGCCACGAGGATGAACCAGGCCCAGCTGCCCACAGCAGAAACTTTGGGAATAGAAACCAGCCTGCTTTCCTTCCTACACGTGTAGACAGTTGTATTTTGGCAAATCCTTACTTGTCTTTCCAGTAATACTGTCCCCAGTGTCCAGATATATCTTCAATGCCAGCCAGCAAATGATCCAAGAACTAAAAAGGAGAGAGGATTTTGCTCTACGCCGGTTGCACACGTGGTGAACCCAGCCAGCAAACAGCAAAAGCCACACACACAACAGGGGATGCTTCCAGCTCGGGGTGTGGAGCTGGGAAACAAGGAGAGAGGCACTGGGATAATTCTCCATTCACTCATCCATTGGTGCTGGAGTACAAGGATTGGTTTGCTTGTGAGCATGGGCAAGCAGAGAATAAATGCTGAGGGTCATCAATCTGCTCTCTGGGATATGTACAGGAGGGCTGATGGCTCCCATGTCCTGCCCCACTGGGCCTTGACCAGCAGGAAAGGCTCATTTTGGGCTTTTTGAGGACGATTTGTCTCAGGAAATCAGGATCTTCAGGATATAAATGTAGGTAACACAAAAATGATGCTTTGACTTGGATAATAAATACTCCCTTCCCCCAGACACTTCCCACTAAATGAAATCAGCATATAATACTTTATATAAATACATTGTTATTGTTTAAAATTATACAAAAAATCCCAGCCCCATTGGGTTTTCCACATACAAGTTAAATCCCTGTAATTTCCCAAACTGCTTTCCCTCCTAATGGCATCTCTAAATCAGGAGAGGGCTCTGCTCTGCTGCTCCTCCCCATTCAGCTACCCATGACCCTGGAACTTCCTACAGCTCTAAATTTTTTTAAAACTACCTTTTGGGGGGGAGTCAGAGACAGAAAACTCTCAGAGCAGCTGGCTCAGCCCTGCAGCCTGGTGTTGGGTTTAGTGCCCTCACATGGCTGTTGGCAGCTGTGTTTGTTCCACAAACACCACGTTGGAGGCAAGAACTGAACTGCCCCATCCCTGGGAGTGTCCAAGGCCAGGCTGGACAGGGCTTGGAGCAGCTTGGGATAGGGGAAGGTGTCCCTGCCCATGGCAGGGGGTGGAATGAGATGAGTTTTAAGGTCCCTTCCAACCCAAACTGCTCTGATTCCCTGGAGTTACACTCACACACACTGATTATCACCCCTGCGAGCAAGAATATCCCAGCTATCCAGACAGCAAAATGAATTGGAGGAAGAAAGCTGCTTCTGGCTTCTGCATCCCTGATTTCCAACTATCTGCCTTTTTACCTTCTCAACTTAGTTGGAGAATGGCCATTTTCAGCTCACACCTCCTAATAAGCACATTTCTGAGATGATTTACCATTCACACCCAAACAAAAGAACAAAGTCTTCTCTGTTCACGACTGGAAAAGGCTCTTCAGCCTCCTGAGCTGTTAACCTCAGACAAGGCCCTGCAGTCCAACCCCATTGTGACGATGCCAAACAGGTTTTATTAATGTCCTCAGCCCTAATGGCTTTATTGCTAAGGAAGACACAATAATAATATTCCTGAAGGAGTCATACCCACAGAAACGTGGCTGGGATTGAACAATTAGATTCAGAAATATATTAATTTTCCCCTGGATGCAGATGCAAATGCAAAGCCTCAGCTGAGTGGGAGAGCAGCTGATCTCATGGAGCTGAGCTTCTCCCTGAAGTCCTCTATGACTACAAATACCACCATTTGGGTGGTGAGAACAAGGGGAATGAACTCCCATCTTTGGGTTATGGATTTAGAATCATGGAATGGTTTGGGTTGGAAGGAACCTTACAGCTCATCTCATTCCACCCCCTGCCATGGGCAGGGACACCTCCCACTATCCCACATTGTTCCAAGCCCCATCCAGCCTGGCCTTGACTAATTCCAGAGATGGAGCATTTCAGAGGTTCCCTCCAATATATCACCAACCTTACCTTCCCTTTCCTCATTTTTTTTTGCAAAAATATGCGAACCAGTGGTGGTGATGAGACTGGAGAACACATGGAAGTTCCTAATCCTGAAATCAAGCAAGCCCTCATTTTCTTTCTTTCTCTCATTCCAGAGACCAGAGAAATTTGAGTTAGGTTAGAGCTTAAAGTTTTGGGTAAGAAATCATCCTTTTCTCTCACGTTTGTGCACTACCTGATGCTACATCAGCCTGATTGAGTTGGTGGCTGCTCTTCCAATGCAAAAATAACCCATGGTTAGGAACCTGAATAAGACTTCCAGCATGGAAAGGGGCTGACCTGCAGAGGATTTGGGTAAAATTGCAGCTCTGCAGGGTCCCTGGAGACACAGACATTCCAGCAGATACCAGAAAGCTCTGGCCATGTGCTGATGGATGCTCCACTTACCCGAATGTGGATCTGCTCTCCCACAGTGGGAGCACTCTCCCTTTTCCTCTTGACAGCCAACAGGTCCACGAGGGGACGGATGGTCATTCCCTGCAAAGTGACCACCGACAGGAAAATCAGCCTTTCCTCACATCTGATTTTCCTGCACTGGAACAAAATCCACCAGCGTGGGGCTGAGCCACAGAGACCTTGTTCTGGTGTTCCAGCAGCCTCTCTCACCTGCCCTGCTTTCCTGGCAAGATAAAACCTGCAAAGCTTCAGCAGGACTGGAAGTTGTTCTCCCAGGAGTACCCCAAACACTTTGTTTGCTCCTGGCAGGAACCTGTCAACAGGAGCTCACAGAGAGGCTTCAGGATGGGGGGGAAGAAACCTCCACTCGCCTCCTCCAACCTCCCTGAGACCACAAAAAGCCAACCAATAATTCCAAGGTCAAGCCTGTGGTTTGCTGTTGCTCGTGGCCTCCCAGATGGAAAGGGGCTTGAAACGATCCAAGTTCAAATGCCTGAAATGAGGATAATCCTTGAGATTTCTCAGCACGGAGCCTCAGCCAGCAATTGTCTGCTCACTCCTTGAGCACTGCGTGTCACACACCATTACTCCAGCGATCTTTGATGGCCAGACAGTGGCTGAGTTTCCTAATCAAAGCATCCACCTGGTGGGAAGGGTCAAGGGAAAAGTTTTAATATCCTTTAAGCCTTGTGAGAGAACTAAAATGCTTCTGTGGTGTGTTTCTTAGTCTGGCTTCCATATGAAATGACTTTTCTAGGACATGTTTACAGCAAAAATGATGGAGTAGTTGATGTTTATGACTTCTGAATGTCACAAATGCTGTCACAGAGGACAGTTGAACACATTTTTAATTGCAGAAACAATTAATGTGTCATTTTAATAGCTAATAGCAATAAAAAACGCATCGTTATTCAGAGTCAATAACACAGAACTCACAAATTCTGAAATAACAGATATTACAAAAATTAAGTAGAGACTGTGCAATTTGGCCTCTTGCCTTTCTGGATAATCAGCCACAGTTGTTCCCATTTTAGAGCAGCCTTTGGGACTATTATGGGAATCCCATGTGTCATTCCAGGCCACACATCATTTCACAGCACACCTGCAGGTCCCCTGTGATGTTCCTCCACCCACCAGGGATAACTCATCCCAGGGAGTGTCTGACAGCTCCATCACAACTCACACAATGTTTTCCACCCCCAGAAATCCAATGGGACAGTGCAGGCATTAAACAACTCCCCACCACCCCCCCCTTCACAATTATTGTATTTGCTCAGAATTTCATGGCAGAGGTTAGGGGTCAGTAAGTTGAGAGAGTGAACTTCCAACAGTATTTGATTTTAAAACCACACCGAGAGGCAGAACAATGAGGGGGGTTTGTGACATTCCAGACAAGCCCAGAGAGCTCCCTGGAGAACTTCCTGGTCTATGTGGCACACACCCAGCCTGCTTGGAATCACTGAGGACTTGACAATTGCTTAGTCAACCTCCTCAAAATGATTAACCAGGCTCGCTGTGGGAAGAGCCTGATGCAACTGAGTTAGGAAGGCCAAAGGAGAGGAGTTCCCTGGCTTGTGGAATGCACTGATCGAGCCATGGGTGGCCAAGCCCCACTGCTCACAGGGTGGTCATTCCTCTGTGGCACGAGGGTTTCCATCCAGCAGGGGCAGGATTTCCAGGGGAATCATAGCACGAGGGGGGTTTGAGCTCTGACAAAGGGCCCAAATTATCTACGGCTTGGTTTCTGTTCTATTTTAACACAGACGCCCCCCATCAGGTCTATATTGAGATCACTGTGAATATAAAGAAAACATTTTGCAGAAAACAACAACAAAAACGTCCGCTATGCACAGAAGCTGTTTGACAGCCAATATTTCTCTTGCCCTTTCCACACAGAGTGACCATGAAAGACACTGGGATAGTAAAAATATTCCCTCTCCAACAATGCATCCACCAATATGCTCCACTGGGAGCAGCACCACAAACTTCATTTGCAAACCCAGGTTTTTGAAGGTTCTGTTACATTCACCCACCGTTTTCCCTGCTGAGCACCAGCAAGACCTTTCTGGCTGAGGTTTAAAGGAAGATTCCTGTTTCCTTCCTCCCCCTGTTCCCATGGTGGCCCCGGCAGTGCAGGCCCCTGGAGCCCCAGCCCAGGCCCTCTCTGCCGTGAGTGGCTGAAGGTCAGGGGCTCTCCCGGGCGACACGGGGACCCTGTTTAACTCTCACCCTTTTGCACGGGGGTGACATCACCAGCTGAGCTTTGAGGTTACACAAAAGCCCTTTCCCCGGCCCTGGGAAGGATTGCCCGAGCCTGGAGCTGCTGCTTTAGAACAACCTTTGTGTGAGGCTCAAGAGGGGCTCTGCGTGAGCAGACGTGCCTGGGGACCGGGGCTTTTCAGTTTCTCACCCGCATTTGCATCTTAAAACTTGTCAAGCTCCACCTAAGCACATCCTCCCCCACCCTGGCCCCTGCTCTGTCCTTTCAGGCTGAGGCTGTGCCCAGTCCCACTGCCCTGCAGCTCCCAGATCCCAATGGGAATTGGCACAACACGCTCTGATCCCTCCTCCACCACTTTTCCAGCCCACGATGACGATTTGGGTGGATGTGGGGAAGCAAAATCAACCCCAACCCTCCACATTGTCCAAGTGCTCGACACCTGCCTGAGGGGTTCAGGGAGGAAAAGCAGAAGGAATTTGCTCTGGGGGTGATGCTCAGCCTCGGGGCCACTTGGCAGCTGCCACCATGAGCCACCATCTCCCAAAGGCCCCGAAATTCCTCTGCTCCCTCCATCCAAGGGCAGGAGGAGGGTGGCTCCTGGTCAGCAGCTCCACATGGACCTCATGTCCTTGACCAGGAGCTCCCCCAGGGAGTTTTTCTACCTGAGATCTTTCCCAAACCTCCACACCCCACTCAATTCAGTCCTGTGGAGACTCACTCTCTACTTTTTGGGATAAACAGCAGGTGGACATCAGCCTCGCTCGCTTCAGCACCCAACAACCCCAATTTTTCCACCGCATCCTCCTTCAAATGTGGCTGCGTTTGCCAGACAAACTAAAAGCTGTATTTTAGACCTTCAGAGATTTGCTGCTGGTCAGAGAAGAGCAGGGAGACATCCAAGACCCTCATCCCACAGAAAGCTGCAGGAATGGTGTTACCACTAGATGTCACAGCAATGCCGAGAGCTGCTGATCCTCCCGAGCCCTGGAGCACCAGGATTCCTTAAAACCTCACTGCTGGAGCACCAAAACTCTCAGCCCCAGCGTGAGGGAGAGGAGCCTTCCCCATCAGACTCCTGGAGGGGACCTAATCCCGAATTTGTTCCCAATACTGGATTTACCTGCACGAACACAGTGAAGAGGATGACAACAGTGGTTGCTGCAATGAAGAGCTTTTTCCTGTGGAAGTCAGGCAGCAGGAAAACCAAAGAGAAGCAAATGGCCCCTCGGAGCCCCCCATAGGCAATGATGAACTGGTCCTTACTGGTGATGGTGTTCACATGAAATCTGTTCACAAAGAAAGTCAGCACAAGGACCCCTGAAAAGCAGGAAAGAAGGTTGAGGCATATCAGTCAAATAGAGCAGTTAGAGTAAACTCATAATCCTACATTTTCCAGCGAAACATCACGGAATTGGAGAACACCAACCACAAGGAACTGGCCAGGGCTCAAGGGAATGTATTCCCAATATGCCACAGGAGAATTTTTTCTTCCACTCTGATCCAACAGGTTGCAATTTGCTCTGTCCAGATAAATCTTAATCCCCAACATATTCTGATTTGGGGGATTACAAATATTTACTGGCCACAGTCCTGAAATACTAATTCATTTATTCTAATTGGTGATAACAGATGACTGAATTGCTGAGGTTACAAATGCTTTTGAGGCAAATCATCAGCAACAACTCAGCCACAAATTACCATCCCATTTGCCAAAGTTTGCAAGCAGTAGCTGGGATAAGTAGCCATATTCCACCTGTGTTAATGTTATTTGTTTCCCTCATATTTATCCTGTACAAATTGAAGGCCACATGAGGTGACACAGCAATTGCTGTGATTTACAGCCATTTGCAAATGCACAAACAGATGCAGAAAGGTACAAGAAGTCAGGTCTTAAATCAGTAGGCCGTGATTTTAATACCAATGGATGTGATAAACATCCTATTTCCCAAAGATTAACAGCCTTTTTGAGAACTGATGGCACCGCCTGTCACTGACTTTTGTTAGGAATTAGCTGGAGCCACAGCACTCTTGCTATTCTAGAGGGTGTTTGTAAAAGAAATAAAAACAGTGTATTTATTATGTACATATCAAACATCTTCCCACACACCTCCGGCTAAAAATAGCTGAACTTTGACTGTACATTGGGGGAGTTTGAAGAAAACAAAAAGCTGAGGATGTTTGGGAATAGGGAACTCAGTTCACTGAGCCTTGTGACACTTTCCCCATCTCTGGAGCTCTGCAGAACTGGTACCCAGACCAGCAGATGGGAAGCACTTGGGTGTTAAGATTCTTTGTAACTTAAAACATAAATAAAACAAAGCCTCCCTCGGATCACATCCACCCCTACTCTACAGCCCCAGGCAGTGCTGATGATTTAAAGGAACAAAATTTATTCGAGCTGATATCCTGGCCTTTGTCTTAATTTAATCCTTCCTCATAAATTATTATTAGCATTCTCTAAACTAATTCAAGGCCAGTTTGCTCCAAGAGATGACATACAATTAATCATTCTGAGCAAATGTATTTTCTCCTGGAAGTACCTTGGGAAAGAGCAGGTGGAAATCTCCCCAGGGCTTGGATACCAGCAGAGCCCCAGTGCTGCCATGCAAGGGCTCTATTTTCCTTTTTAGATGATCTTCCTCATACCAAAGGAATTCCCCAGATTTCAGCAGAATCATTTCTCAAATATGTAAAGCCCTGGGAGTGTTCTATGAAGGACTGGGGTACAGTTTACACACCAGTCCCAGCACTCAGCACTGCCCACCCAAAAGGCCCCAGTTCCTGCAAGCAGACCCAGTGGCACCTCCCATCTCTGGGTGAGTGCCTCAAGCACCTCCAGAATCCTAGAATGCTGGAATTGTTGAGATTGGAAAAGCCTTCCAAGATCATCAAGTCCAACCATTCCTCCAGCACTTCCAAGACCACCCCTAACCCATGTCCCCAAGTGCCACACCCACACGTTTTCTGAACACTTCCATGGCTGCTGTCCCCACCACTTCCCTGAGCAGCCTGCTCCAGTGCTTGGCAACCCTTGCCATGAAGAAATTTTCCCTACTCTCCAATTCTTAATGAATTATTAATGAATCCAGAGATCCTGGAGGGCTCTGTTCAGGCCAAGGTCTGATCTCAACCACCACCTCCAAGTCAGGAGTTTCCCAGCCTGGCTTGGTGCAGCCCCTTCCCAGTTCTCACCCTCCCAGCTCCCTGGCAGCTCCCCAGGAAGGTGCTGCAGGAGAGGAACACCCTGTTCAGGACCACTCAGACCATTTCCAGCCCTGGTTTTTCGGGTTTTATTCAATTCCAGGGAGATTTTGACTGGAAAAGGGAGGCTGTAGCCTGAGCTAATAAGGTGCTGCATAATTTGAGCTGCTCTCAGAAGGGCTGTGCTTAGGGAGGATTTTGGGGGTGCTTTTGTAGCATTGGTATGTTCTTATATCTTGCAGTGAAGAATTTTTGAACTAAAAAAATATATCAAACTCACTCAGAGCTCCTTTTATCTGAGCAAATAATTTTTAAAAAACCACTTAATGGTAACAAAACACTTGAATGTACAAAAAAACTGACTAATGAGCACATTTCCAAGTATGGTGCACAGTTATTAAAACAAACTTTGGCATGTCCTAACAGCTAATAAACCCCATTCTGCTCTGCCTTGCTAATCATGGCCTAACCTATTTAAACAATTTCTTGAAGTGTCTGTCAAATTTGAGTTCACTGCTTGACTCATTGGTTTGTAAACATAAATCCTGTTGAACGTTTTTTACCGCTTGAATTCTTTGCCAAAAATATGTGCTGTTATATTCACAAATATTGTTAATATATAAAAATACCCACAACTGAGGCACTCTGCACTCATTAGGTGCCAAACACTGTAAGAGGAATGGAGGTTCAGCCTCTCCTTAGATGGAATCAGCACAAGATGCAACTGAGGAGAACAGAAACACAGCACATCCATTTTTTCTGGTCATTTGAAATGCATGAAAATGGGATCCCAGGGAATTCTGAGACCAGGACTGGGGTTTTCACCGTAATTGTGGCTAAAGAAACTGCAGAGGTCAGTTATCAGGAGAGTATTTTCCTGCCTTGCTCCTCATTAGCACCCAGCCTTGGTCTCTTTATTGCTGTGAGATTGGTCAAACACCCTGCTGGGTTTTCCAGGGATGCTGCAGAGTCTCCATCCATAACCAAAAGCCATCCAAACAGTCCTGCCTGCCTGACCCTGCTCAGGGCAGGAGGTAGGACCAGATGATCTCCACAGGCCCCTGCCAACCTCAACAATTCCCCAATTCTGCCACTCTCAGCCCTAACCTGAAATTCTTTAGCAGGAGCAGGAGCATCCTCACAGGATGAGGTCCCAAATCTCATCTACCCAGGAGAGCTACTGGAATGTTCCTCCAGTTTCCCACTGAAGGATGCTGCTGTACATGAGCTTTTCATGAATTAATTCCACAAATCAGAATATGGGGTTAGAGGATTTTCATGGATCTCTGATCCCAAGGTATGTACCTACAAATTCCCTCCTGTTGGGAGAATACCACAGAGAACGAAGAGACAGAAATGGAAGAGGAGATCGTGGCAATGGAAGAGATCATGGCAATGGAAGAGGGGCCAAAAAAGAGGTATTGATAAAATAGATCTCATGAGAGCTTCTATTCAGCACCAGTGAGTGCACAGAGCAGGGAACTGCAGCAAAATGCAAGACTTGGAACTGAGTGAGATGGAGAATCAGGGCAGCATTGGCTGGGATCAGACTGGCTCTCCCAGATCAGTCCTAGCACTCCCATCTGGAATAATCACACATGCAGAGCGAGCAGGAAAGGATGATGGGGGACAGAGCACCCTCTCATCTAATGGAATCCCATTCCTCACTCCCACAAACAATAACACACACGAAAAATCAAGATCCACAATTTCCCCTACCAAGTGCCCTCCAAATGAGACAGAAAATGACCGTGAAGCAAATGTAGGGCCAGTTCCACTCGTGGTTTTCTCCGATGGTGGAAACTCCGAGGAAGATGAAGATGAGGGTGTCGCTCACACTGCTCCACATCTTCATGAAGTACTTGACTGTGGTGTGGGACTTGAGGGAGATGTTGGCCTCCACGTAACGCTTCATGCCCATGGCACAGGAGATGATGCTGAGGGAGTGAAAAATAAACAGTGGAAAAGAAACAACACGTTTTTCTACTTCAACACAGAAAATCAACACATCAGTTATGAAAAACGTGGGTTTCATCAAGTCTTGGGTGTTTGCAGGGTGTTTCACTGAAGGGTGGTTCACTTCCTACATGAAGCCAAGAGTATCAGGACCACCAGGACAATAAAATACTTTATAGCTTGCCCAAACTGGATTTTAACAAATGAACAATTCATCAGCTGTTGCATTTCACCAGAGCACAAAGCAACACCTCCAACTAACACCCAACTCTTCCCATCCCAACACACTGTTTCCAGTTCTTTAACTTTGCCAAATTCTGACCTTGCAATTGCCTGGTAATTTTTCATGGATACTTGGTTCTTTGAGTTCCAGGGAACATGGGGTTAGCCTAATTTATCAGCCTTTCAAATCAATACATTTTCAGGCCAGCAATCCTAGAAGGTCAAAACAATTGAGCACTAGAAGCACTGAAGCTCCATTTTTCATATTTTAATCTGGACCAAAACATTTTGTTCTAAATATTGCAGCAGCAATATAAAAAGGGCTTTAAATTTCCAAGATCTGACTTCCATTGCTGTTTGGTAAGGCCATCCATATATCCATATTTTTATTGCACTGAAAACTGCTCCCACAGGGAACTTCACGATGTTGTATCACAAAAAAGCCAAGAGAGAAGCAGCTCCTTGGTTTCTCCCTGGCTCTGGGTGTGCCCTGGTCACACCTGCTGTGATCAGGACAGGTAAGTGACCCAAACAAAGGTGTTGAGAGAGGTGGTGGCTCACCCTGAACTATCAACTAAGAGCTGCTCAGAGAACTGCCAGGCAATTATTGCTTTGCACTGAAAATACCCCATTTAACCCCAGAATTTCACTAACATTTCACATTAATTTGAAGACATAAACATCTGGGTCTGTCTGAATTTAAAACTGGGCTTCAGAGAGAGGATTTGCAGCAAAAGCAGAGGATAGGAAAGGTCAGAATTGGGAAAGCTGCGATGCTTTTGCTGAGGAATGGGATCCTCTGTTATCCAGCAGCAGGAGACCAAGATTCAAGTCCCTTTTCCACCAAACGTTTCAGTTCATATCTTTCATCTCCAATGAAAATCTACTAGTACATAAAAATATTCCAAATCAGGTCTGGTTTGATTTATTCTTTTTAGGTCTGACCTGCTTTGCCAGGAAGAGCAACAGGGATTGAAACACAGCCTAAAAAAATAATAAATTCTTTGGTTTCTGTGAATGCCTCAATAAATAGTGGGGAAAATAGTTCCAGTTAAAAACTAAGAAACCCAAGTATTTATGGGCAAGTAAATTCCAGAGCTGTGGTTTGGGAATGCTTAATGGAGAATGGAGATGGGCTCACAGCAGGGTCACAGGAAGGGAATAAACTTTTCTTGTCCTGGCTAAAGATGGACATTGCCACCAAGGCAGGAGAAAAAAAAGAGAAAAAAAAAAAAAAAAAGGAAAAAAAAACACATTAAAACCCATTTGCAGAACAGTTTCACAGACTGAGCTGTACTCAGATTTTTTTTTTTTTTTTTTTTTTTTGGACTATGTAGAATTGATTTTTTTGGCAATCAAATTATTTTTCAAAGAAACAAACTGCCAAAAGCTGCTTCTTATAATACAGTATTCCCTGGCCACAACAGAATGAATTGTTTGAACTCCAGATCTATAAGAGAGGCATTTATAATTTGGCAATTAGAAGGGCACAGTGCAGGAATCAGCTGCCTTTGCCATTGTTTTGCTTTAGAAAAAAATGCATTATTCAAAAGAACAGCAAATGGGTTCCATAATGGGTACAGCAGATTGTGATTGATAGGAGGAGACACCATTAGGATTGAATGTTTTCTGCTCCACAATGATTATGCAGCATATTTATTTCACTGTTCTGTCTTGCACTCCTATAAATAGGATTTTCCTACCTATTCCCAAAGCTAGAATTGTTTTCAGTGACACTCAAATACTGCTCCTATTAACCAGCTGAGGAAACAAAATCTTCAAGACACAGGAATGGTTTTATATCCAAAGCAACACCATTAGTTTTAAAATAGATCTCCCAGATACTCCTGTGCCGAGCTGAGAGCCCACTTCATGGTTTTATTTTCTTTTTATCTTCACTCTCATCAGCTGCAACGTTGTTTACACTGCAGCCACTGATGCAGGGTAGGTGCACTTTGGAGTCTTTGGGGGAACATTAAGTGGTTGTGATGCTCAGCACCAGCTGACTCAGTTTGGGTAGGAGAACCACACTCAACAGATACCAGCCCACAGAATCCAGGAGGGTTGGATTGCTCTGGTTTTCCTCTCTCTTTGCTTTCCAAGGTGAGATTTTGGTGAACACTGGGGTCTTTCTATCTGTTTTTGTCTCAGCATCTGCTCTGCCAGTGAGATGTCTGACAAGGTCAGCACAAAGCTTAATTAGTCTCTTAAAACTGCAGGATCTAGCCCAAAACTATTCATTTTATTGAGATCTACCCATTTAAAAGAAAAATATATGACCTGAAGGATCTCTGACAGCTTTGGCTGAAATTGACCAGCAGATTTCCAGTGTTACTGAAGACAGAGATGTTGGGTGGCACCTGAGGCCAGACAGGCCCATGAGCTCTGTCTGAGCTCCAAAGCTCAGAGTCAGAGTCTCCAAGGGAGAGGTTTCCATTAGAATCCTCTGTTCCCAAAAAGCAGGAATATTTCAGGCTTCAGCTCCCATCCCATCACTCTCTGCTCTGTCAGGCCAAGGGCTGCCAGGCAGGATATGCAGATGGGGAAGGGGATGTGAGGACAGACGTGCTGCAAACCAAGACCAAACCTTTCCAAGGAGCTGATTAAATCCTCCTTGTAACTCTCCCCACGTTGGTTTTGACTGGGCCCTGTGGAAAATAACAAAATAAGCCAAGAAACTTCTTCTGGCTCTGCCAGACCTACCAGACGTCTCACTGTTGGAACACCCAGCCTTTCCAAACAAAAACCATGGAGCTCAAACAAACATTTCTCAAAAACCTACATAAACCCACCAGCAGCCACCGATGTGCAACTTGGGAAGCAGAGTGACGCTTGGAGAGGGCCCTGCTCCTCGACAGACACAGATTTCCAAATTTTAAAACGTTCTTGGGTATTTTTCTGTGGATACAGGCAGGAAGTTTTCCTGGAGAGAGGAGCTGCCAGGCCACACTTACGCCACGATCCCGGAGAGGTGGAACATCTCTGCAGTGAGGTAGGACAGGTAGCTGTACAGGAACACGAAGAGGGGCTCGATGACGCGGATGTCCTTGGTGAAGCGCGTGGTGAAGGCGGCGGTGAACCCGAAACTCAGCCCCACCAAAACTCCTCCCAGGCCAACCACGAAGAATTTTCCAACTCCAGCAAAAACATCCACACTTTTGATGGTCGGCATCTCGCAGAAAGAGCGGAAGAGCTTGTAGAGCACCTTGGTGGGGGAAAGGGAAGAGGGGAGCAGCTGTTAACTGGATGTTCACCAGACGTGGTCACGGCACCAAATACACTGCTGGGATTCCTGCCAGTGCAGAGTCACCTCCTGCCCAGGAGGTCTGGCTCTCACCAGAGCACTGCTGTGGCTCTCACAGACATTTCTGTCCCCAGGCATGGAGTCAAAGAGAAACCTGAAAACTTCGAAGTTCACCTGAATGCTGCCCAGGACCTCAGGCCAGAGAACTGGACCAGGAGTCCTCTGCTAGAAGGGGTTGTTGATGCCTTTTCCCTCAACAAATCACAGAATTATTGAGGTCAGAAAAGCCCTCCAAAATCATCAAGTCCAACCATTAACCCAGCACTGCCATGTTCACCACTAAACCGTGTTCCCAAGTGCCACAACCATATGGTTTTAAAACACTTCCAGGTATGGTGATTTCAATGCTTGACCATCCTTTCCACGAAGAAATTTTTCCTGATATCCAATCTAAACCTCCCCTGGTGACCTTTGAGGCCCTTTCCTCTCATCCTGTTACTTCTTCCCAGGGAGAAAAGACCAACCCCCACCTGGCTACGACCTCCTTTCAAGGAGTTGTAGAGGGAAATTAAAGTCTTCCCTCAGCCTCCTTTTCTGCAGGCTGAGATCCCCCCATCCCGCCATCCTCTGCACCAACCTCTGCAGGTGAAAACACCCCAATTCAGGCTGGTCCTTACCACAGTCACGGCATCGTTGAGGAGCGACTCCCCAAAAACCAGGATGTGCAGCTTCTCGTTGACGTGGATCTCCTCGAAGACGGCCAGCACGGCCACGGGGTCCACGGCGGCGATCAGGCTGCCAAACAGGAGGTTGTGCAGCAGGGACACGTCCTGCAGCCGGAAGGCTTTCACCTGGCAGATCCCATACAGGGAAAAGCCAATCCCAAACACGTTCCAGATGGTCCCCACCACGGCGTAGAGCAGGATGGTGCCGATGTTCTCGAAAAAGGGGCGGCTGGGCATGAAGTAGCCGGCGTCCAGCACGATGGGGGGCAGGAGGTAGAGGAAAAAGATGTCGCTGTCCATCACTGGGGGTGACCTGTCATTCAAGCCATAGATGATTCCCCCCATGATGAGCCCCACAAATATCAACAAACAGCTCTCGGGAACGACAGAAGGCAGCTTGTTGTAGAGATGGAACCCTGGAGGGGATGGAGAGATAAAACTGGTGTTGTCTCACTGGCTCAAACCCTCGGAAGGTCCCCGTGCTCCCACTGTCAGCAGGTTACACCTCGGAGTAGCACAAATAAATTCACACTGTGAGGGGGAAGTTGCTCAGGAACTGGTTAGAAAATCTAAACATTATTGAAAATGCCAAACTTTCTCAAATTAACGTCAGTTCAGACCTTGTTTCATTACAGCAGAAGGTTAGAGAAATATACTGAGGTAATAAGCAAAAAGTAATAATCTGCATAAATAAAACAGTATTTGGAATTATTAATTATGTAATCTAGTCAACAGCCCATCTTCAGCACTAACAGAAATAGCAACTTCTAATTTTAAATACAATACAGATTCTATACATTAAAAAAAAAAATCACATAAAGCCTTCCCATTAATTATATATAAGTCCACTTTAAATAATCATTAGCATTTAAAGCTGAAAAGCTAAAAAATGTCCAATCAAGCCAGTCTTATGCAATGTCCAACATTAGAACAACCACCACAAGTACAAGGCGAATTATTAAAAGAAAAAGTCATTGAAACAAACCAAATTGGAATAGAAATAATAATTTTTTTAAATCGCTGATCATTATTATGCCTTCATGGATGTGACTAGAATTGGGGTATCATTATGTAACATAAAATTAGTCAGAAAAAAAGACCATTTCCATCTGAAAAATTCTGATCAAACCCAATCTTAGAGACTTCTCCCTTCCGAAGAAAATAACCACAAGTAAAAATGTAAAATAACTTTTATAGCAGTAATTTAACAGAATTGAAGACAATTCCTGGAGAAAAACATTTATATATCATTTTCACTTTCCTGTGCCCAGTTTTTCAGAGGAAAAAAATAAGATCAGATATTTTTCATAACTTAAACCTTTCTTAGATGACCTTGCACAGACAATCAATGCAAAGAGATTTTATTTTAGGCTGTGTGACACCCTGGACATGGATGGAATAATTCCTTGGCCAGACACAGGGCACTTGTAGAAGAATAAAGAATCTTCATTTTAAGATAAGGATGTCAGTGGACAACCTGCACAGAGCGTGGCTGGCAGAGAAATCAAGCTAAACACACACCTTGGTGTGTCCTGCAGTTAAATCAAATTCCTCCTCCTGGAAACCCAGTATTTTTCCCCCTAACAGCAACAGCACTGCCAGGTGTGAATTTCTAGATGGAAAAATCACCATTTCCAACCTAAATTGCAACTATTTTCCCACCTGTGCAGCGTGTCTGGCACACTGTGTGTGAATAATGAGGGTTTGGTAGGTTAGCTCAGCCTCCAGGACTGGAGAGGAGCTGAAGCAAAGGCCACCCCTGCCCACACCACCCCCAGAGAGATTTCCCTATCCCTCCTCACCCTCTCAGGAGGCCTCACCTATTTTGGCCAAGGATGCCAGCATGATCCAGAGCGTGATTTCAAAGGGGACCTGGACGTGCTGATAGTCCAGCGAGAAGAACGCATGCTCCGAGGAGTCGTTGCCTGCGGCCTCCTCGGCAGCCCAGCTGATGTTCTCCAGGATCCCATCCTCCAGCAGTGGCTCCTGCAGGGCTCCCACCCGGGGGGCTTGGAGGGTGCAGGAGAGCCAGGACCCAGCCAGGAGAGCTGCAGCTCTGTGTCCCTGGCTCCCCATGTCCCTGGAGGCCACAGCTGCTCCTGCTGCGGTGGGTGAGTGGTTGGAAGCGCTGCTGGAGACGCCGGCGCTCGCAGGGGCGGCTGCAAAGGGAGGAGCAAATCCTCCACCCCAGGCTGGTTTCCCTCCCTGGTCCATCAGTTTCCAGCTGGGAGATCCTACTGGAGATTGGTGCTTTTTGGTGCCGCGTGCCCAAACAGGGGCTCCTCCAGCGGAAACGCCTCATGAGCTGTCAGACCAACGGCACAACTCACATTTTAGTCCTAACTCTTGGTGTATTTTGGCTCCCAGTCCTTCATAAACCTCTCTTGGAGGGAAAAAAAAGAATAACCTTCACTGCTGTTAGAATAGACAGACTTGACAGGACAGGTTCCATAAAAAACCCCATACCAAAACAGCTCCATCACACAATGGGATTCCCTATATTTCTGCAGTGCCCACACGGAGAACACAACACAAACATTACTGGAAATCAGTTTTCATTTGATAAAACAAGCAAAGCACCCAGTTTGTTGAGCTAAATACAGAGCTGCAGGAATGGAGGGCACCTGTGTGGGACAAATAAGGCTCTACAATTGCTTAAAGCTTCCTATAAAAAAAGATTACCAGGAAAAGTTCTCTTCATCTCTCTTGAAAACAGCATCAAAAACTGAGTTGTTCAGAATAGTTGAAAAAATGAAAAAATAAAGGTAGTTGCAACAGTGTTTACCAGATTTTAATAAAACAGTGGAGAAAAAAATGTATTGGGTCGAATTCCTCCATCGTGAAGCTTCATTTAGGTTGATGACGTTTCAAGAGGCACAAATTTGCCCAAAGAGCACTGGTAATTAAAATCCAGGCCCGGGGCTGCTGCCAGACGGATCGATGGCCTATTTGTCCCCTTCAGCCGCCTAAGTGACACCAAAATGGAGCACCAGTGACAGGCTGGTGACCCACTTGTGAGCTGTGGGGGCCCAGGACAGCTCCTGGGCCTCAGCACCACAGGAGCTCCCTGTTCCTCACCCCATCTGGAAAGCAAGAGGAGGACACATTTTGGAAGAGAGGAGGGATGCAGTGATACCCTCGAGGAATGACTTCTGTCTGCTATACCAGGGTTCTTTTGAGTTTCATGGAATCACACAATGGTTTGGGTTGGAAAGGACCTTAAAGCTCATCTCATTCCAACCCCTTTCCATGACACAGATCCCACCATCCCAGGGTGCTCCAAGCTCCATCCCTTGGACGCTTCCAGGAATGGGGCAGCCACAGCTTTCCTGGAAAACCTGTGCCAGGGCCTCACCACCCTCACAGGGAGGAATTTCTTCCTAATATCTGAGAAGAAATCACTCATTACTCTGAAGGAGGAAGAACACTGCTCTTAACAGCAATTAAGAAGTAATTTAGCCAGAGGAAGAGCAATGCAAGCAGCTCTGAGCCTGGGCTCACATCCCAAGCCATCATATTTCCTCTTTCTGTTGAAATATTTGGTGTTAAAGTTTAGGGTTTGAGGACTTGTTCCATTTAACAGTGCAGGAAAGGAGTTCTGCCAACCTCCCATTCCCCTCCACCCCAGATGATCCATTTTGTCTTTTGCTATTCTCACAAAAAAAAGCAAGAAAGTTAATGCTCACCTACATTTCCCTTAAGCAAAAAATGAAATGTTTGCATTTTGGAGGGGGAAAAAGCTTGCAGTGAGGAGCTCAACAGCATCCTGGAAACTGGTTTTGTGTGTAGAATCTATATTTATTTAATAATGGAACCAGAAAAAAAAAAAAAAAAAAAAAAAAAAAAAAAAAAAAAAAAAAAAAAAAAAAAAAAAAGCAAAACCAGAGCTGGGACAGAATTTAAAGAAGGTAAACAGGGAGGATAATTTTAAAATATGCTCTGTTTTTCAAAGAAAGCTACCTTATAAAATCATAGAATCATTAAGTTGGAAAAAGCCTCTAAGATCATCAAGTTCATTATATATTAGCTATGAATAAGCCAAAAGCCAAAGACAAAATGTTTTTCCAAAGTTCTATGATAAAAGAATTCATGCTGTTCCTCTGGTAATGGCTATTGATATTATTGATCCACTTTTTCATGTGAGCACCATTTGATCTGATGTTTATGGACAGACTTTCATTTTTTCCCCTAATGTAATGCTCCTTCCTACATTTTTGGGTCTCCAGGCTGGTGTTGGATCCCCTCAATTGTGCTGAGGGGCACCTTGCTCCTGGTGGCATGAGGAAGACTGGGACAAGAACAGAGTTATTGTGAGATGTGATATCAGCAACCAAAATTCAGGCTCCTGCAAGAAAAAATGTGAGATTTCTGCACCTTTTTCCCCAGGGAACACTCTCTCCCTGACCATGGGCAGCCCCACAAGCACCATGGTGGATTATCCTGAGGGAGCTCTTGGCTTTCCCAAGGGAAACCCTTCAGTGCTCCATGCTGGGACAGAGATATTTGGGAGCACCCAGGTTGATATTTTAGTGTTACCACACTATTTTTTGCCCCTTTTTAGAAGTAAACCTTTTTTTTTTTTTTTCACCTTACCCTAAAAACCTCCAAGCTGCTCATGCCACTTCCCCTTTTGGGAAGGATCCCACCCTCAGCTATTGTGGGCAGCAGGAACAGGAAACCCTGGAAAACCCCGAGTCACTACGGGGGTTTGTCAGCACATCACAGGCCACAGGGACACTGAGAAGTAACTTGGGAGCCTCGTGGGCACCCAGAGCCCAGGCAGGCTGAGATTTAACATAACATCAGTGATTCCAGTCAAAAATCTGGGTTTTGGGAGAATTCGAACAAAATTACGTTGAGCAGCTGGAATTTTGATAGGGGACAAGTTAAAAGGAGACATCTCAGCAGAGGTGTCAGCTGATTCTGCCTCCTTACAGGTGAGAGCTGGGAGATCTAATTCATGGATTTCACCTCAGTGTGGAGATTAGTTCCCATTTACTGGCTGCCCCCAGGACACCACGCCCTGGTCCTACACATTGTCCAGAGAAATCCATTCTTTCCCTGAGTTTTTTTTACTTGCTAGAAGCAGCCTTTGGTTTCTCTTCGTGGAATAAACATAAGCAGGTGGCCATTCCCAAGGATGTTTTTGTTATACAAAAATACTCAATAAAGCTGTCCCCAAGCCACTTGCCTGTGGACAGGAACCTGTCCTTGCTGCTGTCCTTGATGGCTGGGCTGGAGCAGAGCCTGGGCACCAAAGGGAAAGGGAGCTGTGCCCGTGGCCTTTCCCACTGTGCAAACACCACCAGCACCAACATCCACACACAGCATTTCACACCCTGATTTGTATAAACTCAACATGTTCAACATCAATGTTTTTGCTTTCTATTCCAGGAATGGGTTTTTTATACTTCAACAACCAGGAAAGAGGAACAAAATTTGTTAATTTATAACTTCAAAGCAAGATTTTCAAGAAACTCGTTTGCAGTTCAGTTCCCTATTCCATTACATTCACAAACCCCACTCATTTGAAAACAAAGAACCAACACAGCTTAAAATTAAAAGAAAAAAGTGGGAGTAGGTCTAGGTGTTATCTCGCTCATCTTTGTTAACTTTTGTTATCTCTCAGATTAGTAATTAATTACTGAAAGATCAACTTGGTACAGTTGAGCAATAAAACAAGGGAATAAATGGCCCATGGGCCTTAGAAATTTGGCACTGGAAAGCAGAAGTGTGTAATCACTACAGATGGGGAATGAGAACAAAAAAACCAGCAACACAGCAGATGAAGAAATTGTATTATTGCACAAAATTAGAAACTTTTTTGAGGAGGATCAAGGATCCCTAAATAGCAATCACAGCCCAGGAAAGCAAAGCCTCTGTGTCCCAGCACAGGAGTGAGAGGCAGGAAAACCCTTCCTGCACCAGCATGAGGAGAAAGGGAGAAAAGATTAAAAAAGTCATGGGATGACAGACTGGTTTGGGTTGGAAGGGACATTAAAAATCATCCAGTGCCACCCCCTGCCATGGGCAGGGACACCTCCCACTGTCCCAGGTTGCTCCAAGCCCTGTCCAACCTGGCCTTGGACACTGCCAGGGATCCAGGGGCAGCCACGGCTTCTCTGGGCCCCCTGTGCCAGGGCCTCACTACTCTCATACAGAAGAATTTCTTCCCAATATCCCACCTAATCCTGCCCTCTGGCAGTAGGAAGCCATTCTCCCTTATCCTGGCACTCTGGACCCTTGTCCTTGTCCCTCCCCAACTCTCCTGGAGCCCCGTGAGGCCCTGGAAGGGGCTTTAAGCTCTCTCTAGAACCTTCTCCTCTCCAGAGTCCCCTCCTCTCCCAGCCTGGCTCCATAATAGAGTTTGACATTCCCAGAGAGTTCCACGGAGTCCAGGGTGCACATTTCAGCTTTAACCAGCCAGAGATGTATTTGGGAAAGATGCTGTTCCCACTTACCCTCAAGGAGGAGCAGCAGCAGCGATGGGACACAGAAAACCCCTGCGAGTCTCGGCTCCTCTCTGGGGCTGGTTTTACTCCCAGCTCCTCAGGGTCCTGCAGTTTCCCTTCTCCAGGGGAAGCTCCTCAGCTCCCTGCTCACCTTCCTTTCAGAAACATCACCCAACAAAGCCCCAGGAGAAGTGGTGAGATGTTACATTATTCCCAAGGCATTGCAGTTTAAAAGATTGTAAAAATAGCAACAAATTTTCTTCTCCAGAACCCCAAACAAGCATCCCAAGGAAAATAAAGTCCTGATGGACACAGGATTCCCAACACATTTTGTGCAAGTTTCAATAATTCAGCTCCACAGACAAATCTCCCCCCACTTTGCTCCAGTACATCAAATATTCCTCCAGATTTTTTGCCTTCCCAAGAGCACAGCCCACGAGTGAAGGCGAGCATCCACAACCCCTACATGGAACAGGATGGAAAAGGGAAGGTCTCTGACCTCCTGGGATTCACAGCTCCATACTAAACCCTTTTATTTCCCCACAGAAGGCAGCCAGGCTGGTGGATGTGGGAGTGGAAGGTTCATTAGCACCTGGGCACTCATTTACCAAATGACCACTGACCCTCACAAGTGATTTATATTCCCAACAGACTGATGGGATTACCACAAATAAATGAACTCGGAGCAAAAGCAGGCAAGGCTTAAATGGTGAGGATGTCCTGGTAAAGAAAATGAAAATTAGGTTAATTATAATCAAATATCTGAATTTCTGAAATCTGAATGTAAAACAGGCACAAAACACGGAGAAAAAAATCAGTTTTGCCATGTATAAACTAGTGGAGAGCATGAAATAACTCTGTTAAAAAGTAGATTTCAGCCCATTAAAATCAGATTTTACATTTTGGGTGAAAAAATAAGCCATTCAGATTTAGCTTCATTTGCTTAACAAGCAAATGGCTTTTTCCTGATTAAAAGAGACATGAATGAAAAATACAAGTATTTAATGTTTGAGATTTTTCTGATTGGCAGTCAGAGTTTTTATTCTCAAGGGGAAGAGTTTGGCCTTTCAGGTTTTAAGTCCTAGATTTTAACTTCAATAGAATATTAATTGTTGGATGTTGTTGTTCTGCACACTCGGGCATCCTTTTTGTGGGAAATAATCCTCCCTCCAGAGAAAGATGGACTTCAAGATTTCATTGCAAAATGGTTGTAAGGCTCCAGAAATCCTGACCTGGAAGGTACTGAAGGAAACCACCACTAGATATCACCATTTGACTATTTAATAAATTGCAGAAAGATTGTTAATATGTAAAAAAAGCCCAATTATCCCCTGAGTAGATGAAGCCACCTTCTGAAGGGGCTTAATTCCCATAACTGAGGCAGGCTGGGGAACATCCTGGCTACAGGATTAATTGGGGAAATTTAACTAAAGAATCCAGTTTCCTACAGGGTCTGAGTCCCAGGACCTGGTGAATATTCCTCTTCACAGAATGAGAGCTGTATATGAAGGTAAAAATTCCCTGGCAGCATTTCTCCTTCAACATCAGATTTTCTAGCATGTGGATAAAAATCAACTCCAGGCAGAATCTGGCCTAAATCTGGATGTCTGCACCGTAAAATATGGCACTGCTTTCCTTTGTAATGAAATCCAGCTGCTGCCCTTCAGCGGGCTGGAAAAGCACCTTTCCAGGGATTTTCCCTATGGAATTTGAGTTCACTGAGGCATTTTTCCTCCTAGTGAAAACGGGCACAGCTCCAGTGCAGCTGATGGAGTTTTACTCAAACTCATAATGGGACTTAGCATCTTCCAAATATAAATAAATCCAAAGCAGGTCATGGATTGCAACATGTCACTTCAAATAAAATTGAAATTAAAATAGTATTTAAGTGAGTAATAAATGTATTTGTACATCTTTCTAAAAAGATGTATTCTCATCTTTTTAGAAATTCCCAGATTTTGCTCCTAAATTGTATTCTGCAGCAATGTCTTTCTTCTGACAGAGAGAAATTAATTTTGAGAAGTTAAACTCTGGATTAAACCAGTGTGATGCTGGGGGGAAAACACACAGACAATATTTTTCCATTAGTAAAACTACATAAAATCAATAACAAAATGCAATCTGCTTAGCATTAACATTGTGCATTTACCTGCACCTTCATTTGTGCTGTGAACACACATCATTGGGGTGGCGCAAATTTTTTCCTCAAAACACTGCTGTTGCATGGTTTTATTTTCATTCCAGCTAAAATTGTCCACATATTTAATAAAATTAATTTAAAAAATGAGCTCTGAAACCAGTCCTGAGAAAGGACAGGATGAACACAACTTCCCAGCAACCTCAGGCTGTGCCAAGCTCTCATTATGGGTGTGTTTTCTCCTCTACCACTCCATTTCTGTCTCGGGGGTGGAGCAGCAGATCCATCAGGGATTCTCCCACTGCAGCAGCTGCTGCTGATCCATCGATTTTAACCCCTGGGGCTGGGACTGAGGTGAGCAGCAGAGCAGAGAGGGGCTCCTCCAGCACATTCCTCAGCGCTGGGAAGGACAGAAAAGCACCAGAGTCTGGAGCTCAGGTTTAACCTCCGACTTCCTCATTTCCTGAGGAAGAACCTCATGCAATTAACTTCTTTCCAGACTTTGGCTTGAACTATAAATAGTTCCCAGGGGGAACCGTGGCAGCACAAATGCCACGGAGCACTTCTTGTTATGGGTAATTGCAAACCCTTTGGCTACTGCTGCCCTCTGGAATATTTCCCTCTCACCCTCGGTTAAATTGTCCTCTGCATCTCCACCAGGGAAATCTGGAGAGCTCTGCCCACCCTGGACTCCTCTGGAATTTAATGAAGTCATTTGGCCTCTTGCAAAGGACTCTTGGCTTGATTTTGAATGCTGAGAAGGAGATTAATGAGACACACATTGAATTAGGGCAATGCATAGGGAAGAAAATCATCCCTTTTCTCTCATGCTCCTAAAAAGCAAGGATGAGATTCAGTATTACCTGCATTCCTTGCACCAAGGTCAGTGGGAATTATGGATCAGGCAATGACCAGTTAGGTCCTGGATGTCTGTGAGTCTGATTTTATTAATTTATTTCCTTATCAGGAATTATCTTTCCCTGTCATTTTAATCAGGACAGAGAAGTCCTTACTCACTTTTCCCTCAGGAGCATCTTCTTTCCAGTCCTGTTGATAGTTTCTTTGAGTTCAGAGGTGATTTTGAGAAATGCCCAAGAAATAGAGATAAAAACAAACAAACAAAAAAACCCCCAAATAACAAGCAAAAACATTCAACAAAAAACTTTATTAGAAAAAACTTCTGCAGAGCAGGTAACAGTCCAGCTCATCTGTCATTTTACAGTGGTGGCATAATGAATAATTTCCAGCTGAAACATTTGCTGAGAAGCAAGAGCAAGAGGAGAAAATGTGTCTGAGAGCTAAACAACAGTATTTCCATACCAAAATCTGCATTTAAATTTCCAAATGAAGATGCAGGAATCTTGCACTATTTTTTCAGGAATGCTGAATCTTTGCTTGCTTAATTAATGCTTTTATGTGTGGATGTGGCACTTGAAGACATGATTTATTTGTGCTGGGTTGATGGTTGGACTTGATGATCTTAGTAGTCATTTCCAATTTTAACAGTTCTATGATTCTATACATACTATAAAAAACATGATTAACCAGTATTTTGGAGAGAAATCAATTTCAAATTCTCCATTAGAAAACAGAAAACAGTGATCTTTACTTCCTCTGCTACCAAAGGGGTTTAAGCCTTAAAATACCAATTAGAACAAGTGTAGTGTGTAAATGTTTCCATTTCCCAACCCAATCCTTGGAATGAAACATCCATACCCGAATCCCATCCCTCTCCTGAGCTGAGTAGCTCAGTCAGGATGTGAATTCCATCCTGGAGCTCCATTTTGCACCCACTGTGTTGGAGACTTGCAGGTTTGGGGTGCTGAACTCAGAGCTGTTCCTGTTGGCAGCGCTGCGGGAGCTGAACAAAGCCAACGAGTGCAAGAGGGCTCCTCTGGCTTTGGAGGTTTCTATGTTCTGCTCCTGGGAGATCTGAACACTTATCTGGTCCAGGCTGTTCCTCATCCAGCTGCAGCTGAGGAGGTTTGTTATGGAACCACACCTGGCCAGGCTTTCCTCAAAGAAGTGTTTGTAGAGCTCTACCACTTTGGCTTCCATGTACTTGTTGAGCGTGGAGTTGGAAAGGGGCTCCTCACTGAGCACAAGGCTCCTTTCTCCAGCTTCCTCTCCAGGCAGGGACATCCCACTGGGCTTTTTGGGATGCTCACACAGCAGGGACTGACCCAGGGGAATATCTATGGAGAGCAGGACAGGGCCGTCGGGAAGCTCATCACACGCGTGGTCCAGGACACAGCCCGAGTCACACGTGTGGCCCCCCACAAGGTCCCCCCCGATCTGCAGGTCAGGATAGTTCTGGTAAATGCTGTTACATGGCCAGGATCTGTACAAATCCACCTGGTCCAGGCTTCCTCCTCTCTTGGGGATATGTAAAGCTGGGGATGTAGTTCCTTTAACCAGCATTTCCTGATCTTCTGCAGGCTCCTTTTCCATGGATCCCCACCGAGGGCCGCTCCTGGCTTCCACTTGGCTGCTTCTGGCAGAGAGCTCCTCCTGCTTCTCACATCCATCAGCAAAGCCTTTAATTTTTGGGATGTCTACAAGTTTCTGTCTCCATATTCCCTCTTTAGCCTTCTGGGATGCAGGAGATTTGCGAGGCTTATCTTGATGACAGCTTTCTTTATAGATGAACCTCGTTAGGATGCCTTCTGCCAGCATGGTGACAAGCGTGAGCAACAGGGATCACCAGAGTTCCATGGAGCCCTGCGACTGAAAGAGAGGCACAATACAACAACAACTATTATATAATTATTATTATTATTGTTACTGTTGTTATTATTATTATAATAAATGAAAAATGCACTTCTCACAAAGACAGTGATTTTTCTTTCTCTCTCAAGCATTTATTTTCAGCAAACATTAAACTGTGTGCTTTTTCTCTTTACCATGTCCACAAAAATCATTCTGATGACACAGGAAGGGCTTTAATCAGCTGCTTCATCTGTAGCATCCCTTCTGCTCCCAGGTCTCTTCTGCATCGTGGCTACTTTAGACAGATTGTACTTTATAAGCTGTAAAAATCAGCAAAATCATTTTACTTGTCAGTATCAATACCATCAGTAATTAATCAATGTTTTCCATTAAAAGACAAAAAATTTCAAGAGCTAAAAATGTGACATAGAAAGGAAATAAAGATTATATTCATATTTAGAAGTATTTCTGACCTGAGCCCTCCTGTGAAGTACCAAGCAGCTTCAAAAGAAACTGAGAGTTCTGCAAGTATAATAAAACTGTATTCAAAATGCAGATCAAATGTGTTTAGAGTCCCTCTTAATGATGAACTTAAAAGATAAAAATAGTTAATCTTCCTTCCCCAACAGTGATAAAAGTGAAGAGATACAAAATAATTTACTACACCTAACGATTCGTTATCCTTCCTTTCCAATTCACCTACTGTTAAAATCAATGGGAATTTTCACATTCAGTCTGACCTGAACCACTGCTCTTATGGAGGAATGGGAAACATGAACATAAGAAAATCATTCAGTTCTTCAAATATCCTTTAAATCTCTGCATAACTGAAGCATCCACACACCCATGGTGTGCTTGTAGCTCAACACTTTTCACCATGCCCCTACACCCTGGGGTCGCTTTTCAATCCCATTGCTCCTTCCAGGAGCTATTCTAAAACTTCAGTTATTTGAGAGATGGAAATCTTCACCTTCCCCCCAAAATTTATATGTTGGCACAGCACGACTGTTTGGTTTTCTATTTTTGTGGGGTTCTTTATTTTTGTGGCACAGTTCCCTCCCTGAAGCTGAAAGGAACACTGGAATTTCGAGGCCAAAGCTGACAGGAAAGGCAGCAGACCTGGTTGTCTACAGAGTCATCTGCATATGCAAAAAGGAGGGCAACACTTTCTCAAGCACTTAAGGAACTTGATAAACCAATTTCCAAAGAAAGAAGAATACTTGGCAGTCTAAATCTTGCTAAAGGTCGATGGAATTTGGAATGTTGTGTGCCTTGTAGGACATGGGTAACTAGGTCCTTATGTAGGAACTCAAGGTACCCAGCTCCTTAAGTGCCGATAAATTTTGGTTTATTGCATTGAAAGTGCTCATGAAGAGTTAAAATATGGCAATCTTGGAAAAATTGGTCTCCTCCAAATAAAGTAAGTGGTTCCTATGGTTCTAGAACAAAGCACAAGAAAAAGAAAAAGGCACAAAAAGCCCAACTTACCAAGGCCAGTCAGGTCTGAAGAAGATTTCCCTGAGCCCAGAGTTCTCCTCCTTCTGCTGCTGGGAGGGGACAGATGGTTACACACTCTTTGCTCACTGCTGTCTGTGCAGAGACAGCCTGACGCACTCATGATGCAACTCCCCGGGGTTTTTAACTCACAAAACAGAAGTGATCCCGCTGGGAGAGGGCGCGGTTTTTGAACACAAAGCGAGGGCTCCGTCTAAAAGAGGATGTTTGAAAATGAACTGAGATATTTCTGACCACAGTGCGATGCCGAGGAGCTGCCGATGGCCGGGACAGGGCACGGGGAAGGAGCAGAGGGTCAGGGCTGTGCCGGGTGGAGCAGAATCGGAACCGGATTCCACCAACACTTCCACTGGCAGGAGCTCGGTGCTGCTCAGCTGACTTGTGGACTGACACCACTTCCCCTTTGGAAACACACGGCTAAATTTAGAGTCTTGTGATGTGCCACTGATGGGAAAGAAGTTGGCAACTTATTTGCATTCGGATTTTGATGAAATACCCTGTGTCTCTGACATGCAAACAGGACAATGTGCCAATCTGAAAGCAGCACCCAATGGACAGCTCTGCACTGTCGTGTTGCTCAATGACCAAAACCACATTTTTGGGGCTCAAACACAGCACATCCCAGGTGCCCCTATGGTGGTTTTTTTTAGGTGTCCTCTTCAAGCTGAAGACAAATTCATGCACTGAGCCACCCCTCCCCACAGCACAGGATCCAGCCCACAGACAGTCTGAAGAGTTTTCTGCTGGTGACTTTTATAAATTTCCTTTTTCTCAGATGATAAAAATCCCCCTATAAATCAGAAGCTGAATTTCATATAAGTTCCAGACAAAAGATTCTAAAGACACTATTTAATGACGAGAGCAAGACAGAAATGATCATCCAGTGCCCCTCCCTTCCACCATCCCAGGTTGCTCCAAGCCCTGTCCAACCTGGCCTTGGACACTTCCAGGAATCCAGGGGCAGCCACAGCTTCTCTGGGCACCCCGTGCCAAGGCCTCACCACCCTCACAGGGAAGAATTTTTTCCTAATATCAAATCTAACCTTGCCCCTGTCAGTGGGAAGTCATGCTGTGCCCTAGAAATCAGGTTTGGAGTAATTCTGGCCATACTTGTTCAATGAAGTCTGTAAAATTACCTCTCTTCCCTCCTTTTCACCTGTATTTCACGAAAGACTTCAGTTTTTATGGAGAAAAAATGACAGCTATTTTTGCTCCCACTAAATTTATATAAAATTCATTTAATATTTAATAGCTGCTCTAAATTATCTGATTTTTAATCACCTTATATGAGCAATTTCTGCACAAAATGTGTGGCTGGGACTCCAGCAGAGTCACTGCCCACAGCCTTGGCGGGCAGGAACCAGGGCGGATCAAATTCCAACTAGTTTTAAACCTCCCCAAGCTTGTAATTAGTGCCAGCTGCAGCTGGAATTTTTGTGCAGCTGTTTCAACAAAACACAAAAGTAACAGAGAGGAAGAAATCAAGTCAGGTAATTTGTGTGGAGTGATTAAAAGCAAGTCAAGTTCAATTTCATACCCAGGAACCTGATCTATGGAAGCTGCCCCTGCCCATAGTGGGGGTGGAATGAGATGAGCTTTAAAATCCCTTCCAACCCAAACCAGTCTGGGATTCAAGCGTTAAATGCATCAATATCCAAGGAAATCAATGTATTCTCTCAATTAGATCTTACGAAAAAGAAACTCCCTTTTATTTACAGAAATAAAGTCAGAACAAGACAGAACCAAAGCTGTTTCAGATCCTGAGCACAGACTGCAGTTAGGACAAGCAGCAAGGCAAGGACATCAGAATTTAGAGATTAATATATATTGAAAAAGAATTTTAAAATTACTCTTACAGTATCATTCGTATATGGAAAAAAAATAAATACTACCACACTAAATGATATTATAGGAACTATGGCTGCATGTAAACAGAGAGCCTTCCTTCAGCACAGGCAGATTACTTTGCATGCTCATAAACATGAAATAGATAGTTTGAAAGGTTTTATGTTGGGGATTTTTTCCTAAGCATGGCTCTTGCGAGCCCTTTATTTTCCATTCCAAAGGGAATTTCACTCGAACAGCCCAAACACCACCCCCGCTCCAGAGAACCGCCTCACGCAGAGCTCAGATCTGCCGCGCCCTCAGGTGGTGCGAGTTAAATAGCAGAGGAGGCGGGGTTTAGCGCTGACTGACAGCGGCATTGCCCAATAAGAAGGCGGGAAGGGCCCGTCTCGGCCTCTGAGTGGCTGCTGGTTGCCGCAGCAACGGCGCGCGGCGGCGGCGCGGGAGGGCCCGGCCGCCATTGCAGCCCCTCACAGCGGGGCGGGCGCGACTTGGGCACGTTCCTGGCTATAAACCTGTGTCTGACCCACTTCGCTTCGGACAAACACAAAATAACCTGCCCTGCCTGCTGCGAGAGGGCTCAGGGAAGAACTGAGGCGACATGGGAGTTATAGTGCTGCCGACATTGTGCTAATGATGTGTTGGTTTCCTTTTATTTAAGGATTTTGAAGTACTGAGCAAATTAAAATGAAGAAATGGCTACGTTCCTGATATATTCAATAAACCAATCTGTGCGAGAAGGAACTACAGTATATAGGAACTATATATTGCTGTGTGTATAAATATATATGTATAAATATACACAGTAATATACATAATTTCTATATGTTACTCTTACAATATCTACAGGGCCCATTCTAATACTTCACGAATGTAACACATGTATTTTGTACTAAATATATGTATTGTGCATACTCAGCACTCACTACTGTGCTCACCTGTAGTAATCCAGCAATTTCTACTTCCTTTCACCTTTTAAAATCCTTTTGCATTTCCAAAAGTTTACCAGTAGAGTCCAACATCTTTAATAATAAACTTCAAAATTGTCATAATGAACCTTTCAATCTAAAACATCCTGTCCCTGATGATGCTTGGCTGTGCTTTAGCTGCTCCCACAGATGATGATCCTGTAGAAATTACAAACCTCTCTTAAAAAGATGAGGTTATTGGTTCCCTCCAGAGTATGTGAACCGAAGTCTGGAATTTGGGCAAATCCCAGGGCAGGTCGGAGGCAGAGAATGTCATTTCTGTAACTCTCCAGCTTTTCCAGGTGGTGCAGAACTTCAGCATGAGAAGCAGGAAGGAGGTACCTGCTGATCTACCCGGCAGACAGGGAAGGTAAAAGCGAAGTTTTAGTTTAAAATTTATCCTGCGCTGCCCTGTGGCAACACAAATACACAATACCACAGCTTCCTGCTGTGAGCAGCATAAAGGTAATTAATTACAGTTTGTAAATGAGCAGGGGAGGGGGTGGGTGAGCTCCGAGTGTGGGAGCTGCTGCTGCGTCCCAGGCACTTCCGACCTGTCCCTGCCCTGGGGAAGGAGTGGGAAAGCAGGATAACGAGGGAAATAACCCAAACCTTGACACACTATTTTGGGCAGGTGTATCCTAAATTAAATCCCATTAGCTGCAACAGGTGAGAAATCCAACGCAGTTGACTTTACACACAGCAGCAGCAGTGGATCCCTGATGTTCACCTTGTATAAATTCAGAACTTTTAAAAAAGCAGTATTTTCATCTGAAAACCCCACTTCTTTCAGCTTCAAACATCAAACCATGAACAAAATATGCAAACAAGTCATGGTGTGAGAAAGTGTTCTAAAACAACTTTATTGGAATGATACAGGAATGGTTAATATACAGGTTAAATCCTCAATGCCTGCTTTCTACATACGAAAAAAAATAAAGAAAAGAACAAATTCAGTTCTTGCACCCATGGAAACAGAAAACCAGCACAGAGGTAACAGATTCCTGGCACTTCTAAAGTCATGCAAGAGATCTGCATCAAAAAACTCAAGTTTTACACACACAACAAAGAGCTTTTCGGTATTTTCAGTTTGTGTCGGTGCCTTGTTCCCCAGACAAAGGAATAATTCAGCCTGGCTCACCAGAGCTGCCTTAGGAATGCTGATACAGTTTGAATGCTCCCATATGGCAAGGGGGGGACAGACGAGGGCAGTGACTTTGCTTTCTTAAACTTGGCAATTTTCTTGACCGTTGAGACAGGGATTGACCTCGTTTCAGAATGTTTTGGGTCGCTGAACTGACAGAATTTGGCAGCAACTTTTAATTACAGCTTCTCCAAAATAATGGCTGTAATTCACCAGACTTGCACAGGAAGCACAGCAAACTGGTGTGGGTACAGAGACTTGTGTGTCAAACCCCACTTTCCTCACCACACTTCACTTAGTATTCCACAGTTCCCAAAAACTTGAGCAGGAATTTAGACACAGAGAAAGATTCGGCCAATATTAAGAAAGAAACACAACCTCATTTAGAAAGATGAAATCATAGTGAACAACAAAAATCTGATGCTGGATTTAAAACGTAACCAAACTTCCATCCCCAAAGGATCTTAAATTTCACAGAATTGCAGTAATTCCTGACAAAAGCTGTTAACAAAAAGCACAGTTGTGTGTGTTATCTTTAAGGTAAGGCAGCATCCATCCATCCCTCTGCCTCATGATACTGTGCTGCTTTTGTAAGCACAAGCTTCCAACTGCTTCCCAGGCTCCCAAAATGATAAATCAGGAATTAAAACATGGCAAGGAATTAAAGTCTCCCTCATGAGCACTCCACATGGGAGAACACACAGGTTTAATATTGCACGTGGTAAATTCAACCACACAAGACACTGAGGGATTTGCAATTCCTGTAATAGCTTTATGATATGGCAATAACAATGGAAATTAAGTTTTTCAACCTTAAAAAAAAAAGGAGTCTTGCTTAATTACAGTAACTTTTGCTATTCAATTGTTTATTTCCTCATTTGAAAAAATACTATATGAACCTCATGGCTACTTGAACATGCAGTGAGATGTTTAATGCTCTAAGCAGTGTGAACTGGTATTTTTATAGAGAAATATATTAAAGGCTTTTCACCCTTACACAGGTAAGGAAAGGCCATTTCTGGCTGTTTTGGCTTGTTTGCAACATTGAATCTTGCCCCAGATGTGTCATCACTCGTGCTTAGGCAGCTGTGAGGGACCTGTGTCCATTGCCCTTTTTGTCCAAAGAGCCCACACAGATCACTTAAATGAGAAAAACATGGGGTTTTTATCACCTGTACAGTGTGTAACAATACAAACCTTAAATATCCATTCTACAGAAGACAAACACAACTTTCCAAAGTGACTACAATGGTTAAACTACACGGTACCACCTACAAATTCATCTGAAACCAAGAAAGACACTGAAAATTTACTGTGTAACTCAGTAACATTTTTGAGGCAACTCAGGCACTAACTTAGTATCTGACGAGGTTTTAGATGCTGTTCTCCATAGTTTAAATAGATGGATCTCTAGGTAAAACCCATCTGCATTTTTAGTACTAAAATAGTTTCTTTAAGTTTACACAAAATGGACGAATTGTCAGGACAGTTTAAACTAAATGTAACTCATTAATGTCTGATTGCTTCAGCTTCCATCAGAACCCACTCCTGCTCCCTTACCCTGAAATTCCCATTTCTATCCTGTGTTCAATTTGTGTTACGGACAGTGAATGCTGCAAGCACCAATCAAATGTTAGAAATCACATCTACATTTCTTGAAGCAGAGACAGTTGGACTATTTTATATATAAAAAGCTGTGGAAATTCCCTTTACAGACATTTAAGGCAGTTGAAATTCACGCTTGCTGCTTGGCCAGTGCTTCAGCTTCCTGAAATAGCAAAAGAAAATTACATGTTAGTAGTTTCAGAAGGAATACTATAAAACAATAACCTACATTCTTCAGTCTTCTTTCAGCCTTTGTAAGGAGATCACAAATGGGAACAGAATGACAACAGAAGAAATGTAAAAGGAATTTCCTTTTGGTTTCTCCCAATGTACTTTTGACTGCAGATTAATTCAATTCCCTGCTAGCAGCACCATGACCTACAAGGAGATGAATGAGAGATGAATTCCCAGTGTCCTCAGTGCAGCACCTCAGTGGGGACAGCCTGGTTTATTTGAAAGGACAAAGTTCAACATCTGCCAAGATATGTTGGAGCCATTTGCTTTTGTGACTGCATAGAAATACTCAAGGTAACAGATTCAAAATCATTGTTACCATGAGCCAGCATTGCTAAACAAACAAAACATGTGAAGAGAGAAGACTAAGAGGGAAATTTCCAAGAAGTCTGGAAGATTTTTTTAAGAGAGGAGACCCAGTGGATGACCCCAGGCTGCAGGGCAGGAAGTCCCACGCGTATCTCCCGTATCCTGCACGTGGTGGATCACTCTGGTTTTCCTGGCTAACTGCCCTCATCCTGCCTTTGAACTCAGGGCGTGGGAAGAGCCTGGCTTGGAGCTGCCGTGCTCCCGGCCCGTGCTCTGCTCTGCTGGCCTGTCATGGGTCAGAGAGCAGGGCTGGGATGTCACCAGGGCTTGGATGTCACTGTGCACCTACAGGCCTCATGCAAGGACAGCCCAGCCATCCACAAAAGGCACAAAAGGCAGGTGAGCAATGAAAGGAAGATCAAAAAGAGCCACAAAGCCTGGAAAAAAGCAGTGTGTTTGATATTCTCTAAAAGACAAGTGATTGTTTGAATGGTAAGAAGGAAGAGAAAGTTCCCTTGACTTTGTAACAACTCCCTTAACCAGCCCAGGGCACTGCAGTGGTGACACCTCACTGGTTTTGTTTTTGGTTTTTTTTTTACAAGACAAAGCAGTTCTCTTCAGAATAGGCAGTGGAAAGCTGGAGAGGATTCCTACTATTTCCCTCATGCCCAGGAAGGTTGGTACAAGTAAACTGCTAATCTATTTTACTTGGAGGTCAAACTCCATTTCCTTGGGAGTAGGCCTGCAAGTTACCAGGGAGAGGCTCAGCTTTCCAGGCTGATACTGTCCTGCTTTCACACTTTTCCTTATTTCTCTATCAAGACCCCTCATGGAGCATCCTCTGAGTCCTTAAATCCTTAATAGAAAAATAATTAAGCATACCTCTTAACTCACAAAATCCTCTCCCTTTAAAATTCACCCACATTGCTTGAAGTAGAGATATTTAAGATAAACCAAAGGCCAGCCTTTCCCAGAGGTTGTAGATCCAAAGGACAAACCAAACCTCCTGGACTCAGAAAATAGTTACCTCGATTTTCCACGCTCACTTCTGAGCCAGCCCTGTTTAGCATTAATATCAAACCTTTCTGTTCAGAGTCAAATAACTTCCCAAGTCTCTTCTGATGGCATTGAATGGAGGTTTCCTGCCAAGGCTACTCCAGCCTCCTGCCATGTTCTGCAGTTACCATGTCATTGCCTACAGCATTATATCCAAGCTGCACACAGCTATGCTGAAAATGCCCATTTCAGCACCTACAAATCTGTATACCCTCCTCAGCAGCAGGCAACGAACCTGGCTGGACATCCTAATTTTGAGAGGGATTCCCAAAGTCAGCGCCAGAGCAGGATGCAGGGGGTACAAGGTCACTTCTGCACAGGGTGTTTACTGTCATCAGCCCAACACAACATGGAAATTCAGCAGAGTACAACTGTGTTCTATTCCTCCTGTTTAAATTCACCTTTTCCTTGTGAGGACAGAACTGGAGCATCCCTTAGGACAGAAGCAGAGCTCCTGCCAGCCATGTTGGTTCTCCTGCCAGCCAGCAGGTCTCGGAAGCAGCGACGTTCCCAACGTTACAGAGACAGGTGACCTGATTTCTTATGGCAGCAGCTGCTCTCCAGTACCACTGCACTTCCCAGGGGAAAGGCACCAGCTTCCCTGCATCCCACAGTCTCAGGATTGCTTCCTGGTTCCTTGGCTCCATCCTGCACACTCTGCTGAGCAGTGCAGTGCAGATGTTACAAGGAACTTCACCAGGACTGGGGCACTGTGTGCAGCTGGTCTGATGCCGGCAGCAGGGAATGCTGGGGTGCAGATCCCAGGCTCTGCTCTGTGCAACTCTTTCCTCACCACACCATTCCCAGTGGAGGGACTGCTGGAAATCTGGCTCCCAAAACTGCATCAGTCTGCCCCACAACCTGCAGTGCTCATGGCTCATGGGTCACCATCCACCTTTGAAATTAGGTCTCTTAGTGATGTGCACAGCACGACCTTCGACTCATACATGAGTAAAGCTGAAAGGGAACGGCGTGTTTATCCACTGGAACAAGAAAGCTGGAAGTGACCTAGAGGATCCTGCTGCTGTCAAGTGAAACGCATAAAGCAGGCTTGTCTTATCCTATCAAAATCAAAAGGAGAATTCCAGCCCATTGCATCCGCAATGGCAGCAGCCCAGTTCATAATTGGCAATGGAAAATAAGCTTTGGATAACAAGCTGGAGGAAAAAATTACTCTGAAGCAACATCATGTTATTTCAGAAACAGTGGCTCTGGTTTCAAGGAATTTTCTAGTAGAAAAGTCTCATCAAAATTTCACATGAATTGAATTTTTTTACTGAATTGAAAATTTTCTTTGATTTTGGGATTTTTTTTTTTCATCTAGATTACTTATGCATTCTTCAGTGCAAATATTAACTACTCCTTTGAAGCTGAAGCCTGAGAGCCTCTGGAGACCGAGTATCTCCCAGGGAGATTGATGGGGGCAATGACAGCACATGCTCCAGATCCTGTTCTGAGCAGAGAAGGAGAAGGTGAAAGCCCCAGGCTGGGGCTCACTGTGAGAGGTGCTCACCTACCTTTGACCCAGGAGGTGCAGTCAAGCCCAGGAACGCGTACACGGCGTTGTTCTCCCGTGCCTCGAAGAAAGCATCGTAGTCCTTCACCATGGCAGGAAGGAGAAGGAATAAAAGACAGAGGAATGAATTGTCAGAAATAATCTCAGCTCATCTTGGGGTGTCACCCAACCCACACCAAGCAAACTGCTTCCTGTGGCTGAATGCAAAATCCAGCACCACCTCAGCTACGTGGCATTAGCACTAACAGCCCACAAACTGGTCTGGCTGGAAAGGGACAAACCAGGAATTCACTCTCTGTCCCAACAAGATGTTGTGAGGTGCTCCAGCCTTTCCCAAAGGGACAGATTCGACACAGGGCAGGTGTTGTCACTGTTCTGGTGTGGATGCTCCTCCTGCAGAAGCAGCTGAGGGTGGACCTTGTCATCAGAAAACCTGATGTTCCCAAATGTCACTGCTAATTCCTGATAGTGATGGCAACTGTGAACTCCAGCTCTTAAATCTGTCAGAAGTTCAACTGGAACTTTTACACTGAGAGTGCACCTTTCCCATCACACTTCCCTAAGGATTAGTCTGTGCAACTGAAGGTAGTGGGATGGCACTGTTCAGTCACAGTGCACTACAAATGCCCTAAACACACACACAGCCACTTCCCAGGAAAATGAAGGTAATAAATAGATAAATAAAAAGAAATACCACTTGCCAAATCCCAGCTAAAGGAACTCAGAAGTTTTGTGCAAGCTCACTGTTGTCTAAGTTACCACACAATTCCCTAACTCCAACTTCTGAACTCAGCAGGGATCAGACTTTCCTGCTCTGCCCTTTTAACTGATGCACATTAACAGCCTCCTCCAGCTTTCCTGGGCAATGTTTGGATGCAGGAGGCCTGGCTGGGAAGCCTAAGGCAGGCAGCAGCTCAGTCTCAGGATGGAGTCAGGGAAAGCTGTTCAGGGCACGGTGCTCCAGATTCCTGACTGTCTGGAAGGCAAAAGCCTAAGGAACAGCAACTGAGGGGGGCAGCTCTAAGGAGAGGCTGCTGCAGATGGAACAGAACAAAGTACAGGCATGAGAAGATTCCAGCTGCCTGGACTTCAGGGATATCAAATTATTGCTCCATTTGCACAGGCAGCATTCGCGTGCTGGTTTGATAAAAATGTGTGTGATTATGGTAAATCCTCCCTGAAGCCCTTCTGTTGACAGGACTGGGGCTGCTTGATAACGAAGGGATTGTTTATCTTGCTGGTGCACAGTCCATGAGCCTGCTCCACAGCATCTCCCAGGACAGGAATTCCTGGGCCTGAGGAGCAGGGCTCATGCCAGCCCACACAGCATCTCCAGTTTCAGCCTCTCTGCTGTGCACGGGCCAGGAAGGCCAATTTGCTCTTTGCTCTGCCAGTTGTGCTGCATCAGATGGAACAAACAGGGAACTTCATGCTTGACAGCCATCAGATAAAGACAGAAAGAGGTTCAAATTCTGAGCACAGAATTAACTTTTACCTTCCTGAAACCTGAACTGTAGCAACTCAAATCCAGCAGCACAAACTGAATGAATTTCAAAAGTTCAGTGTGACATCAACCAAAATTTTGGGGATGAAATTAACCCAGAGCAAGAATCTTGTGACCAGTCCCTTCTCAGACAACTACTGATCCTTACATTTGTCATGCCAAATCAACCTTTTTCTGTGTCACAACCAGTCAGTAACATTTTGGGAGCCAAGTGGCACAACAGCTCACTGTGGATATTATTTCAAGTTCTGCTTATATTACAAGCAAGAAAAATTCTTGGCACATTGAGAATAATTTCTTTCAGTAGACAGAGATTTCTCTCACAAAGGTCCAGAACTGGCAGGTCCTGACTTACAGACTGTGCAGGTCAGAACCAGACTTCAAAAGGACCAGAAGAATGCACACTGTAAGCTCTGTTCAGAAGATACTAAGTTTTAAAAATAAAACTAACAGTTAATCTAATAATCATTCAAGCATGGCCTGCTGGGTACAAGTACTGCAGGGCAACTTCCTTTTAATCAAACATTAAAATAATTACAGTAGGATTTGTGTTTGAAACATGAGTTTTAATCTGTCCAAGGCACTGGAATAACTGAACCACAGCAGCCTTCCTTGTTCAAGCAGCACACAGAGCTGATCCCAAGAAGGATCAGAAAACTGATTTATTATCATGGCAGACATCAATTCATATGATCTGGGATTCACTGGCAAACCCCACATGGGCAGAACAGATCTCTGAACTTGCTACAGAACATAAGGTTGGTGCAACAGGGCCAGGTTTCTGTGAGGTGTTAGTTTACAATCATGAGGAAAGTGAGGATTTAAAAAACATGGGAACTTTCAGAGCTGTAAGATGGGAGAAAAACCACAGCAAAAGGAAATTATATATGCACTGTAAGGCAGGATCCAAATCAAGAGGTCTACATTTCAATCTCTCCTATGGTGTGACTGGAATATTCAAGAATCAATTATTACTAAAAACCCAAGATAGGGGGGAAATGTCCAACACTTCTTACAGCCTTCTCAGTTTGGACAACTGCAGCTGGGCAAGCCCTGCCTTGCTGCTCACTGCAGCAGAGCACAGGCTGTGGCAGTGAGCAAGAGGAGTGGGATGAGCACAGGGGAGCTGCAGGGATGAGCACAGGGGGGCTGCAGGGATGAGCACAGGGGAGCTGCAGGGATGAGCACAGGGGAGCTGCAGCAGCCCTTACCCCGAGGTAGCGGCTGTCGTTGAAGAGCCGGGGGGGCAGGGGGTTCCCGCTCGCTGGCCGACTCTCCTCAGGGACGTTCTCCCGCATCCATTTCCGGTTCTCCTCGTTAGCTGCAATGTCCTTCTCCTCAAATTCAATCTTGTTGGCTTCCAAGAAACCTAACACATCTTGTTGCTGCTTTTTAATCTGTCACAAAAGAGGGGGGGGAAGGGGGAGAAGGCAAACAAAATCAGTGAAATAATTTTTAATGCCATTCCGGGGTTCGATGTAGAAACCAGGGAGTGCAAACCAGGTTGAAAATGGGAGTGGTAAGAAAATTCTTAGAATCAAAAAGTATCTTCTGAAGAGTCAGATCTGAGCTTTAACTTGGTTCCCACAAAACTGAACAGGCTGAAGCCTAAAGATGCTGTCCCTATACATGTGAGTGTTGTGAACCTTAAAGGTGCCCACCCAAAAGCAGAGGTGTGAGTAGGGCCCTTGTGCTGGCCTGATTTTACAGTTAACTCAGGGGAACATTGTTTTTTCACAGGTGCAGTGGAGTTTGCTGGAGGCACATTTGAGGTACAGACTGCTTCTTTGAGCCCTTGGAAGCACAGGATGAACCCTGCCCCCTTTCCTTCTCAGAGTCTAGGTTTTTGTCCACCTCAGTGCCAAACAAGACCTCACCAAGCATTTTTTGTTCACACTTTGGACAAAAACCCCTCTCCTGCTGTGCCCTGGGTGTCAGCAGGGCAAGTACAGTCTCTGGAGAGCTGTGACCCCACATCCCCATCCTCACTCCTGTCAGGGGAGCTGGGTGAGGTCCCACACCCAATGCCACCTGTCCTTGTGCACTCACACAGCATCCAAGGGAAAAGAAGGATCTGTGTGGCAAGCACCGTGCTGGCTCTGCACAGGGAAGGTGGTTTTTATTACTGTCATTATGAATTACTGACTTCTTGACACAGAGATGCTCTGCTCTCCCTCTGCATGACTTTACCACTACAAAGGAGATTATAACCATGCACATCCTAGCAAACAATTAAAAAATGGAATTTTATGGGAAGTTTGTTTTCTTCAAATTACCCCCTCCACTGCAGAGCCAGTCCAAGGCCTGTGTTCACCCTAATGAGCTGGGTGCCCCAGGAGCAGCGTTTCACACAGATGCTGCTGGTGCTAACTCAAGTCAGCCGCAGCTCCCGGAGCAGCCGCTCCATATACGGCCACAGGCAAACCGGGAGCTGCCGGGGTCAGGGACAGCCAGCCCGGAGCCAAATATGGAGCCCGTGCCCCGGCCTGCACAGCCCCGCGCCCACGGGCACCGGGCCGGGCCCCGGCTCACACAGCCCCGCACCCACGGGCAGCCGGCTGGGCCCGGGCTCACACAGCCCCGCACCCACGGGGACCCGGCGCTGCCCTGAAGGATGTGGGCTGGAAAACAGAGCCCGGCAAATCCAAAGAGGGAATCTTCAAGCATCCCCTGACTTGGTCTGGAGCTGCTTTATCCACGACAGGTTCAAGCAGACCTCGGGAGAGGCGCATCCGGCTCAGAGCAGGACAAAGGGACCGATCCTGCTCTCCCGACAGACGGAAATGTGCTCCCAGCTCAGCTGGGAGCTTGCCTGCTGAGAAGCCAATGTAATTCCTCCGACCACGTCAACACAGGAGCCGCTGGACTCGCTGCGTGAGCACNTCACACAGCCCCGCACCCACGGGCAGCCGGCTGGGCCCAGGCTCACACAGCTCCGCACCCACGGGGACCCGGCTGGGCCCCGGCTCACACAGCCCCGCACCCACGGGCAGCCGGCCGCGCCGGGAGCGCCAGGAGCAGCAGAGAGTGTGGGGAAAGTGCTGCCCTGAAGGATGTGGGCTGGAAAACAGAGCCCGGCAAATCCAAAGAGGGAATCTTCAAGCATCCCCTGACTTGGTCTGGAGCTGCTTTATCCACGACAGGTTCAAGCAGACCTCGGGAGAGGCGCATCCGGCTCAGAGCAGGACAAAGGGACCGATCCTGCTCTCCCGACAGACGGAAATGTGCTCCCAGCTCAGCTGGGAGCTTGCCTGCTGAGAAGCCAATGTAATTCCTCCGACCACGTCAACACAGGAGCCGCTGGACTCGCTGCGTGAGCACCATGAAACACAAGGATATTGCTAATTTTCATCATGGCTAAAAATAGATCAAACTGGAGGAGTTAATACCACCCCGAGGAAATAATTCGTGTAGAGGGTGTATAAAAACATTCTCAGCAGACTTAAAGCTCTGGGTAAGAGGTTTTGGTGCCTGCCTCTAACAGCAGCAGGAGGAGCAGGGGAAGCTTTTCTCTGTTGTGCTCTACAGCTCAGAGGGGAAAGAATAGGAGCCATTCCTTCATGAACTGTTCTGTACGGCTAAAATAAGGGAAAGGTCTTTGGAGTTGTAAACTCTTCTGTCAGTATGACCTGGTAAATTTTTTTCCCTGAACCAGTTACATTTTTAATTAACCATTTCCTACAATCCCTACATTTCAGATCCAAGTAGTTTTTATTACTCTCAGGTCCTTAACTTGTCCAATCTCCACTGCTTACTGAGAACACACTTTGAGATCCCTCAGAATTTTTAAGGAATTAAAGAAAACCAAGCTTTTACCCACTCTACCATTAACCTCTGCCATGTAAACTAGGAGCTCTGAGTTGGACAGGAATCAGCATTTTGATCCCCTGAGAAATCACTTTATTTTTTCAATCATATCATCAATTTTTTATACACACATCCTCACAGCCCTCCCAGCATGTCACAGTGGAACAGTCTCTGGGTTGTGTTGTCAGCTCCAGGAGGTACAACCACATCCCAAAATGATGACTGTAGCTCCAAAGGATGATCACAAACCCTCTCTGCTTGTTTTTGAAGAGCTGGCAAAGCTGGAAATCTACTTTTTTTTTCTGCTAGAAAAGGCACCATTGTAAGGCAAGCATGAAGTTTGGTCTTGGTTGCTCTCAGGCTGTCTGTAGTCAAAGGAGGTAATTCTCTAGAGAGCCCTACAGAAAAGCAAGGATGGTGTTGATGCATGAGGAATATTAGTTTGGAACCCTTGTTTTCTGGCCAGACAAAAACAAGTTGGAAGATTAAGCAGCAGCGTTTTCTCCCAGCTCCTCAGACAAGTCTTCTGGCCATAGTGATGAGCACTTACACAAGAGCAGTAAATGCTCCAGAGAAACAGGGCACCAACCGCTGGGCAGGAGGGACATTGAGCTGCCAGATCCTGTTATTTTATGGGATTTTATTTAGAAAACTTCCATTAACTCAGGCAGTAGAATAGCACTGGGAGGGAAGGGCCAAAAATAGAGCAAGAGATGTCTGCTGCTGCTTCAGGGTGTTTTGTCTTACTTGAAAGGGCACACGTTCTCCTCGGGACAGAGCCTGGGAGATGGTTCCTGCTGCCCATGTTTGGGAAGGAGCGAGGAGCCTTTCTTCAGGATGCGCCTGTCAACACACAGCGCTCGCTTCCCAGGAAAGCTCTCCCAGCTGCCGGAGCAGGCATGGACAGCGGCCAGCGCCCTCCCAGAGCCCGCACCTCGGCCTACGTAAACAGCTGTCATGTCTGAAGCCATTCTGGCCCGTGAAGTGCAGCTCACTGCAGTTGGCAAACACGAAAATCCCTGTTTATTCCGAGTGCTCCTGACACATTGAGCAGGGCCGAGAGCAGCAGTGGAGAGCCGGGAATGTGCCCGGAGTCAGCGCAGGAGCTGGGAAGCTGAGCAGGGCCCTGAGGTTTGGGACCAGCACTGGTGGGGCAGGAGGATTTATGGAGACACAAAAGCACCAAGAACTGAGAAGTGAAAGATAGGGATGGACAGAGAGTTAGTTGTAAGGAAGGGAAGAGGCTGGGGGCAGGAGTGGAGGGAATGAGCAAAGATGGATAGAAATCAGAGGAAAATCCCAGTGGGATGGAGACGGAGGGATGGAAGGAGAAGGGGTGGGAGCAAGTGAAGTCAGTGCTGCCAAGAGGAAGGGCTGCATCCTCTAGAGCTCCCCACTGCCCTGCCTGGGGACAAGGATGCCCTCGGAACAGCCTGTCTTGCTCACAGGTTCCTTCACCCAACCCCAGAAACAGAAACACATCCTGGTTTCTCTGCCTCAACACACTCAGGAGAAAAACAATTCTTAAGGTGAGTGGAGATGTTTTACTTCTTGCTGATGTTCCCAAGATAATACTGAAAGGAACATTTAATGAATTAAAACTATTTTCTCCCTGTTTTGGCTTTCAGGGTCTGTTCCTGAGACAGAAACCGCTCTAGGGCAAGTTATTGGTGGTTAAGCAAAGTCTCACCACCCCACAGTGACCTTGTGCTACAAAATGCACGAGCTATCAAGATTCCCTTCTTTTCCAGTTACAAGCCAATAATGAAACATTAAGCTTTCAACAGAGCATGGGCACATTATAAAAATGAGTGTAGAATTGTGAACAAGTATTGCCCCTCACTTGAGTATACACCAGAAATTTAATTTACTGTTCTTAGATCTAATTCCCATCAGCGATGTCAGTAACAAGAGTAACTATATCAAAGCTGCCAAGAGTACAAACAGGGGATGTTTGCCAACAAATCAATCCATCAAAAATAAAATTTTAACCCCAAAGTGAGAATAAACTTTCCAGAAAATGCTGCAACATTTTAGATTCTCTTCCAAATCTTTACTCATTGGGGAAAAAAAACCCCAAAAAACCCCAAAAAACAAACAAAAACAAAAACAAAAACAAACCAAAAAAAAAAAAAAAAAAAAAAAAAAAAACAAAAAAAAAAAAAAAAAACAAAAAACAACCCCACCCACAAAAAGCCCAACAACCTCCCCTAATAAGCAGAATGAGGTAGGGATGATGCTGTGGGACCTTGGTCCAGTGAGCAGGCAGCATTCCAGCCTCAGCTCCAGCCAGGACTGTGCTGGCAGTTCAAGAGCCAACTTCTCCCATCACCACCCCACTGCAGGGAAACACTTATTTTAAATACTTTTTGGAACTGAACTTCACAGAAAGGGTCTATCTCATTTGGTATACACAGGCACACACACAGAGCACAGTACAGTCTGTGCTGCTGGCCAAGAAGGGGTTTGGGCTGGTTTTTTTCAGTCTTGTTATTTTTTCAGTTTATAAATAAATCTCTTGCTGGACAATAGACATGTTTTGGAAATCTATTTATGGACCACTGGAACCCAAATTAAATTTACAGTCTGAGTGCTGCTGTTTTGATCCAACAACAAACTTGCTGACTGTGGCTCTGCTGTCCTGGCCCTTGGCAAGGGGCTTCGGCATCGCTTCTGTGGCTCCTGTGTCCCAACCTCCACACAGGGGAAAACCAGAGATTTCATTAATTTCTTTCCCAATGATGGGATTCAATGGCTGATGCTTTATTGTGAGGATTTAAAAGAATTATAAAGAGATTTCTTTTGATGTTCCCAGCCATTGTTATATCATTGGTTATAGCATCAGGACTAAAGGAATGGCCTCAAGTTGCACCAGGGAGGGTTTAGATTAGGAATCAGGAAAAGGATTTTCATGGAAGTGGTTATGAAGCATTAGAACAGGCTGCCCAGAGAAGTGGTGGAGTCACCATTCTCTGGAAGTGTTCAAAAAAGGTGTGGATGTGGCACTTGAGGACATGGTTTAGTGATGAACATGGCGCTGGGTTGATGGCTGGACTTGATGACCTCAAAGGTCTTTTCAACCTTAACAATTCCATGATTCTGTGATTCTCTCCAGCTCCTGCTGAAGGTGTGTCCTGAGCTGCCTCTCCCAACCTCACAGCTGGGATCCAGTACCAGGACAACAGAGAAACAACACCTCAGAACAGATCTTACACATTTGATCTTACACATTTCTCAGTTCAGTTTCAAGACAACACCAGATTTAAAAGGGGAATTTTTTTTTTCCATTTCCAATTCCAGCCTTCTGGGTTCTGGATAAGCAAAAGCAACTACAGCTTTAAAGCAGTTGTACTGTAAGCTAAGAATGGTTTTAAAGATGCTGCTTCATCCTTAGTGGGAGCAAATCTTTAAATCCCAGAAGCAGCTGCTTTGTGCAGGAAGGTGAGGTCCAAACTCCAGGTGATGCTACTGGTTGTGGCCAGACTTGCAGCCATCGATGCTCCAGAAGCTTCAGAGTGTCTTGAAGATGGATAAGCTGAAATGTAAGCAGTGAATGGGAAAAGTGCAGTGCAAGAAATGTTCAGCAAACTCCACTGGCAGCCAGCAGCAGCAAGGTGGAAACTAAGAAGTGACTTTCCTTGGAGGAATGGGCAGAATGAGGAATGCCAAGTGCTGCCAAGACAAACTGACTTGTCACAGGGTGTCCTGTGGACTGAGCTGTGGCCACACTGCCACAATCCACTGCCACTTTTTGGAATTCGAGTAAAAACTACTGGGGGTTTTAGTTTGGTTTTTATATGTCTCACCTCATTTCTCAAATGACCTTGCCTTTCTCACCCAGTCCTTAATGCAGAAGCTCATCCTTGCAAATGAGCTGCAAAATGCTTAGAATTTCTCCTCCCACTACAACCTAATTTGTAGGAGTAAAACAGCCCAGCAGCTCAGCCACGGATTTAAATGTCACAGATTCCTGACGGCCCCCTAAGCTCATTGTCCACCCCAGCACACAGCAACAGGGCTCCCTTCCCAACAGCCTCAGTCCTGGCCTCCATCACAGCTTTCCTTGCCTTTACTCTAATATTCCAGAAGCTTTTTTTTTTTTTTTGTCTAGAGTGGGATTTTTTGCTTTTATTTGTGAATAAGCCAATTTCTCCCCCCTATATTAGCTTAAAACTCCAATGTGCCAGTTCTGGTGGTGCCACTGTAAATATGGTCAGAGGGTGGGAAACCTGCAGGCAAGACCAGCAATGACCTGGCTTGATCACAGCTTTGCCAGGTGTCTCCCAGCAATTGCTGTCTCCCTCCTACTTCTCTCTGCCTGGTAGAACGTCTGCCTATTTTTAGGTCTGGGTAATTATCACCACAGAACTCAAAGCTCTTCCTTGTTCTGGTTATTTTAAGCAGAGCATTACACGACTGGTGCCATCGTTGTCTCTCCCTATGGTTTCTGGTCTGGAGGGAATGAGATTGAGGACAAACACAGCAAAACCACCATGAACTTACAGGACCCAAATCAAACACAGGAGGCGGGAAAAGTTCATGCTGGACTTGTGCTGCTCTTTTTTTTCATTTTCCAGAAATTCTACAGTGTCCAGATGGACTCCATATGTGCTGACTCTCCCTGCAGGGCCCTTTGGGAAAGCCCAGGGCATATCCACACAAATCCTGCACAGCAGTACGGGTTTGATGTGGTTAGACCCCAGCAGCTTAAAACTGGTTTATTTGGAAATGGTTTTTACCACCAGGCACCCACCGACCCTGGGCTGCATCAGCATCACCAGCCCAAGACCTGAGGCAGGAGGGAACAAGGCTCCAGCTCCCACTGAGAGCAACAACCACATTCCTGCTGCTCACATGGGGTTTGGGAGACACTTTTTAAAAGCAAGAAAAGGTGAAAGGATGCAAAGGGACCACCATTCAAAAGCAAGGCTGGGGGAACATCCAGGCTACCAAAAGGTTTTTGCAATTTAACCTGGAGGTTACATCATGTCTGGCAGCACATGGGCTGTCTGCAACAGGGCTTTAGCCAGGCATAAGGTACCACCCCACAGACCAGATTTTGGAACACAAGCCAAAAACATAGCTGGAACAAAGGACAAAGTCTGCACCTCCCAAAACAAGACCACGACTTGCTCCAGAAACCATAGAAAGTTACATAAATGAAAAAGCTGATTCATGAGAACAAAAATAAAAGCTTCTCTCATGGATTATAATGCCATTGTAACTGCATTCATTCAATAACCCAAGGCCTAAAAACTTGTTAAATCCCACATCAACAACAACCAAGTCCAAAGATCCTTGTGCATTCAACAAGTTTTTCCTACCAGAAGAACCAAATAGGAAAGTTAACGTCACCTCCATGTACTAAAGTCCTGGGGGGATCAGGATTCTCAATAGAGCCAAGGGCACTTAGAGACCCAACTCCCACTTTTAGTTACTCAGACACAGACTGCAAAGAGAATAAAATCCCAGGGGGATTTGGCATTTAGTTCCCTTGGGCTGCTTTGGGAAGTTCAGCCGGCAACACCGGCCTGGCCCCTCTGGGTGGCACAGCCCAGCACAGCTGAGCAGGTTCCTATTGCCACACTGCCAACTTGCTGTTGGAGTTCAAGGAATTACTGAAGAAAAATAAGAAACCTTTTCTCTCTTGCTGCAGCAAGGAGGGTTTGAGTTCAGTGTTCCAGCAGGGATTTTCAGTGTCACTGATTTGGTGTCATACACGCAGTACGGCCAATTCCACCACACCTCAACTGCAGTCAAATTCTTACAAGATACTAAAAAGCCACAAATAGCTCAGAACTGTCTTGCTGCAACATCCAGTGTCTGTTTAGCTACTTTCCTCCTGCAGTGGCCAAAAGCAGATTCCTTTACCCATTAGTCAAGTAGGAGGACAAGTAACATTTCCTTATTTATATCTCCCCAGCTTCTGGCACACAGCAGCAGCAGCACTGCCTAATGAAGCCCTGATGACTTTTTAATGTGTTTTAGGTTTACTTTCTATGAAGGCACCTTAAGGATCAACGTTATTATCACAGCTTAAGGCAAATTCTGCTCCTTAACAAATGATACCCCAGCACTGAGGAAGAGTGTAGGGGTGAATCCATTCATCCTTTAGCACCTGCCTGTCAAGGACTAATGTGGTGTTACCAGGATTCTAACAGAGAACATCTTAGCAGCAGCACCTGAAGTCCATGTTTAAAAGTACCATTTAATAAACTTCACATTTTGTTCCAGTACATGAAAATGGTTCTGTCAGCTGAAACCCCACCTCTTTTCCTACTGAAGCACTGAATTCAGAAGTAAATCTTTCTCTTTTTTGGCTGCAAGGAAAAAGTGGTGGGGCACTGAAAGGGCTCCCCAGGGAATAGTCACAGACCCAAGGCTGCCAGAGCTCCAGGAGCATTTGGACAACCCTGCCAGGCACAAGGTGGGATTGTTGGGGTGTCTGTGCAGGTCCAGGGGCTGGACTTGATCCCTGTGGGTCTCTTCCAACTCAGGATATTCCATGGTTCCATGAAAAGAAGGGTGACACAGTGCATTCTCCTTTAATTCTCCTCCTTCCTGGCTGTTCCCCAACACATTTTCAGTTGCTCATTCTGCATTTCCTGGCCTGTCCAGGCTCCTGACTGCCTTGGCACCATCCAGTTGCTTTGCCCAAGAGCCCAGCTCAGTCTCAAGCCTACCAGAGATGCACAAACTCCTGGGAGTGTTCTGGAGGGCTGTGCAGATCAGATGCGCTCTCCTTTAGTCAGGATATCTGTGTCCTCACCGCAGCCAGAAATTACACATCCCTCTCCTCTGCTGAGATGACTCTGTTCATTCTGTAAAAGGCTTAAAGGGGGTCACTATTGCCAAGTCAAAGTCATTCAGATGTCAGGATATGCCAAAGCTCTTCTCCACAGCAGTCATGGTCTGCTCAAAGACTGCCTCCCCAAATACAGACTCTGCGTGCATCCAGAGACTGACTTTCTGTTTCTTTGGGAATTTTCCTTCCTTTTTTCCTTTTTTTAAAGTTCTGTGAAAACTGACAGCAATGCCCAATGGGATTATTTGCCTGGATTTCAAAACCAAACAAACCCCACACAGCCAAAACTTCTATTTGCAGGGATTTTGATGCAAGATTTTAACATTTAAAATCTCATTCCATCATCAGCCAAAAAATAGAGACGTTTGCTCATGGGATGGCAGCGAGCCTTTTTACACTGTACTACTGTGCACATGGAACATAAGATCCCCAGCAGCTGGGCAAGGGAGAAGTTAAAACCCAAAAGTCCCAGGAAGTTCTGGCAGCACTGGAGTTGGTACTAGCAGAGGCACCAAACCTCCCTGCCTACTTTTTGTAGACAACTCAAGAGTCTGAACACAGAAAAACAGTGAGTGCAACTGAAGCTTCCAACTGCTGAATGCCAGGAGGCGTCCCCAGTCTGGAGAGGTGACACTGACACCTGTCCCCTCACACAAGGAAGGTCTGATTGGAGACATGGAGGGTGCCTGACTCCTCTTCACTCTGCTCACACTGGGCTCCAGGCCCCAGGAGCAGGGACAGCAGCAGGAGTCTCCCCTCCCTTCACGTGATCTCTGCAAACAACCCCAGCAGGAGCTGTGTTTGATTAGGGATGAACTTTGCTCGGGCAGCAGCCTGAGTCTCTGGGGAGTCTCTGGGCACTGCCTGGCAGCAGCTCCAAACTCCTTACCATCCAAAGCCTGCCCACCCTCATGCAGGGGCTCTGCACAGGCTGCTCCCAAACCTCATCTTATCCAGCCCCAGGTCCAGGCAGGATTATCCAGGAGACACATCAGGGAAGCACAGCTCCTTACTGGGATCACAGACACTCAACCTGCATAAATCATGGAAAGAGACCCTCTCCACCCAACTCCAAAGACCCGTCCCTGAGCATGAATTCACCACTTCTTAGAATCACAGACTCACAAAGTATCCTGAGTTGGATGGGACCCTCAAGGATCATCAAGTCCAGCTCCTGACCCTGCACAGGACACCCCAACAATCCTGTGCTGTGCCTGAGAGCACTGTCCAAACAGTCCTAGAGCTCTGGGGCTGTGACCATTCCCTGGGGAACTGTTCTGTGCCTGACCACCCTCTGGATGAGGAATCTTTTTATAACATGCAGTCTGAACCTTCCCTGACACAGCTCCAGCCATTCCCTGGGGTCCTGTCCCTGGTCAGAGAGCAGAGGTCAGTGCCAGGCTATGCCTTGGCCGGGCTCCACGGAGCTCTGAGTTGGGAATCTCCTCCAGTCACACAGCAGTGCTGCTTTGGGGGCCCCAGCCCAGCTCACAGCTAACACGGGGATTCTTGCGCCATCACAGGGAAAAGGAAGGAATGAGCCAGGGGAGGCAAGACTGCCTCTCCAAGCAGCAATAAGGACTAAAAAAGAAGGGATCAAACCATGGCCTCAACCCATTGCTGTCTCAGGCTTTTGCTTCATTCAGCAACAGGAACGACTTGCCAATATTCACATATCAGGATGATTTTTTTGACCTTTTGTAATGACTACTGAAGTTATCCAGAATAAACATATCTTGCAAAATCAAGCTTCCAGACCTAGGCTTGCTCTTATCTTCCTTTAGGTGAGGATGTAAAGAAGCACTGACGTATGGCAAACCATAGCTGTAACCACTGCACTGACACCGCCCACGAACCACTGCAGCACCCGAAATTGTCATCATCCAAAGGAAAACACCACCATTACAATACTAAATAAATTGACCCTTGGCAATTTTCTAAGTCAGTCTTGTGGCATTTGACTTTTATAAGCCTGAAAACTGCTCGTCTGGTCCAAAATCAACAGAGAGAGAGCTTCCTACTGCGGAATACAGGCTCCATTATCTCAGTTATGCACTGACAAAGCATAAGCAGCAGCCGAATATGAACTCTTCATTTATTACACACAGTTGTTTTCTGCAGCAGATGTGGAGCTTGGCAGGCTGAGTTTCCCTGGAAGTCCCCATGTGCCTTGTCACAGCACCCAAACTCGGTGCTGAGTTAAATAAAAATGAACAGATCCACTCCTCCCAAAGCCCAGAACTAAACTGACAACACCTGAACAGCACAGGGATGAGAGTGGCAGGACCTTGGAGCACTCCCACCCATCAGCCAGCTGTTCTGTGTATTCCTGCTGTCTCCACAGCCTCAGCATCTCACTGGACTCTCTTACCTGAGTCACAGAACAGGGAAAGGGAAACTTTTCCTGTGTGGAAGGAAAAAAAGTCCCTAAGTCCAAGCTAACTCTGTCACAGACTCCCTGAACAATTTCCTCTTCACCTCTCAGAGCTCCCGTTCCTGAGCTATTCATCAGCAGGAATAATTATTTTTTCAAATCACTGCTTATTTACTTTCAGGGATCATTTCTGGCTGATTCTACAAACAGTATCAATGCACCACAGCCCAGCCCCACAGATAGGCTTTGCACATGGACTGTAAAGGAACTCACCACACAGAAAACTGATCTCCAACAAGATAATGAGGCTCAGTATCACAAGATGCAGACAACTCTCTGACACATTATATATTCCTAAATACTCAAAAATTTACCACATGGCTGAGAAAAGCAGGGGAAAGGCCCTGAAGGTGCCACTGGTCACCTGACTATGTGCTCTGGAAGCTCTAAAAAGTCTTGATAGTCTGGACCTCACCCCCATTGTGAGGTTCTTAATCTGTTTTTTTTCAGCCAGCCTCTTTCTGAAAACCAGAAGAACCATTTCTCCTTTACCTTCAGCTTCATGGAGATGCCAGGACGGGTCTGTGCAATGCAGGCAGCAACTCCACCCTGTAAGAACTGACACAAAGAGCACAGGTCCCACCTCAGTGCCCCTGAGACTTCACCCTCTACATCAGCCCAGCACTCCAATAATATTTCCTGGGAAGCAGCCTGAGATAACAACACGCACAGGGCTGCAGTTTGGGGGGTTTATTGAAACAGCTGCTCCTGTAATTATTTTTCAGAAGCTGTGGATTTCTGCTGATGATGAGGAGCCTTGCACAGCAGAGGGAAAACAGGTTTGGTTGTGCTTGTGTGACAAGCTGAACTCTGGTTAGCAAAAGAGTTAAAAGCACAGACGGCTCTGCACGAGGCCCCTGTGGTTTACAATAAAAGCAAAGTTTATTTCCTGTATGGTTTAGCACACAGAGGCTAAATTAACCGACAGGACTAAAAGTTTACAGCATTAATTGCTATTTCACTGCCTTTATATTGCCAGGCATTTATTCTTTAAATAAAAAACTACTTTAAGAAGAAATACAACATGGCCTCAGGGATCCAGGTGCTTCTGATGTGTATTACTTTTTATCTTTGAAGAATTCATATACCACAGATCTTATTTAACAAAGAGTCTTCTTGCTGACTGCTGCTCTAAAAGTAAACCAAGTAATTTTTTGAAGAGAACAAAGCTTTTTTCTTCAACTAAAATACCTAAATATCATAATACAAAGGAAGAGAAAAAGCTATGGATTAAATACAAGTTTTCCTCCTCTTTCTAAGAAGAGCCAGGCTTTCTTGAGATGGAACAGCATCCAAAAAGCTTCCTGGAGGGGAAAGATTCAGCAGAGCCCAGCTCGTATGGGCAGCAGTTTTCGGACCCAGTAATTAATTGCCCTGTATAACATTTCAAGTGTGAATCATCCTGGAGGCCCCACATTCTTCTCTATGTTACTTCGACAAAATATTGTCTAAAAACTGTGTCTTTAGGAGGGAGACATAAATTCTTCTCACAAGACCTGGCCACACTGCAGTTTCTAACACTTTGGGCAGCTGAAACAATACAGGAGTTGGCCAAGCTCTGCTTGCCATAGCCAGGAAAGCCAGTGCCTGGGGGGTTGCTCTCAGGACTGCTCAGGAGACATCCTGAAGTGACTCTTTCAGGAATTAAGAAAATGGAGCACTTTCCAACACAGTAACGTTGTTACCATCACCAGGCTGCTCTCACCCACTGCATCCTTGCAGCCCAAAGGGAAGTGCCACCTTCACCCCAGAGCAGGAGCACTAATCTGGATGCTGCCCATGCCTTGAAGCCACGACCTAGAGCCACTTTGCAACTCCCCACTGTCTTTTTTAAGTTTTATAGATCCCTCTTGTCACCATGGTATCTACTTTTTTTTTTTTTTTTTATCTAAACCACAAGCTTCCTTCTGCCTCAGTGCAAGCCAGCATCTGCTTACCCCAATCAGAAACTAACATAAATACACACTGCGTTTTATTTTTTCAAAGTTTAAGTCCCCAGCTGTTTATTTGCTGTAGGATGGAGTTCTCCAGGCCTGGGCAAGCAGCCAAAAAGGCTTCATTCCCCTGCTGTTCCTCAGTCTCTGCCTAATGCTGACGGCTGGCAGTGGGAGGTGATGGCTCTCCCAACATCCTCCAAGCTGCCAGCTCGGATCCCAAACCATTCTATGGAACACGGAGCTGTCTGTCCAGCTGCTCCTCTGTTCATCCACGTGTCAATTCCTGGGAGAACATTTCCCAAGTTAGTGTTCTGGATTTACTTTGATCTTTCCACAGCATGCACAACAAACCCCAGTCCTCTGCAGGTGAAGGGAGCCTCTCACAGGGACACCGTAGCACATTTTAATGTGATGGAAGAGAACAGAAATTTGGAAGAAGAATGCTCAGACAGAAAGAGTCCATGGACTGAGGTACCAGAACCAAGGGACTTCTTTATCTGCATTACAGGGTGGAATTTCCAGTTCTTAATCAGGATTACTGGGGCACTAACAAGGAAATTTGCCAACTTGCCCCTTTATATTTCTATTCACATATATTGTATTTCCTGCCTAGGGTGTGGGGCAAAAAACCAAAACACTAAACATTTATTAGCCATAAATCAGCTTCACTTGAACTTCATTTCTATCCATATCCAGTGAGAATGTTTTGGGATATCTTTTTAATTCATTCACTGAGTTATTCTGCTCCTTTCCTGCTCTGCCAGTTGTTCTGCAGCTGCTGCTCTAGCCAAATACATTTGCAACATGTGGACAGGAATGTCTTGGATAAGCAGCATTAAGTGTTTCCTAAGGAATAAAATCTTGTCCTGCTGTAGTTCATGGCAGAATTCCCAGTGATATAAGCACAGCCAGAGGTTGATCCCATGAGGTGAATACAGATGTGCTGTTTAAACCTGCCTGGCAATGAGTACTCCCATAAAAACATGGCTTTATGTGAAAACTGTGATTATTTTTCCCAGAGGCTTTGAGTTTGCTGTTTCCATGAGGCTTTTCCAGTTGACTTGGATCTACCCTAAGGCAGGAAAGGTGTCTGATCATCCACCCTAAACATGAGCTATCTACTCAGTGTGTCAGCATCTGCACAATGATCTGGTCTTGGAATCACCAAATGCTTGTGTCGTATGTAAGAAATGCTGAGACACCAACCCAACATATCCCAAACACACATATATATTCTTTTCCACCAAACATTTTTCCTGGACAACATGGTCTTATTTTTTTTTAATGCAAACTGTTAAAATAATTTTGGGAGCAGAGCCAATTTCATTCAAGAAAAAAAGTAAGCTTTACTGGGTTGGATCCAACACTTGTCTAGCCCAGTCTCCTGTCTCCACTGGTCACAGATCCCAGGGAAGAGCCAACAGACTGAGAACAGAGAGCTACACCACACCCAGCTTTCTTCCCAGACTCCAATAATTCACAGTTTTGAGTCAGAGGTGTAGTAGTAATGTTTAATAGCCCTTAATAGACTTTCCCCCTTAATTTGTCTCACTGCTTCCTGAGCCCGTGCACTTTCTGCTGTACACCACGTCCTCTGGCAGGGAGTTCCTCCCTGAAATCTGTGTTGTCAAACAAAGCATTTCATTTACTCTGAACCTGCCACCTGCCACTTTCACTTGCTCTCTCCCAGTTGTTCCAGTAGGAAAAGCTATTAATAATCCCTTCCTGTTTGTTCTTCCATGGCTGATGTGATGTTATCACATTTCAGACTTTTTCAGCTCTTTCTTTCTCAACTGCAGAATTCACAGAATCATGGAATAGTTTGGGTCAGAAGGAACCTTACAGACCATCCAGTCTCACCCCCTGTGGTGGGCAGGGACACCTTCCACTATCCCAGGTTGCTCCAAGCCCCATCCAGCCTGGCCATGAACACTTTCAGAGATGGGGCAGCCACAGTTTCTGCCTTATATGGTTGTTCCTCCCACAGTGATCACCTCATCCTTCTTTCTTACCTTTTCTCACTTTCTTACATCATTGAAAGACAACAATTCCAGTCTACTAAAGACAGACTTACCACACATTTATAGAGTGGTTTGTTTCTTTCTTTTGCCTTCTCCTATCCTAAACATTCCTGACATTGTTTGCTTTTCATGGCCACGAATATGGTATTTTTGCAGAACTACCTAGTATGGCTCCAAGACCTCTCTGCTAAACAGTATTTTAGCAGAGTTTAAACCTCATTCTTACACAGGACAACAATTGTCTCTTCCCAGTTTTCCAACTGGGACAGCAACAGCAGGCTGTTCTTACACTGTTTGCTTGGAGTCCAGCACAGACCTCTGTGAGAATCTCCTGGTAATTTCTGCAGATTGTAAAAGCTGCCTGTACATTCCCAAATCTTGATTGTTATCTGCTTTCTGTAACTGATGTGCAATCAACTACATAAGCCAAAAGGAAAATAAATAATCCTTTTCTCTTATCCCTCAGCAGGTTAGTTTCTTTCTAGAAAAAAATATTTTTAACCCGGCTAACACTTGTCCAAAACTTTCTCGAAGTCCAGGGATTCAATATTATGGATCACACTCCCTCCTACACTCCAGGCAGCTCAGGTGAGAGGCACAGCTTTCTCCTCTGACACTGCACTGATTCTCCTCCCTGCTCTGCCCCTGTCCATGCATCTGCTGGGAAAGAGCCCAGCAAAGAATAACATCCATTTGTGCAGCACTGGAAGATGGCTCGCAGCTCCCACATTTCCCTGAAATCCTTTTCCAAACCACAGCTGCCTTTGGCTCCTCTCTTCACTCCAACATCCCAGCAATCAAACAACAGGTAATAGTTAAAATTTTACACCGGAGCGCCTTTAGAATTTCCAGAGAGGCTGATTCATGCACGGAAACAGCCCCAGAAAAACTGAACTTCAGATCATTAATTAAAGAAATAAATCACCACATCCACGTCTCACAAGGGAAACCAAGTCCAGGAAGGAGCTGTAAGTCAGGATGTGAAAACAACTTCAGCTGTATCCTCAGAGCATGAACCTCAGTCAGGCCAGTTGGATGCTGACCCTTCACATTTTTTCTGGTGCTTTAAAGCTCAATTTCATTCTGCTGCCTTTTCAGCGCTAGAAAATGGCCTTTAACACTCAGCTGGAGGTGCTGCCCCAGGAAGCTCCTGGATGGAGGCTTTTTTTCTGGGACAAACAACAGTAGATAACCATTACAATTAAAACTCTTCGAGGCTTGATTAAATATCTGACTAACAAAAGCATTTAAATTTAATCATAAACTGAGAGTCTCCCCTATATACGGCCAGAGTTAAACAAATGGCATTAACACTGAATTTTCATGTTTGAGCAGAAACACTGACATCTCTGAACAGCACAATATTGATATAAGATGTGGATTTAGCTCAGGTTTCCAGCTCTCCAGTCAGTGCCAGGAACCGAGATCGGTACTTCCAAGGCTGGGGAGCACAAGGAACAGGCAGAGCTCACCTCTCTTTGGCTATGGCAACAATGCATCTTTAGCTCTTCTTTTTGTCATAGAGGGGGATATTTCAATTCTGTTTTGATCTTGAACAGCTGAATTCTGTCAGTGTTGGTGTAGTTCCCTTTGTCTCCTCTCTCCCCAATTCCTCCTTTCCTGGAAGGAGTGAGAATAACCTTGCAGAGACTCAAGTCTTGGCATCTTCTGCTCATTAACACAGATGCCAATTCACTGACTTCTACAGGAATTTTGTGAGTGTAAGTTTAATGCCCCAGGACAAGGAAAGTTCAGTGTTCAACTCTATAAATATTTATTTAAAACCCACAAGTGATTAGCCCTGACATGACACTGTGTGGATCCTGTCTCAGAACGTGCTGCAGTTCAGGGTTCAAGGGAAAGCCAGCACAAGCTGACAGCATCCAGCTTCTCCCCAAAATCTGCCTCTTCTCCCCAAGTAGAGACACAATCCTGATGCACCACTTTACAATAAACACTGTCCTACCTGCATATACAACCTAGAGAAATTCTCAGCAAAAAGCCTTTCCTGGCTTTAACTGTGGCGTAGAATTTTCCATCTGCTGTCAGAAACTGGCTTTATTCAAGCACAGTAGAATGTTTTTTATTTTGATATATTAAAACTATTGCAACAACTGCAGCCAATTTAGTCTCTGGCTCCATTAAAAATTTGAATGCAATATTTTAAGAAAAATATTTGACTTATCTTGAGTTTGGAACAATGACTTTACAAAAAACAACCCAGGAGGCAGATGGAACACATCCGAGCTCGAGCTGCATTATGGATTTTGTCTTCCATCCCAAAAGCTCTAACTCAGAACAACTCCTACCATTTTATTGAGAGAAACTCAGTTTGGTGAACACTGGGTATCCAAAAAAGTCCTTCACATGTATTATGTTTCCACAAGAGAGGGGTTTAAAAAGCCAATACCCAGCCTAACAAGTCAGTTCTCACCCATGGTATATACACTGCATGAGCTGAGTATCACAAAAACTTACATGCACTGTCAGACTGTTTTTATAACTACAGATGCAGCTTATTTCCCCATAATATGTGGGTTTACCTAAATTTGCATCACAGTACAAGAATATTTACCAAATATTTGTCTCAGTGTTTTCTTCCCACATGATCTGCCCTGCCAGGCAGCTGAAGGAAGTTCACGAGCTGCTCCTGACCGTCTGCTGCCGCTGCTTGGGGCTTCCGCAGCGACAAACGTGACCACAGACATCCGGGCTGGGACAGCACACTGGGAACCCTGAACGTGGCACCAGAACAAGGGACACTTGTGAGCCCCACTGATAAGGACTGCATGCACAGAGCCACCCTGCACAGAGCCACCCTGCTGTGGCTCTATTTGCCCTCAGAGCCACCTCCTGACACGGCCCAGCACCACCATGGCAAAGCTTGGACTTGATGAGCTTTGAGGCCTTTTCCAACCTGAATGATCCTCTGATTCCATGAAACCTCACAGCAGCCAAACAACACAAACACAAAGCACACAGACTCTGCTCATTCTCTGTAAGGGTGGCATTATTTGCATTTATTGTGACCATCTAAGAAAAAAACTCTTGAGGGATTTAAATGCAAAATGAATTTTTTTATATACAGTCTCCATGTATTACTTCCCTGGAATGCAAACTTCAGAAGGATGAAGCAGCCTCACCAACCCTCCCAAAGCCCTGAGCTGTTGAAAAGGGATAAGAGCTGGTGGTTACACATGCTCTCATCATCTCCAACAGCTCTCCTCCAGAGCTGTTCTCTCCTGGAATGCTCTAGGAAGGATTTGCCACTGGTTATATGTCCCCAGTAGCACCAACAAGTTCTCTGGTGCCTTACTGGGAAGAGAGAAGAGTAATTGTGAGCAAATGTTCACTCTCCAGACCATGGGCCACTTTCCTCCTCATTTCCTGGTGGGTGGGGAGAAGACCCAGATCCTTTAGCAAGCAAGGAGACAATACAAGAAAAATATGAATCCCCAATATACTTAGCTTTGTGAATGAAAAATAAATTAAAATATCCTTTCCTCTCTAAAACCATCCCTAAACAGCAGCAGGTCTGTATAATACTGAACTCTGACTCTGGGGATCATCTCTTCTTTCTGCTGTGTCTGAAGTCATAGTAGGAGGCAAGGAAAGGAAACCACCCACACAGCCATAAAAACAAGGGATGTGGGAGAGCTGGGAGAGATGGAAACGTGGGATGTAGATCACAAAGATGAAGTGCCTGGCTCTGAGGAGCATCTGGACACCAGACATTTGATGTGGCAGTTTCCACAGCCCACAGCACTGGCTGTGGCACAGGGCAGAGCTCAGCCCACCATATCCAGTGCTGGCACTTCAGTTCCACAGCCATAGCCTCCAGTTTCAGCCATACCCCTGGGACTGCAGGGGGCTGTTGGATGAACAAACACAATTTTTTCAAAGTACTCAAGACCTGTGCAGTTGTTGGCAACAAATGCTCACTCGTAAGACCGAGGAGAATTTAAACAGCTGGTTCCCTTCCACATGAGATCAATAAAATGGGCAATCCAGCTGCCTTCAGGAAGAAAGAGATTCTGGTGTTGGGCAATCTCTTGCCCCAAAATCAACAAAACACTAAAATCTTGTGGAGAAAATCACACACTGGATCTGTGCCATTCAGCTGCTTCCCTCCTTCTATCCTCTTCTACCAGGAGCAAGAGTCTAATGACTCCTAGGCCTCTCTGCCTTTCACCTTGTGAAGGACTTGAATGGGAGGCTGCAGTGAAAGCCCTCTCACAGCCAGCACAGTCCCTGCTCCTGCAGTGCTCTCACACTTCTGAATGTGGCATTTGCAGCTCATTTCTGTCTGTAGCCTCCACCACTGTCCCAGGCTGAGGAACACTGCTCACTTTGACTGTCTGCCATGCAGGAAGGCTCCTGGACAGCAGCTCCACATGCACCTTCCCATTTGGGTGTCCTCACCTCATCTTTGTAATTACAATGCCAGTGCATCCCTGCCCAGCCACAACTCACCAGCACAGCAGCCATGCTGAGGAAGATTAAAGACAAGGGGCCACTTCCCGAGCAAGACTTTCAAATACAGCAGGAAACTGGTGCTATAAGTATCACATTATGGGGTGAAATTCAAATAGGAGGCCAGACAAGATGTCAATCATCATACTTTCCAGGAATGCCATGAAACACACTCATGAAATGAATGTCTTTGCTTAGACATGAGCTTCACACAGTGTTTTTTCCTCACAGATACATCATACTGAATATAAACATTATGGAGAAAAGGGCCTTGGGGAAACATTTTATACACTGTAATGTGGCAAATTATACCATATAACAAAGCAGGACTTTGACAATGATAGACCACAAAATTTGGGCACCCTCCAAGACTCACAGCCCCAGGGCGTGAGGTGTGAAGCAACCTCAGCCCTTTTCCCTTCAGTGCAAGACCATTTCCAGTCTCAGAAAAGCTTCTTCATCTTACAGAAATGGGGCAGGAAGGAAGAAATTTGATACATATTTCTGGTTTTCTTCTGCTCAGGCAAATTAGCCTTTTAAAACCCAAAATAACACAGTGCTGGGTGTCACTACAGTACAAAGATGACTTAGCAGGAGTGAGAGCCCTTCCCAGGCTGATGTTACCCAGTTCAGTCACTTTGCTGCAAACAGCCTTGTCTCTGTTCCATCTCTCTGTAGCAATCTTCTCTGATGTGGATTTTCCATTCCTGGAGTGGGTTATTTCAAATTCAGCACCCGGAAAGGCTCCTCTGGTCCTCCTCTCACCAACAGTTTTAAGAGCCACTGAATCAACTTGTTCCCATTCCCTCCAAAGAGGTGCCTCTGTCTTACTTTAGGTTGAAACATCGATTAAAATTCTGGATATACTGGAAAGAAAACATCACGCAGTGAAGTGCTGGGCTGGTCCTGCCAACAGAAACACCCTCAGTGTATGCAGGAATCTAAGAATGTGCAAGTCTTGCTCATTACCACAAGATCCCTTGAGCTGCTCCAGCTTGAGACACAGGCACGAGTGTATGTGTGTGTATATATATATATATAAATATACACGTCATAAAACTGGCAATCATGTGCACATTATGCTCGACTTCCCCAAAAAACAGACTACACCAACGCTACATTCCAATTCCAGAGGCAGGGATGCACAAAGGAGCCTGAAAGGCAGCAGTTAGTCAGACTGGAGCTTTGTAACGTGTACAACCCACACAAGGAACAGGCAGCACTGTAGAAAACACTAAGCTAATAATTAAAAACTTAATTTAAAACCAGAAAAATGCAGCTGGGGATTGAGATCTGTGCTTGCACCCCTGGAGCTCAGTATCACCAGAAAGACAGAAATCAATAGGTGCCATGAAGAGGGCACTGATAAAAATCTATAGCAACTGAAGCAGTCAACTTGAAACCTATTAACAGCTGCATCAGAAAGAAAGGATTACTTTTCCAATCTGCTGCTTTCCTTCCAGATGATCATTCTGTACCAACCCAGCAGAAATCCCTCTGGATCTCTTTTATGAATGAACTACTCAGGATTTCAAGACCCTCCCCAGACCAGCATCAAATAATCCTCTGCTTTTCACCACCAGCACTGTCAGCACTGGCATCTAGTTTAACAAAAATGACCCGGGAAGGGAGGGACAGCAGGGACACCTGAGGCATAGGCTCCTGTGCCATCTGCAGCCCGTCACCCCAAGCTTACCAACTGGTATTTGATCTGCTGAAGCCAACAGATCAGTGGCTGCACTCAAGTAAAGGAGGAGAATGCAGCGAGGGCTTGTTTTTATCTTCTGTACATCACTGTCCTCCCAAAGTTTGGGGACCTGAAGCACGAACAGTGACAGGAAAAGGTCATCATACAGCCACAGCTCAGACTCTTTATCTCCTCGCAGTAAAAGTCACTGATCATTAACTGCAATAGCTGGCATTTTCTAAGTCTCTGGCATTTGTAGTTCTCCACCACATCCAGACCAAGTGCAACCAAATCCCCCGGATTTCAGCCTCGGAGCATCCCTCCGACATAGATCAAACAGAAACCAGATGATCCTGAGGACAGAGCTACACCTGAACCTAGGCACAAATCCCGCTATTTCTGTATCTATTTTTTTCTTTGAAAAACCCAGTCCGAGCTCTGCCTACAACACACTGGGGCCACGAAAAGCGAAACCCAGTATTCCCAACAGGGCAACAACCAGAGGCTACTGGGACAGCGGCCACACACGCCTGCCACAATCAACGAGGAATGAACTCATCAAAACCGAATGACGGGCGACACATTTAGAACTGAACTTCAAGAACAACAAGAATAAAACCCCAAATACCGGTGGCTCTGCCTTCCCAGCACAGGGCGAGGGGTGCGGGATCACCGAGAAAATGCCGCTTTCCGTCGGCGGCTGCCGCAGCACCGCCCGCACAGCGCCGGGCGCCGTGAGGGGACCGCGGCTGCCCCGGCCTCTCCCCACGCTGCCCGGCCGCCCCCCGCCCGGCACAAGTTTTCCCCGGGCGCCGCTTACCGCCGTGGAGCCGGAGGAAGAGGCGATGTAGACCTTGATGACCATGCTGGGAGCGGCGGGATGCGGAGCCGGGCGGGCGGTAGGTGTGTGAGGGCGGCTCGGGCGCGGGCTGGGGCTGAGGCGGGAGGGCGGGCGCGGGGAGGCGGCGGGAGCGCTCGCCCCGCCTCGCTCCGCAGCTGCCGCCGCCCGAGCCCGGAAGGGCGGAAAATGGTTTTTTTAAAAATTAATTAAATAAATANCCGAGCATGGGGGGCAGCCATGGTAGCGGCTGGTTCCCCTCAGTGCCGGCTCCCCTCATGGCCGCTGCCCTCACGGCCGGGTCCCCTCACGGCCGGGTCCCCGGGACCGATGGCCCCGTGCTGGGCTCCGTCGTTACCGGCTGCCCTCCAGCCGCCATGGACCTGCCCCGCTCCCGCCCTGCCCGCGGTGCGAGGGCAGTGGCAGCACCGCCAGCCCGGTGCCTCGGCCGCTCATCTGGAACCGGGCCACAAGAAGTCAGGGGTGTGTGGCTCTTTCTCGGAAATGGTGTTTAGAATTAAGAATTTCCTTCTAAACTTTATTGCAGCGTGGACGGTACTGCCTAAGTGATGTGCCAGCCCATGCCAAAGGACAGGTGGCACCCGGTGGAGTTCTTCGCATTCCTGTAATTATTGTAAAGTATCTTCCACACACAAAAAAAGAGCATCAAATCCCCCACATTTTTAATTGTTACAGTCATGGTGACATGTTACTTAAGGAAATTTATGTCTAGCACCTGTCTCCCACTTGCCTCTGGTACTCCAACTATTACCTCATATATATTTTATTATCTATTCTGATAGAAGGTTCACAATAAATGGAAAACATGTACAGTGATAAGCATAGGAAGCTGCAATTTTACACCTACAAGCTAAGATGAAAGCAAGACATTTGTTCTGCTCTTGGCAAAAAACAAGGAGGTATTTCTGAAATGAGTTTTCCAAACAAGCTTTCCTGTATGAAATTATTATTTTTCTAACAAAAAGATACTATCTTTTAAAAAACCCATTGAATTAAAAAGTATTGAATTAAATAATCTATATTTGCTTTATAAATTTGCCAATAGTAAAGGAAAGAAGACTGTTTTGAGGAGGACATGCCTGGATTTGATATTGCGATACTTACCTGAATCTTTGAAGCAGTCATGATTTTAAGTATGTTTGAAAAAGCAATGCACCAAAATTTATTGAGGATGATAATATACCATAAAAATGCCCTGGTTCAAGGAATTTCGAAATTTAATAAAATAAATGGTGTACTTTTTCATCTGCTTTAAACAAACTGAGTTAAATCCAGGAGATTAAAATTCTTCAAGGAATGTTTCTTCAGTTGTGTCTGTGCAGCCCCTTCCCAGCTGCTTGAGAAACACCCTGGGAATTCCTGTTGCCTCCAGCGTGTAACCTGATTCATGGCAAGGAACACAGGAGGGAGAAGCCACAGCTTATCAGAAAGAAAGAAAAAATGCAGGTGGAGAAGGGAGAGGGAGGGTCACTTGAACTTTGGGCTCCCCTGTCACACTCCTGGCTGGCTGCCAGCTCTCCTCTCCTTGGAGACTTGGAATCGGCTCCTCAGAGGTGAGATCCACCTGGAGCGAGCTGCACCTCGTCCTCCTGCCTCCTAAAAACGCTGCTATCATCATTACTCTCAAAACTGCACTCTAGGAGGCATTTCATCTTCATGAAGTGAGATTTATTAAGTTAGGAGCAATACACGAATCAGTATTGTTGACACAACTTGGTTTTCTTGACTCATAAAAGTAAATTTTCTACTTTATTGGTTGGAAAGTGTGATGTTTTCTATTCCCACGCTACTCCTGTAAAATTCATGATGTTGTTTTTGTTTTCACTGTTAAACACTTGTGAAGCTGTGAAATAACCTTTTCAATGTAGACCAAAACTTAAAGAAAAGAGACCAAATTTAGGTGCTCACCAAAGGGCAGCCCAAGGGATTGGCCATCCCAGAGTCATTCAGGGATTTCACATTAAAACAGTGCCAGTGATGGCAAAGATCCCCTTGCTTTTTCCTAGAGCACAGGCCATAATGGAGCCTTCTGACTGCTGGCAAATTCAGCTGTTTTAAAAAAGAACTGTAGGAGAATCTCACAATGAAAGATACTGCAGGAATCAACTGCAAATTCCCTCTTGTCCAAAAGCTCAGGAAGAACATGTTCCCCCATGTTCCACAGCTGCTTTGTAGGCATGGAGAGAAATTCATCCAGAATCCACCTGTGAGTAACGAGAGGCTGTGCCAGGGTCCAGTCCAGGATCGTGCCTGTGCCAGAGGAGATAATCTGGATGTGTGTGAAATGGAGAAGGTGTGATGGGCAAGGGACATCAGCTCAGCGCTCTCAACAGGAAATGAGAAATCCATCCTTCATTCCCAGTCCCAGCCTGGCAGTAACTGGAGCCAAAGGGCAAACCGTGACTCAGTGTGTCTCCTGGCTTTGCCCGTGTCCTGCTGCATCCCATGCCGTGGGAGGTGGAAACTGCTCCCCTGCTCAAAGACTTCATGGGAGCAGGTGGGGAAGTCCGAGAGATCTTCCTCATCTGGAAACTGAGCAAGGCCGGGTTTTCTTGATTTGCCTCTAATAGTGGCCGGCACACGGCAGAGGAGGTCACTCACGGGGCACAGAGCGGGGACTCTGAGAGTGCTGTTTCTCATCCGTCCAGTGGAACCAAAGAGTGACATTTACAGTACAGCTGCCCTAAAACTGCCTGGCCCAGCTCAGCACTCACAGACTCAGCTCAGTCCCCCCAGGCCCGGCTGAGCCCCCCAGGCCCGGCTCAGCCCCCCCAGGCCCGGCTCAGCCCCCCCCAGGCTCGGCTCAGCCCCGCCAGGCCCGGCTCAGCCCCCCCAGGCCCTGCTGAGCCCCCCAGGCCCGGCTCAGCCCCCCTAGGCCCGGCTCAGCCCCGTCAGGCCCGGCTCAGCCCCGTCAGGCCCGGCTCAGCCCCCCCAGGCCCCGGCCCCGCGCTGGCTGCCGGGGCGCGCCCCCTGCTGGCGCTCGGCGGGACTGCGGGCAGGGCCCGGCCCGCTCTCCTCGGCCCGAGTGGAGGAGGAAGAGGTGGAGAAAAAAATGAGGAGAAGGAGGAAAAGGAGGAGGAGGAGGAGGAGGAGGAAGAGGAGGAAGGAGTTGCCTCGGGCTCTGTGACACAGTGGAGGCCTGGGCACGTCTGCACTGGTGCCTTGGGGGTGGGGGTCAGCAGTGCTTTCAAAGAATCATGGAATCATTTAGGGTGGAAAAGCCCTCGGAAACCATGGATCCGTGGTTCACTCAGCACTGCCAAGGCCACCACTAACTCATTTCCCCGAGTGTTACATCTACACAATTTTGAACCGTTTCAGGGATGGTGACTCCACCACTTCCCATTTTTGAAGACAATCTCCCATCCAGAGTGGGGCTAGCCACACACAACTCCTTCCTTAGCATTTAATCCCTGCTTTTCCATGTGCTCCAGACTGGCCATCCGTCCTCCCAGCCCCGAGCCAGCAGCCAGCTTGGGCTCTGGAGAGTCCTGTGCCAGCTCCTGAAGGGCACTGAGTTACCTTGGAGTACCTGAGGGAAGTACATGGAACGGAATAAATACTACAGCTACAAGACTACAGATGCATCCAAGGAGTAACAGCTTCCACTGACAGAGAGCAGGTCTAGATTAGATACTGGGAAGAAATTCTTCCCTGTGAGGTTGGGGAGGCCCTGGCACAGGGTGCCCAGAGAAGCTGTGGCTGCTCCTGGATCCCTGGGAGTGTCCAAGGCCAGGCTGGACAGGGCTTGGAGCAGCCTGGGATAGTGGAGGGTGTCCCTGCCCATGGCAGGGGCTGGAATGAGGTGAGCTTTAAGGTGCCTTCCTGCAATTCTGTGATTCTATGAAGTGAAACATAAAGATAATTGTGTAAAAAACAGAGTTTGACACACAACTTACAAAGAATTCAAAGCCACAATAAGTCATTTTTCAGTGCTAGCAGGAGCTGGAGGCCTGAAAGATGATTTCTAGAACCAGTCTCTCATGGAAGGCTAACAGGAAATGCAGTAAAGACAAAATTGGGGCAGAAAAACCCAGTGAGATTTTTGCATGTGTTTGTGGAGGAGGAGGAGGCTGGGGAGTTCCCAGACAGGAACTCACGAGCTCGCCTGAGGATCTGTCTCGCACCGACACATCGGGTTGGGGTAGAATCCATGGACACAGCGAATAATAACAACCTAACCATTGCCAGATGTTCCTCCCTGCACCCTGGAGTGGGTAAAACTGCTTCCACACAGAGCCTCAGGACATGGCTGGTGCTCCCAGCTTTTACAGTCCATTCCCAGGGAGACTCAGCAACTGAGAGGGCTGTGACCAAGAAAACTCAGCAAAGTTTTACAAACCATAGTACCCTTACCACTGATTTTGAACTTCTTTTACTACAAGTCTTTCCAGCAGCCATTTAGAAGATTCCCAGAGAATTTGGGGGTGAACAAGTCTGTGAGCAGGGGGGTTGACCAAAGCTGACTCAGTCCTAGGACACCCCAAGGCCTCTGCAAAGTCCCAGACTGTGAATGCAGGGGCCATCTCCAAGTATGTAAAACCCCCTTAGACTTTCATGGCAGGCAGCAGATACTGATTTGCAGCTCCATTTCCCTCCTTCCAGCTTGCTCCGAGCTCACAGCCAGTGGGAACTGCAGGTTTCTCACAGGATGGGCTTGGGAAAGGCAGGATTTAGTGTTCAGAGCACAGAATGTGTTCTGTCCAGCCCAGTCCTGGGTCAGAGGGAGCCAGATAAGGCTGCTGGCAGATTTCAGGGTTGTGTCTTCTGCCTTGCAGGGCAGCAGCCCTTGGAGGCCCAGCTGAGCAAAGTGTCCTAAAACAACATTAACAGAAAGACTATTTCTGTTATTTGAGCTGAAAACCTGGTATCTCATAGAATCTCAGGATGGTTTGAGTTGAAAAAGACCTTCAAACTCATCCAGTTCCACCCCCTGCCAAGGGCAGGGACACCTTCCACTATCCAAGATTGCTCCAAGCCCCAGTCTCCAACCTGGCCTTGGACAATTCCAGGGATGGGGAGTCCACAACCTCTCTGGGCAACTTGTGCCAGTGTGTTGTAAGTGAAAATAGACATTTCCATTTATTTTTGTGCACCAAATCTGTGAATAATCTCCCTAGTGTTAGATGAGGAAATACCTTTTCTGGTTTAGAATGACTGATTGAACATCTGTCCTAGAATGGAGTGCCAGCATTTTGCTGTTGACTATCAAGGGAGTCCAGTGTGAGCTCCTCCTTTGGGACAGATGCCTGAAGCTCCCTGGAAGTCATTCCTTTATCCTCTTACCTGTGTTTTGTGTTTAATGCAAGTCTGGAGCATGTAGTCACCCCCTCCACCATCAGGGACCAGCTAAGAAGCTGTAGCTAAACCAAAGGTTTTACTGAACCTCAGATTAACAGATTCAATGAGAATCCTAAATTCCTCATCCTCATCTTCCTGAATTAATAAGCTCTAAATGTTTTATTGCAATCAATACTGAATTTGACACATAAATCAATTTTTACCCAGGACAAACCACAAAATCATCCAGGACAAACTGTAAAATTAACCAAGCACAAACCTCTTCTGTAGATCAATAATCCACTCATCCCAAAAGTTATATAAAATATGGCAGAAGGACACTTTAAACACCAGGTACAGAACACAAAAATGTGTTTTGTGATATTTTGACACAAAAATATGTATTAATATTACTGGTCATATGTGCCATGACTAGGACACACACAGAACCCTAATTTCCCTTCCTCTGAACTCGTGACTGTGGGGCTGTTGCACAGATAAACGAACCAGGCTGAGAGCAGAATGTGTGGAAAGGAATCTCCTCCTGTTCCAACCCCCATGAATTTTAGCACAAAGGAATGAGAAAGGAACATGTATCTGACTGCCTCTTCCAGGGAGGTGAGAAGGCAAACAGCCAAGAGCAACTTAGGTCTGTTTTGCCTTTTTTCAGGAATGTCCTGATGGACTTCAGTTCAAGAAGGTGGTCCAGGAGACATTCTGAAGTACTACAGATCTCTGATATCAGGAGCAGGCCCTCCTCCCCTGCAGGGCATTCCCAATTTTCAAACCATTCCTCAGGACTGGAGCCTCACTCTGTAAGTTCAGTGTGGGCTGTTCAGACTGTTCAGACCATCCTGTGCTGGACACTTTGGTTTGACAAAGTCCCATGTTTCTGTTTGCAGAATGGATGTTTGTACCTCTGGAGTCAACAACCCCTTATAGAAAGACAATTCAAATTTTAGCATGGAATTTTCTCAGGGAAACAGTGGCACACAAAAAGATTAATTTCTGATTTGCTGCTTTGATTTGAGATGATTTGTAAATTCAGTTTTAGGTGATTTTGTATGGAATAAAAAATGCCAGTTTTGGCAAAAACATCAAAAAAGTTACAAGCTACAAACTAATGCTCCAGAATAAACTTATTCTCCTGTCTACAACCAGGTTTGTAATTTCCTGCATAGTTATAGCCATTTATACTTGCAGCGTAACAGCATCTCACAGTAGCTTATCCTGTCTCTTTAGAGGAAAATCATCTTCTCACTAGTCATTATTTAGGTCAGTTTGTGGTTTAATGATTTTTTTTTTAAACAAAAGTATTGAGAAAATACAAAGGTGAAAAAGAAGGCAGGCAAACATGCAAAAGTTGGTTGTGAATTTTAAATCTGTGTTTCACTTGCACATTTTGGTCCAAACTGTTGGTTGTGCAAGTTGTTCAGATGTTGACAGACCCTCCAATAAATTCCTGTTTCTCTTCCACAAAGACTTCTCCCAGAATATAGAAAGGATGAGAAAGTAACTGCAGGGAGACAGGAGAAACCTCCTGAGGCAACTCAAGCACAAACGTTGATGGCAATGGAGAACTCAAGAGACCAAGAGCTCTTGAAATGTGTCGAAGGCCATTTGAAATTCAGAAGATTGAGAAAATTGTTGGAAACACTTTTAAAAATCTTGATTAATACAGGAGAACTCGGAGGAGGCCTGACTGTATTTGGTTACCTGGTTACACTGAGGCTGGAAAATGCCCTTCCCAGGATTCAGGAGGCCAGTCAGAGCCATCCTTAAATAATTGGTGTTTTTTAACAAAATAATTATGGCATTGATGGATCAACATTGACTGGGGGAAGGGGGAGAAAGGTGACTCTGTGGACAGAAAATTGCTCAGCTTAACTGCAAAGTGCAGGAAGATAATAAACTATTGACATCTCAGCCCTTGGAGAGGGAGGTGGCGTAAAAAGTGACAAATCAAAAAGTCATTGTGAATTTGTCAGGAATGGGGGAACAGCTGTTCAGGGAGCAGCACTGAAAGGGATCTGGGGATTACAGGGGATCAGGAGGAGTCTGAACCAACATGGTGATGCTGTTGCTGACTCTGCAAATGCCACACTCAGATCTGTTACCTAATTAACCTGATTACTGGATACAGACCTGGGCAGGAACGCCAGGTTGAGTCCAGAGGAGCCCAAGAATGACAAAAGGTTTAGAAAACACAGCCTATGAGATCATGAGGCCTCTGAGAATTTGTTTAGTCTAAAAAAAATGAAGTTTTAGGGAGAAAATGGTAATATTATGTGAAATGACACAGTCTGTAAAATGTTATTGGAATGTGATGCTCATTAATCATTCTTTGGATCTACTGGATACAGCACAAAGAAGCTGAAACTCACAATCAGAGCCCAGTTTAGATGCTGGGGAAAACTTTGGGGGGTTAAGGCCAGTTGGGTGCTAGAACTGGCTTTCTAGGAAGATTGCAGAATCCACTTTATTGTAGGTTTTAGAAAGGGTTGTCCTGGCTTTGGGCAGGAACAGTGACACCTCAGAGCAGCAGCTCCTGCTTCACGTCTTAGTGCAAAATGCTTTGGTCCTGAAGGTGATATTAATACACCTTGTGCTTTCCCTTTGGAAATACACAAAATAGATGGCAGAGGCACTGCCAGACATTGCAGCTGTGATGGAAACAAGAGCTAATTTTCCTTAATCCGTGCCGAAATCTGAGACTTCACCTTGTGAACAACCTCAGGCTCGCAGGCCGCGCTCCGGGGCCAACCTCAACGGCGCCAGCCGAGGTGCAACAGCGCAGAGGCCACTCGCAGAGCCCGAACTGCTCAGGCGATCCCGGGGCAGTTAAACCGCCCGCTCAGCCGGCGCGGGGCCGGGCCGGACAAAGGCCGCAGCCCCCTCCCTCCGCCGGCCGAGGCCACGGGCGGGCCACGGCCCTTTCCAACAGGTACGGCAGGGCCGGGCGGCGGCGGCGGCGCTCCCGCAGGCCGCGGGGCCGAGGCGGCCATGTTGTGGTCCTGCGGCCTGCGGGAACTTTGGGGGAAGTNCGGCCGGGCCCATCTCGCGCTCCCCATTCATGCAGTTTGGTTGCGTGTTGGTGTATTTTACTGTTTGCAATAAAGAGGGGGGGATTTTTTTTTTTTTTTTCAGTTTTTGCCGCAATTAACTCTTGGTCCCTTAAACATCTTCC